>JAJFZO010000363.1:600000-928027 GCA_021397835.1 Moringa oleifera | reverse complement strand
TATAATAGTAGACGACTAGAAAGTTCTGCAATTCTGATGCACGTGGTAAACAAAACTGGAATTACAGGAGTAATTTAATGGAATAACCAAGAGGGAAATGCATATAGTTCATGATTTATAAAAGACCTTCAAATGCATAATTTTCATACTTTTCAACTTGATCAAAGTATCCGAACTACCTCCACTACGCCTGCTGCAATCTCATTTTGAATGCCACCCTCAGTTACATCAAATTTCCTCCTCTTTATCAAACCAAGTTTTCCTGTGGGTTGAGGATCAACCACATCAAGCATGGCTTCCAGCTCATCCAGCGTGGCCTTCTTGCAGCTCGGACCATAAGATCGGCACCCTACAACATGGTTCAAGTGAACAGTCAAGCCAAGCGGGAAACTCAAATTTCATTGAATGGCAATATGAAAACCATGAAGCCTTAGACTCTGACGGGCCACTTAAATATGCCTAATAGATGTGCTGCTAACAGGAAACCGCCTTGTTAATACCAAGTAGCTACATGATACACTTATTCCAAACTTGCCAAGTTTCAGAAGAACCAATTGAACATATACACCTATGCGACAGCAAACAAGAGAACATGCTGCCTAAGATATGACCCAGGAAGTTTGACGCATATCACAACTAAATTTGAGAGCTTTTATTGAACAAAGGCAAATGTCAATCAATGCATACTTGCAATCATTGTATCCCTGCTCAGTCTAAACGTGAATGTTTTGATCACAACAGTTTTTTCAACAGAGCATATGTTTCAGTGGCTTCCAATTGTTATGAATATGGCATAGAGAACCTGTTTCCAATCATCTGTAAACAGTTAAAACGAAGTTGGTAGATAGAAAAACCACACAGGAAATTCCCATTGCATTAATCATGGTTAGAAAAACTATAGAGGGAATTTGATATTGCCTTGATCATAGTTAAACCAGTAACAATAGCAGATGGGATTGGAAACCAGAGCATTTAATAAAAAAAAAAAAAAAGAGGATGAAGATGAGGGTGAGGGGTCAGTAACCGCAATACCTCTATGGCATCAATAGTGAGAAGTAGGACAATGATACCCTCTGAGAAGCGCTGGCACTCCCCTGCGTCATGTGCAACGCACTGCCTGTAGGAGAAGTTGTTAAACAGCACCCTAATGTCTTTCAGCTACGCCTTTGCTATGGCTAATTCCCACATCGACCGAAGAGCCTTTGATTGACAGATCAGATATGCCCTGAAGCTCCTCTGAATCAGCAATGCTGCATCATGTGAGGACAACTCCTTCCTCTTCCCCTTTAACTTAAGTGCAGAACTCTTGGCAAAAGCCTTTTCACAATTCATACAAAGTACATCACAAATTACTGAGGACGTTGAACAATATAGTTAAATTAGCATTTCAACTTCAGAAACAATCGAGAAACACCGGAAGCAACCGGGCATAATTTCATTCAATAAGCTAGCACTAAATTAGAAATCTACATGCATCAGGTCTGGGATTAACCAACCTGTCTAATCAGCAGAGCTCCCTGATCAGCAGGCTCTTCAATCTCCACCACTCGTGTGACAGACCCGCCTTTTTCCTTTCCCAATCCTGCCTCCACGATGCACTCTCCTGCGCGAGATTTTGGCTCCTTGTTCGTGATCCCCGCGTCATTGTTCTTGCCTTTAATCTCGAACGCGAGCTTGTCGTGCTTCTTCTCGTCCTTACCTCTTCTTTCCCTCTAGTAATCTCGGCAGTCCATTTATAACTCCGGTCGACTCCATCATGCTCCAGACCCCCAATCTAAGCCGACCATCTATACATCCTCCCAGCCTCGTGCTTCTCCGAGTCCTGAATGTGAGCCGTCGTCCATTGGTACTTCTGCTCAACTCCCTTCTTCTCTGGGCACCTAATCTCAGCCGTCCAGGTGTACTTCCTGTCTCCTCCGTTAGCCTTCGCACCGACGGGAAATGGATCAAACCCCAGCTACAAACCGGCAAGGCGATCAGACAAGCTCCTTAAGCATGAGCTCGATCCGGATAAGCGGATTCCCCGCTAAGGCGATGAAATTAAGGTTTTCCCCGTTTTGGAAAGACCTGGAACAATGCTAAACACTTCTGCAGGCGAAGCAAAAGCATTGAAGAGGCTAGGGTTATAGTTTAACATATCAAAAAGGACGGATAGATGGGATTCATTAGAGAATGGGGAGAAATCTAGGATTTCGGGTACACATAAAATAGACATTGGTGCAGGATCGAGAACGTTGAGCATTCTGAAGAGAGCCATACGAGAAGGTTAAGAGCTTTGTCCCCAGATGACAGGTTTTTGCAGAGGAAGAGACGAAAGGAAAAGAGAAAGGAAGAGCTGAAGATAATTGAGTGGGCAAGGGCAATTAGTACTGTGAGTGTGCGTAATATAGTCAAATCATTAATTTGGATTAAATTGTATTTCTCCTTGGCTAGTAATGCATGACATCCGTCAATTCTATGAAAATATATATTATTATTTAAAACTGTATTTATTAAATAATTGATAATTTTAAAAATAAACTAACATATAAATATTTTAATTTTAAAGTAAAAATCATTTAAATACTAAATTTAACACTTTAATTTATTAATTTAAATTAAATTAAACCTTATTTAAAAATTTGAAATTAAAAGGATTTATTATCATCATAAAAAATTATATTGTTAAAAATTTTAAAATTTTATAACAAAACAAATTGTTGGTTAAAAATTATTTAAATTTAAAGATGAAATTGAAATACAATATACAATCTATTTGAATAATATTTTAGATATTTTAATAATAAAAATATTATTATTTTTGTTATATTTTATTTTAAAATAAAATAAATATATTAAAATATTTTTAATTTTTTTCTTAAAAAATCTATGATTTAAAATAAACTTTACCCTTAACTTTATTATAAATCTTGATTTTTAATTTTAGATGTTTCATTTTAACATTAATCTCATCATTTAACTTATGGGTCAAACTCATTTATGATCAAACTCATTGAGTTTTAACTCGATTTGTTTTATTAATAAGGTTGAATTAATATCGTTCATTTGAAAAATAGATTAGGTCGTGAGCTTGAAATTTTAAGCGGATAATTCAATAAATTAAACCGTTGAAGTTAATTATTCGACCATGATCAAAACATATTAGAATGAGCCTATTAAAATTAAAAACGGACTATATTCAAATTATATTTAGTTCAACCCGTTATGATCAATAAATATATTATATTATGATCAATTCATTAAAGTCAACAAATGGATCATATTTATGTCTATCAAATTAAATTCTTAATAAATTTTATTTTATTTGCTACAATTAAGTTAATTTATATTTATTATTTGTCAAATGCAAGAATAAGTCTATCATTTTTTACAATTGAAACACTTATATATTTGAAAAATTAGGATTTGATGAATAAAAAAATGTAAGATTATACAATATTAAAAGAATTAGAATAATTAACAAATATTAATATATATCAAACTGAATTTAATGACATTAGTTCTCGTGAAAATTAAAAATTATATAATAGATATAAGTTTATATATTTTTTAAATTTAAATATGTACTTATTTGAATAATAAAATTGAGAAATACATATGACTAAAAAGTAAATAGTTGTTAATTTAGTTGAAATATACTTATCTTATTAATGCATCAAATTTTTAAAATAATATTTATTTAATATTATGTAAATAAATTATTTAAATTAACAAATAATATAATTTATAAAATGTTAACTTATATATATATAATATAATATAACTCATATAAAACCTATGTAATACTAAACTTATATAGACATACATAAAATCTGTGTAAATCTTAAATAAAGTTCATTTAAAATTTGAAAATAGCTCACATAAAAACTAAAATGAAATTGGTTTAAAGCTAAAAATTAACGTACATAAAATTTAAATAAAATTAATTTAAAATTTAAAAGTAATCAATATAAAATTAAAAAATTAAGTTTATTATTAAATTATAAATCATATATATTTTAAAATAAAAAATTTAATTTAATTTATAAATTTATAAATTTATTAAATAATAAATTAAATTAAACTTTTAACCATAAATTTTTGGACCGGTACGGATCGGCCTGTTGCCGAGTTTTATTTTGTGGATGATGGATCCGCATCACTATTGGCAGAGCTTAGCCCACCAAACGACCTTCTCCGTATGATGTCAAAATCACGGGGCTTTTTGCCATCTCTTCCGTATTTCTTTTCTACCCTTCACAAATGTACAAGTTAAGCCAAACACCATGCCAACAATCACAGGGGCTTTCATGTCTTAATGCCCGAGGTGGGGCACGACAGATCAGGATTTCTGAATCACAGGTTTATCTAGCAGAGAAAGTAAATCTTTTGCTAACGTCACAGGCACTACTTCAACTAAAATCTGAGCCCGCAAATCACCCTTGAAGACGTGGACTTGCTCGGGAGTCCACGACATTGCGTTGACCCAATATCGTACCCACCTTACCCCGCTAGTTTGCCTTTCTCGTAACGGAAATCACAGTGCCGTGATATTATCATTTACGGAAAAGAAATTCGAAACTGTCTCTGCTATTTCTACTTCCATTCTCGCAGATCACAGTAACCCCCCCTCCCCCCCCCTCCTTTTTTTTTTCCAAATACATCCCTTAATTTCATTTCCATAAATTCACAAAAATATTCATTTTTTTTTTTGCAGAAAAAAGCAAATTTTTTTAAAAAATTTCTGATACAGAGCCATGACTACTGGAAATCTTCTCAACATTCAACCCACGGAGCTCAAATTTCCATGTAAGTTCTTCCTCTGTCCCGAGTTTGCCCTAATATCATGTTTTTTCTGCCGAGAAAATTTGGAAAGATAGAATAGGAGGTTTTGAGTATGTCGCCGGATACTTCATTTGTTTTAATTACGTCAGGATCACATCAACAAGCAGAGTAGTTATGTCGTAAGTTAATTTGTTTGGCTGTGATACTTGTGATTTAGTTTGATTTTCTACTTGGTTGGCGAGAAAATTGAACGGGAGAAATGGAAAGATAAAGATGGACCCTACGTTTTTTCTTTGGTATGGAGATTTCTCCAAGGACTATTTGCAAGAACTTGAATATTTCGTGCTGGTTTATTAATTATTTGACTGGCGGTATCATTTTTGTATGGTTTAGGATCAATGAAAAATTTAGATTTGACATAGATACGCTGAGGACATCTGTTATTTACAATATTTGGAATTCTAGTTGATTATGGTCGTGGAATTTTCAATGCATCTGACTTTTTTTCAAAAAAACATTTCTCGAAATTCTCCTGGTTTCTTTGGCATGTGGTGATAAAGTTGAATTGAGGAAGCAGAGCTCATGTTCTATGCAATTGACTAACAAGACCGATAAATATATTGCCTTCAAGGTAAATCCTAACGGATAACATTGATTCCAATACTTGTTTGGTTTTCTAAGCTTTAGATGTAACTCAAGAAACTTCTATTATTGATACTTTGTTGATGAATGTAACTGAACAGGTTAAAACAACCAATCCTAAAAAGTACTGCGTGCGTCCCAACACTGGGGTTGTTTCGCCTGGGGCTACATGCAATGTTACAGGTAACAAACTTGAGTAATCTTGAGTAGTGGCTAAAATGGTTGCTAGAGTATTTTGGTAAGTGTCTGCATGTTATGGGCTTCATTATTGTCTATGATGGTATCCTTTTGTGCAATAATTCTATCAGTTACTATGCAAGCCCAGAAGGAGTTACCTTCTGACATGCAGTGCAAGGACAAATTCCTCCTTCAGAGTGTTGTTGCTCCAGATGGTACAACCACAAAGGACATAAACGCTGAAATGGTAGGGTGGTTTGGTGCTTCCTATTCTCAGTTCTGTCATTAAGATTGTGTTTTGCGTTTTATGTTTCTCGGACTCAGACACTGTGTTCTGGGTTTGTAGTTTAACAAGGAGAATGACAAGGTTGTGGAGGAGTTCAAATTGCGTGTTGTTTACATTCCTGCCAATCCCCCCTCTCCTGTCCCTGAAGGATCTGAGGAAGGAACCTCTCCTAGGGCATCTGTGTATGAAAACGGGAATCAAAATGCTTCACTGCTTGATGATGTAAGCACTCTTACTGCTGATGAGAAATTTAGGCAATTTAGTTTGTATCTTGTTTGTATGTTCACATATATACATGACAATTTCAGGTATCAAGATCTTTAGAAGAGCCCAAAGAGAAGTCTTCGGAGGTAAAGTTCAATCATTTTGTTTAAAATCTCTCAATTGGATTGTGAAGTTGATTTCATTTTCTTAGTAGTCACATATGCAGTTTAAGAAGGTGAAATCAGTCTTTGCTTGAGATTCTTGCCTCACTTTTTTGCCTGATTAGAAGACTGGACTTCCTTGGTTCATAATGTTTTCTGTCTTAAAGTAACTTATAATGTGTATATCCTAAAGGTAGCTGGAAGCATGTACTCTTATTTGCTGCTTGAATATGTTGTTTCTTCTCTTTATAATCATGTCTAATGATTTTATCTGGAGAATTTAGAATAGTGTTCTTTATTTAAATATACGTACCATATGCATTTCAAGGCTGTCGCAATGCAATTAATTTGAGGAGTTCAGAGTGTGGAATGATACTCACTGTGAAGATCGTATGCTGGGCTCTCTCTTTAGACTTTGCAGTGTGTAGTTTGTCTAGTGCAAAAGGTGAGGTATTTAGAACTTGAAGGACTACCAAACAGTGCATTAAATTAGATGCTACTCAGAGAATTGTTGTTCAATCATGTCTTTCTCATCTTACTTGTGGTTGGAAGACATTTCCATCTTTATGGCCTATAGTGAGGGTAGAGGAAAAGTATTCAGAATTAGTATTACTTTTTGCCTGCGTCTTCACTGAAGATGTATGATATTTTTGCTGTTTCTGAAGATGTATTTCAAGTGTCTGTTTCAGTTCATGCTACGTGTCCAAATTTCTTGACATCTGAATTCTTCCTCAAAATCAAATTAAAATGTTTAATATGCTTACTGAAGGTCTCTTTTGTGATTGAAAAAAAAAAAACACTAAGTGCTTGCTTCTAGACAATGTAATTGCTGAGATTTAGAGTTTCGATTGTTAAGAGCATTTGGCTTTGTTTCTCTTGACTCTTATTTTTGTTTGTGTAAGTCATTCCATTAATTATCCTTTTCTAGAAGTTGAATGTTATAATCTAATTTATGCTAACTTTACTGGACGCTCATATTCTGCCAATTCCCCTGTAATGTGATTGTTCAATCATTATTTGCTTGTTCATGCAGAAAATTTCTTTTTGAAATTTACTTTATTCTTCAGGCATGGTCTATGATTTCCAAGTTGACTGAGGAGAAAACTTATGCTATTCAGCAAAATCAAAAGTTACGTCAAGAATTGGTATGGCTCAAAGTATCTTCATCTGCTTATCTTTAGGAATTGTATATTTTAGATCTTCATGGTTTTCAAGAATAAATTATTGGTATCTTGAATCCAGTTACTATAGTTCTGCTAAGCTCTCTTGATGCATGCACCTTTAAACCCTGCTGGAATGATTATCAAAATTATCTCATACCATTTTTCAAAACCAGAAGCCTATAAATGAACCTTGTTAGGCAATCCATGAGAATTTGTTTATTTGCATTGTTTTAAGCTGCACATGGTCATATTAACGACAAAAATGGAACAGGGTCAGATTGAGGGAAAGGTCATTTCATATCTATCCAAAAAAAGAAAAAAAAATGAAAAGAAGAGAAAGGTCATTTCATAATTGTTGGTTAATTGTCTTCAATGCTGTATTGTAAATTAGATCTTAGTATCACATGATTTCAATTGTATGACATGGGAAGTGACTCTTCCCCTACCCTGTTTTGTTCGCTCTTCTTTACTTTGGCTCTTGATAACAAGTTTTTATGTTACGTGTATGGCCTTTAACCCAGCTTATTACAGCAAAATGATTCATATAGACGACTCAACGACTTTGCAGGTTAAAATTTGGTTGAATGATGATCTATTTTGTTATTTGCTTTTGGAGTTAATGTGTTACCTTATGTTAATTACCCTCTATTATTCTTCAGGTTATGGTGCTCTCCATGGCTTCCGCCTTTCTATTTGCTGTCTGCTAGAATTTTGTACTCAGATTTTTTTTCGGTTTCTGATGTGTATCTTTCCATAAACAGGAAGTTATGAGAAAAGAAGTAAGCAGAACTCGTGCTGGTGGTTTCTCTTTATTATTTGTGGTGCTGGTTGGTCTTCTCGGCGTTTTGTTTGGATATGTTGTGAAGAGAATATAGGGCGTACTGTCCCAAGAAATCTGTTGTCTATTATTTGGCTGCAAGCGTCAAACTTTTGCAATGCTCCAAAAATTTTGAACATTTTGGGACCTTACCTTTTAGTTTGTAAAAATTGTAGTCCTGATTATATATTGACAATCCCAAATGATTGACTTGTCCGAGTTTGAAGGAATGTGTTTTTCAAGTTCAGTGGGTGATTAGACTCAAGCACTTGTGTAAGTTTGAAGATAGACTCATCTGAAGTCTTTGCTAGCAGACTGTGATGAACTGAGTTGGTTCTTGTTACATTGGCATGAAACCCATTGTTTTACATGCTCCTTTGATTTCCCTCATTGTGCAATGTAATGTATTCTCATCCTGCTCAAAGTTACTTTTGACATTGTCTCTGGTTCTGAAACAGAATAGTGATGTTCTGATAAAAAGAAAAAGAAACAGAGTAGTCATTTTTGTGCTCCTCATTTGTGGCTGTCAAACAGTAGTCATGTTCATGCTGGTTGCAGAGAAACATGAAAGTGTCAACTCTGCAAAGCACCACCTGGGATAGTCTGGACGAAGGCGAAGTTTCATCGTGTTGATTTTTTAGCTCACCATTTTGTAATTTTTTATGATGATATCAGACAACTATAATGGCCACATCGGAGTCTTAGATAATGATGATTTCCTTCAGACTTGATGAAACTTAATGCGGGACAAATAGTAATACAAGAAGATTGGAGATATAAAATCAAACAATATGAGTAGCAAATCCAATGTTCAACTGAAACTCTGTATGCAAGTAAGATGGAGAACTAGTAACCAGTGGAATTGACCATATCCTATCAAGGCACAAAAAGAAAAAATACACCAGCTAAATAATTGAACTACTGAGGCCACCCTGTCCTAAACCTGATTTAAATTTGGGGCAAACAGTGCACACTGACCTTAAAAAAAAAAAAACGATAGCTTGATCAATTCATTTCGAAACATCGTGGTTGTCAGGTTCGTCGCTATTGTTGGTGGTGGGTTTGCGGTAGGTTTCTTCGATGTGCTTGGCCATGAAGAACCCACTGTTAGCGAGTTTTCTGACGTTGGGAACTCTGTAGTTCTGGGCTATGTAGATGCCAGAAATTGTTCCCAGCATGAAGGAGAAAGTGCTTCTTATGATTCCCATATTCTCTCTTACTTCGGCTCTCGTTAATTCACAATGTTTGGATGCTGAGAAAATTGAGGGGAATGAATCTACAGCGAGAATGAAAGAGATATAGCGTTCCAAATGAATGAAGGTGGTACTGTACTTATACTGTATGGGTGTATTCCTCGAGTTTTCGTAATGACCAAGCCTTTCCGCATCGAATGAAGCTTACAGCACGGTGACCCCCTTGCCAAGGGTCAACCCCGCTCGGCTAAGTAATTTCCGTAATATTTAAGATCATAGACAATTTTAAAATGTGACGGACCATTAATTTACAAAAGAGGTACGTGGATCCCTCTCCGTAGTGCCTACTAGTGGTGTCTTGCCTTGGTGGGGCCTGAGCCCACCAAAATTTGGGTTCCTAGCGCCTGCTTGTTTCGTCCAATGATGATGTGAGCCTCGGTCATCATAAGTAGAGAACGGACAGTCTGGCCCATCGCCTGTCAAATAGGAAGATTGGGTCCCAATCTGATATTATGAATTGTATTAATTTCTTTGAGTTATATTGATATACAATAATTTGTATTAAAAGAAAAATTAATTTTTCACATTAATTTATAAATTGTAAGTTTTTAATAAAAAAATCATTACAATTTTTGTTAATGGGAAATCTTAATCTGATGGAAGGGCATACCACAGAGAAATTGCATTTGGTTAAGCCACCTGGATCTGTCCTTTCCATTCTAGGGAACCCAAAAAGTGTTAAAGTAGTATTTAATACCAGCAAACAAGCATTATCTTCATTGTTAGTGTTGGATTAACTACAGAGATGCCTTGATCATTTAGCCATGTCGGAATCTTTTAACAGGGTTTGTCTGTTTCTGACATGGTTTCATGCTTCAGAGCTCTTGTCACCAAGCTCGTTCGAGCTACGAAATTAAGAGCTGGATTCTCTGCCCAGGAATCATACCAGTAGCCAGGTATAGTTTTCTTCCTCACACACGCATATATAATGAAAATCATCTGTATACATTAATCTGCTGAGAAAATGCTGAGTATTGACTAACAAATCAACCCAGAAAATGAGAAGGATCAAATGGATTCCATCTCTAACAACTGTGTAGTAAACCATGATCTCTCCACTGATACAGACACACAATTCTAAGATCTAACCATTACATTTTACAGGGAGAACCATACAGGCAAGACAGCTAACATTGATGATGTAGCCATTAGTAGCATAACCAGACGGGTTTATGCAGCTAATGAGCTAATGATTCGCGAGCGCTGGGGTTGTGTATACTTCCACCGTTGGCTCACTTGGCGCAGCAGCTTTCTTCTCATGCCCTTCGCGCGGGCAGTGCACCCAACGTCGGCGATTCTCATGGTGTTTGCAGCGTTGAGCTCCTCGAGCAACAATGGCTCCAGTCATGGCCCCCAACAGAAACGTAAAACCAGTCTTCATGTAACTCATGTTTTGGTTTATACAACTAGATGAGAGGAAGAGTTCACTCTCTGCTTGAAAACGCGAAACCAGAAAGCAAGAGACAGACGATGACTGTGCTTTCCCTTGTTTGATTGAAAAGAAGGAGAAGACTGAAGAGAGATTTATAGGTTAAATTGAAAGGAACTCTCCTTGTTCTTGCCGTGACGGCCAAGCCTAGACTACAACAGAGGAGGACTAACCCCCTCTCCAAGGCCCAAAGACCAAAGACCCGATTTAAAAAAAAAATGTTTTAATTTGGGCAATCAATTTAGCACCTGGGCCCACCAAAGATCCGAAGGATCTTCCTTCTGAAAGCGCAACAAACGAGATAATGCCACGTGGTCTAACAAAGAATCACAGGCCAGAGTTCTACCACGTCATCCAAAATTTTGTCATTATCTTGTCAGTTCTTTTCAGCCCAAATCTTCCTTCTGGGCTTCAGGCTCAAACTGTAGTGTCGTCCTGCCTTCAACCCATTTTTATTATCTAATGATCCCCCAAAAAAACAAAATAAACAAAACTATCTTTTAAGTTTTTTATTTTCTATATAAACTATAACATATCATAATTTAATAAAACTAATTATAAAAATTTTATTTATTTATTCATATTATTAAATATTAAATTATTTTTTAATGCTATTAAAAAATTGAGCATAAATTCAGATTAAAAACAGAAGTCAAATTATAACATATAGATGCAAATGTGGTGTAAGATTATGGGACCTATATTTATGGCTACTATATATCAACCACAGAACATGGTTACTCAGAGCATGGACAAAAGACTATCGATCACATGTACGCTGATAAAGATAAAACCTCTCTGAGATCTTCATCAAGATCCATCCATGTTCTAATATCAGCCACTACTTCATCATACCAACTATATATATCTATGTGTCAAATATGATTCATTGCATTGTGAGAACGGACCATAGTTTCTGGCAATAAGGAAGAATGGCATTTAGGGTTGCTAAGGCTGCATCTGCTCTCTTTCTGGTGCTTAATATCATGTTCCTCACTTGTGTTTCATCCGGCCATCACAAGTTCCCATGTCCTCCAAACACTTCTTCTCCTCCATCAGTCCCTCATAAGCCCAGCAAGTGCCCTAAAGATACCTTGAAGTTCGGTGTTTGTGGGAGCTGGTTAGGGTTGGTTCATGAGGTTGTAGGTTCTAAACCCAGCGAGCAATGCTGCACGTTGATTGCAGGTCTGGCTGATCTTGAAGCTGCTCTGTGTTTATGCACTGCCATTAAGGCCAATGTATTGGGAGTCATCAAGCTGGATGTACCTATTGCCCTAAGTTTGCTGGTGAATGCCTGCGGCAAGAAGATCCCTGAAGGCTTTATATGTCCCTTGACATCTCCTTAATCGTTGGTCCCTCTGCAAGTAGAAGAAGCAAAGAGTTTCATCTTTTCTAAGGAAACGAATTAACCCAGTTGGTTCTTGTAGATTGTCAAGCTTATTATCCAGGAAATTACTATCAACAGTACTTGTATCTTTTCTATTTTCAGTGATCATGATTAAGGTTGATCAAATGCCACGATTTCCGTTAATTAAACTCATTGTTTTTGTCCAATGTGAAAATGTAGACAATGGGTTGATGGCTAATAGTACATGATCGTTGGCTTCGTATACGCCAATAAGATAGAGGATGTGCAGTTTTGAATTGTTAAGATCATGGACTACAGCCAGGCATTGTGTAATTGTTCAATTGTTCTATCATGACTACTTCATTTCTATTGTCGGCTTTTGCCTTTTTAGTCTTTACAAAAAGCATGTGAACTCTTTTTGTTTCCATCCGTTTTGGCATTTTTCATATCATCCCTCATTCAAAGTTTTCTTTTTGGAAAAAGAAAAGTAGGGAAAGATTCATGAATTTCAACTAGAAATGAAACTGTATTTCTCTAGGTAATTAAACGTAATAAAATTCACCATATATAACATATTCAAGTCCTTAACAAAGGTTAAGTATCACTTTGGACGAATTACAAACTTGGTCAATATATGTACACAAATAGCTATATGGTAATAGAACTTTTTAGTTCATCTATAAATATACAACCATTATTGACTATCAAAAAATCCGTTAGTATGTCATGAATATATATAAAGACTGTTTTTCTAAAATTAAATTTGTAACTTTTCATTAAGACAATGATAAATTAACATCATAAGAATTGCTATTTAATGTTGAATCAAATCCGTGTGAACTGATCATAAGAATATGTAAAATAGGTATCATCCATAAGAATAATCGGATCGAAACAAGTTCACAAGATTAGCAAATTAATTAATCTATGAAGAGTAGTACTGAGTGGTTACAATAAAAAAAAAAAAATAGGAGATTTTATTCCTTCTGCAATGACAGGCCTTGTTTATTCAGTTTGAATGTGGAAGGCCTTTGATGCTGAGAAGGGCAACAAGGAGGTGTTCAAGCACATAAGCTATGTACTAGAAGAGAAACCACGTACCTCAAACTAAATCCATGAGAACACAAGAGAAACAAATGAAAGTAGAGAAAAAGAAGCACCATCAAAATCAACGTGATCAAAAGTGGAAAACAAAGTTTGAGGGAAACTGAGCAATCTAGGCGCATTGGAAGCCATGTGGAACACCATTTCCACAGTAGTTCAAGAGCAAGCTCAAGGAGAGTGGAATGTTGAGGTGAATGCCCAGAATGTTGGCTTTAAGGGCAGTGCAAAGGCAAACAGCAGCTTCAAGATCGGCAAGACCTTGAAGGAGAGGGCAGCATGGTGTCTTCGGTGGGGTACCCACAACAAGGTTCAGCAAGTTGCCCAACAAGTTAGCACAGACCCCTAGCTTAAGGGTGTCTCTTGGGCAACTGGGCATGGCTGGTTGCTTCGGTGGGTAGTGAGGGATCTTGGGTGGTTGATAGCAAGAGCCACAAGCGCTCACCATACTGAAGAAGAGCAGGTTCAAGCAGAGGAGAAAAGCAGTGACTGCGGTTGCCCTAGAAGCCATTTTGAGACACTTGGATCGATCTCAAAGGCTGCAAGGAGAAGAATTTTTTGTTGCGTCTAAGGCTTTGTTTCAGATGGTGACTACAATGAAACGAGGTGAGGGATTTTATAGATGGAGTTTATGACATATCCAGGATTTTAATTGAAAAAACAAAGAATAACCCATGTGAGCCCATTGGTTTAGATCAAATCTAGCCCTAGCTGGCTGGCGGTGTGCAACTTGGACAAAATAGGGCATAAATAATATTTAGTTTCTTCGTTCTATTGATAGAGATCATTCATGCAACAGTACCGTTACCATATAATAGATATTCTTTCAATAATTGTTGCATCACGAGAAGGATATACATGTACAGTAGTTCTATAAAGTTTCCATTTGGGATTCTAGGCCTGTCTGCCATTACTAAGGATTTTCACTCAGCCTTCATATCATTGTGTCTTTACTCCCCCGACCAGAGGTTACTGTGTCCAAATGAAAATAGAAAACTGGGGCCAACTCTTGCAAAAAAGTAGAGAACCAACCAGCTAAAGCAAGTCGGCACTTGGAAGTCTGATCAGCTTAAGAGCCTTAGTGCTGATCAGTTGCTTATCCATACTTTGTGGCCTTAATTAAAAACAATAAAATCAAGCGCAAAATCTCACGCATTGGTAGCTTCATTGCTACATAAAGTTCAAGTAAATGCATCACAAGAGTCAAGATTTTGCTGGCAAGCACAAAATCTCATGATTTCGGTGGCTTGATCATTGCTAGATAATGTTACGTATAAAGGAAAGAAGTTTGATTCTCGGGTCTTTGCATTTTTAATTAAGCTTTTGTTTCACAATTCTTCCAAAGACCCATGTGAACTTCAATTTTTTAGGGTTTATTCCGTCTCCTTGTTTGTCTTGTTCGATATGGCTCAATGAAGTTTATTTCAAAAAGTCTATTTCACTTACAAAGTTAATGTCTATAAACAGTGAAACATGCATGTGAAAGTCTTAAACATTAATTGCTATGAATTTTAGCAATTTAAAGAATATAATGCAATTTACTTTCAAGGGAGCCAACTATTGTATTATAATCAATCCTATTCTTAGGGCTTTTGATCAAATAATCATCATAGGCTGTTATTTTAGCATTACCTCTGTTGCCTGTGCTACATATGGAGTTGATTCATGATTTGGTGCTAAATTAGGGATGGCCTGAAATTAAGGTTTTTATGTTTTACTAAGTGTACCTAGCAGTTTCTTAGAGTGAAAACTTCCACATTAATTTTGGCCTTATTTTTGATAAAGTTTTCTTTGAACATATTACTCTAGAATTTTGCGGTAACATGAATCATAATCCAAAGACAGGAATAGTTTTCTACAGTTCTTCCGGGGTAAACGAAGGGTTTATCACGGTGCAGAAGAAGCTAAAGACATGAAAAGAAACCGTCTTGGACCTTGTAAACTATGGGCCTTAACTGTGAAATAATTCAAAATGATCAACTCATGACCCTCCCATTAATACATAGACAGAGGCATGCACGCAACTCATGTTCATAGGTTGGTGGCTTGAACAAATGGAAATGAACAAATCAAATGCTAGACTGCATTTGCACTGTATGACTGTGCTTTGCCATAAGGAAGCAAAGAATCCCTACACATTGTAAGCATAAAGAGTGCTGTTTTTTTATCTATATATGTTCTTTGAATGGGAGAAAAGCTTCAGAGCAGTTGGTAATTGCCTTTTTGTTCATCATCAGCACTGTTGAAGATATTTAACTAATAATAATAATAAGTTCACTAATCATAATGCTATGAATGGGGTTTCAATTAGCAACTTCAGACAGAGATAGGCAAAACTTCCAAAATTGGAGGCCATGGATCACCTTTTCTTCTCTCATGAAAGCATAGAGCCCAAACATAAGACCACATGATCTTAAAAGCAACACTGACATACAAAAAATCTTCTTTTAGATTAGGCAAACTCGCTTAGGTTTCAATTGAGACCGGCCTGGGTTGGCTGATATCCACACTAGCTGATCAGATCCAGCCCTCAAGCTATGGATCGAGCTGGGCCAGAGAATGAACTCGCGCTCCAAACAAAGAGACATGATGACTTCCAAACTGCAATACCATCTCCCACTCTGTCTTGAAAGCCATTGTTTTCTCTGCATTGGGACACTCTCACTCGGTTATGAAAGCTACTGTGTGCCATTGTCTACCAGATTATTGCTTAGAAAATTTCACTAACTGCCAAAGGCAATCATTAACTTTTCAAGAGAAAGAAGCAAAACCAAGCATACTCTGGACAGATGTTTGAGGGAGAAAGGCTGTTCAGTGAGGTTTCAAAAGTATGAACACGCGGTGATGCCCAATTCGAGTCTCACTGATGCGGCCAAGGTGACGAAGGACCTGTTCAACAGGATAATGCAAGTAAATATGATTCTCCTCAGTAAACTTACTGAAAGTCATTGTACTTAAGTCTTTATGATTCAGGGTCGTCGGAAAGCCTTTATGAAGCTTTAACATCAGACAACATAAATGAGGCCTTCATTTGAGAAGTTCGCTGAGATAGCAGACCAAGATGGAGCAGACTTAATAAATGACTGCTTCTATATCGTCAACCATGAGTTTATATGCATTCCAGTAAGGCAATAGACTGGTTACATGACTCCAGGAAAAAAAGAAAGGGGCAAGTTAAAAAGGTACTCACAGTGAGTATAGCTTTTCCAGTGTTGTCAAGCTTCAGCATTGGTCCTTTCATGTCAGATTCAACAAAAAAGAGTTTCCCCTTTACTGATTCTGTTGTTGCAATATCACGTAGTTCCTGTGGGCAAAATTGAAAATTGTTTGCATACATAAACAGTTAGTTACCATGTTGCCCAACTTGAGGTGGCGCACTAACAAGCCATTGGACCATTGCTGTTTCAAGAAGATAGAACTCATCCTTCAGCAAGACAAGAACTATCATTAATTTCCTTCAGGTGGTACACGCTACATAAGATCACTTACCAGCGCTCTTTCCCAGAGATTCTCTGCAAGCTTCATGGCATTGGTAATATAATCAGTATAACAGCCAGTCATGTTTACCTACAACTATAACCAATGAATGAGCATTGACCAAGACCTTCTTTTTTGGGGCTGCAATAAGCTGAGCATTAGCATCAGCATATGTTGCCATGTCATTAATAGCTGAATTGATCTTCTCTAGTGTGAGCCTTCCTTTCATATATCTGCAGTATGCCAATGTTCCGTCTTAACAGTAAAAACTGGGTTTGGGAGAAGGAAGGAGATTGTTAAGACTGGGTTTGGGAGAAGGAAGGAGAGACAGGATGCTAGACTCACGAGGACAGAGAATCCAGCTCGTCACCCGTGATGTACCATAACGGTGCAGAAGCACGGCCCTTTTTGTCCTGAAATTAATCATGGGAGTAGAAGAGGAAAAAAAGAGAAGTCAGAGTCCCTTTTCTTAAAAGAGTTAGAGAACAAAATTGAAACATCACTACCATTTCAACCAATATTTTTGTGCCTTGGGATGTTTTTTTTTTTTTTGGCGGGTGGGGGGGGGGGGGGGGGGGGGGGGGGGGGGGGGGGGGGGGGGGGGGGGGGGGGGGGGGGGGGGGGGGGGGGGGGGGGGGGGGGGGGGGGGTGGGGGGGGGGGGGGGGGGGGGGGGGGGGGGGGGGGGGGGGGGGGGGGGGGGGGGGGGGGGGGGGGGGGGGGGGGGGGGGGGGGGAGGAGTGGATTTCCTTATCTCACTAGGTGCAAATCACAACCAAAAAGTTAGAATCATTCACAGTGAAAATAGACAAGTTGAAGTGAGTAATAATACATAACAGATTGCAAAAATTGTCTTATCATCATAACCCCATGAATTTCTACTAAGAATGGGAAATATTATTCATGCCACAGATCTTCACATAAACGAGCATGTACGAACTCTAATAAGCAAAAGCAATGCTCATTAGCTGAGTCTTTTACCTTGGGCAACTCGTTTACCGTGGGCAACGCTGCAGGTTCCTCCTCAAGTCTCAAAGAGCTTAAACTAGGATGCTGTTCCTGCTGTTTAGAGGCTTCTTGCAGCAAACTGAAACATCAAAAGGAAAAAGAAAAATGCAATTGTATTATCTGCTTAAGGCAAAACATAAAATAAATCATAAAAATTTAGATAACAAAACGATTGACCAAAATTTGCATGTATAATTACCATCTATTAATTTCTGAATTCAACATTGCCGTTCTTTCAGGCAAATATGAGGGTGCATAAACAGACATGCTTTGCAATATCTTCTGCTGCCTTAATGATGCATCGATAAGTTTCTACGATCAGAAAAAGAAACTCATCTATTTTCAGAATAAGGGAGAAATACAGCCACATAGGAAAGCAACCATGCAATGCTCATATCAGGCTTAATTGAGAATAACTTCTAGTTCTCTCCATAGTTCACATGTCACGAATTCAAAACCGCAAGTTCATTTTGCTTTTTCTTCTTTCTCTGCTAGCAACTAAATGTAATGTAGTAAGAACTGAAGCAAAACATAGAATTAGGCTTACTAAGCACAGATAACAAAGATTACGGATTGGGCAGAGATCACAAAGATTATGGATCCAATAGTACGAAATTATTAAAGTGAATTCCAACTTTGGTAATTAGCAAAGTAAAACCTAAATTGACCAAAGTGAGATAAGAGGAGAAAGCACTTTAGCTTTGGGGATAGCCTCGGTCTCCTCACGCAAACGGCCCTTGATCGCCTGCACCTGCAGCTCCATCGCCTTCAATGCGGTATCTATCGCCGACAAATCGGTGACACTACTGGCAGGATACACTACAAACAAATCCAAGAACGCAGTACTAACTTGTAATTTCCAAATTTGGCGAAATGACATTTAGACAAAAAAAAAAAAAAAAAGTAAACAAAAAGGATGCATCAAAATAAGTTCCGAGAAAACACACTGTTTCGAGCGATAACGAGTTCTTGCAACTCCGCAATACGATTGTTGAACGAACACATCAAAGAGTCGAGCGAAGAACCAGCTTCCTTGGCATCCATCTCTCTCTCTCTCTCTCTGCAGAATTGCCTTCGGTTGGGGACTTTTCAAATTCTAAAAACTGCTTTCGGCGGGAACTAATTTTTTAAAATGTATTATTCGGAGCTATTTAATTGGACTGGTCCATGAAGCCAGTCCTTGTGGGCCAAAAGCCCGTTAGTCTGCTCCCATGTGTTAGTTTCAGTAATTATGGGTTGGACCACTCGCCCAGCCCAAGTGATGGAGCGTTGTAATCATGGCACCAGTGGTTGGTCCAGCGTCCCTGACCAAAAACATATTACCAGTCAATGCGGCGGGTAGTGTCACCAATGGGAGCAGGATCCCTAAGCCCCTATATGCTTCTAACGGAACCTAGGAATTCTCATATATTTGAATAAGTTGGAAATAAACCATTTAATTAATAATATTCGGTAGCACCTCATATCTTATTATTTTATTGGTTAAAATAAAGTAGGGAATATATATTATATAAACGCTAAGTGCAAGTGGGGTTTAGTTGGATCCCAAATCTTGAACCCTTTTATCACATTCGGATATTTCTGCATTCATAGACTTTGACGCCTCTTGTTAAGGACATTAAAGTATTTGATGTTCCTTATGGTAAATGTTAAAAAATTGTTATTATTGCTTATTTTATGATCTTGATGTATATATATAATATAATATATGTCATGATTTTATTAATAATTATACTATAATTAATAATATTACACTAATGTAGTATATAGAGTTGTTATTAATAATTGCTATAACTAAATTACTTGAGGTCATCTCACATGAGAAAAAATTCATATTGGTGTAGGAACTTATTTATCCAATCATACCCGCCTATTTTTAAGAATATATATGTGTATATATTTTTAATATTCTTTTTTTAGCACATTATATTGTCAATTGATTTATTAGAGATATATGTAATAATCTGAGTCCTTTGTGTTCAACTTCACTAATTTGTTAGATTGCTGTATTAGTCTTATAATTTATGTTATTATTGATGGATTTATTTTGAGTGGCAAAGTTATATGTTATAATATTTAAAAGTAAAATAATATAATTATGATATTAATATGTATTATATATAATAAAATGAAAAACATTTACGCTTAGTTAAACCAATCAATATACATGGAAAATTGAATCTAACTTGAACCTAAACATAAAATTGCTAATATACAATTTGACAAAGTTTATATATTCACGACTCATGCCTACTTCAATTCTTTATTACATGTCTTTTTTATTTTTTTATAAAAAAATCTCATGAGGTCATCAAATAAATTAAGTTAGTGAAGATGACGAGTCATCTGAAAATAACACAAGAGACTAAGTTTTAATTTTTATATTTATTAATTTTCAAAATAAGAATGTGTATTATTCTAACAAATTAAGAAGTTGATGTGTTTTCATATTTTAATTTGAAATGAAATGCAGTATTTTTTTATTTACAAATGATGAAAATATTTTGAAATTATTTCATGCAAAATTATTTATAAATTATTATTTTTACTATTTATTGAGTTACAAATATTGTACTAATATATATATATATATATATATATATATGTGGGTAAAACATTTAATTTATTTGTGTTTTGTCATGGAAGACAAGCTAAGAAATTTTATACTTTCCGTGTTTCCTTGAAATTAAAGATCTGAATTTCTAATATTGGAAAATTAATTTTGTATCGAGAAATTCCATGCTCTTACATGAGCATCATCTCTGGTTAATCTATCTCTTAAATAAGTGGTTTAGTCTATTTTTTTCAAAAAAAAAAAAAGGAAAATTAACTTGATATATACTTTCTATAAATGACAAATCACATTATATTTATTAACTTGCATTAACAATAATTAACTTTGATTATAGGCATCTTATTATTACTGATTTCATCAAAGTCCAACTAACTGATAATTATATTTAGCTAAATATTTCAAATGCAATTAACTTTGGTATATCTCAAAAAAAAAAAAAAAAATGACACACAAACTAATCACTACATTAGCCAGGTCTTCACACTGGACAAGAAGCAATGAAAAATACAAACTTAATGATAAACCTAATATTAATTATATTATAATGATAAAGTTTTAATTGGATAATAATTTATAATTTAAATTAATTAGTGACAAGTTTAATTTAAAAATATTGATTACTGTTATATTTATGAATTTATTTTTTTGTTTTGATTATTATTATTGTGGTGTTAATTTTAATTTCATATTTTATAAGAATAATCCTTTGTAATTATAATAGTCAAACTTGTCCATATCCAAATCAAAGGTCTTATATGCAAATTCAATTTTTAAAGATTTTTTTAATTAATGCATCTCTTATTCAATGACAAATAAAATAAATTTATATTGCTATTATCTTTATTTCTTTTTACAAATATCAACAATTTTTTTTTCTTTTTGTCTCTCAATGTTTCTTAGACTCTCTTTTTCATTTTCTCTTGAGTTATAGAAAATAATTGATTATAATTCCAACACTTTTAATCCCGAGTATTTTTTTCTATATTTTATTTTCATTTCAGAAGTTAATTATCAATTAATATTTTTTGTAATTCCAAAAAAACATAACATAAATAAAAACTATAATGCAAAACTATTTTGATATAAAATTGAATTATGTCCCAAAAAAAATATTGTATTTGGTATGAAAAATTTTATTCTAGAAACAGATATCAATAAATTAATTCAACGATATAATTATCAAAATAAAGTAGAATATATTATTAAAAATTAATTTTAATATAAATTATATATTTATTTTTATTACAATAAATACAAATATGTGTTTTAAATTTAATATTAAAATATTTTCTCTGCATTGCAGTTTGCACACGATTTCAACTAGTTAATTAAGAAGGAACAACAACCCCATCTTCAGTATATGCTTACCTACCCAGTAATGTCTTAGATGTATCTTTAAAGCCTTGAAATCATTCTTCATCAATTATTCTCTCTTGCTGTTTTCGTTCACGGCATGGAAGGTACTTATTAACTGATCTCACTTTGATTTGACAACTTCCACCCAAGTTTTTTCCATTTTGGGAAAGAATAAAGTTCAAGAATGGAAGGCATTAGCGAAAATGCCATACCAGGAGCATGAGAGGGACACCAACATGCAGATTTGCGCAGAAACAGAACGTCTTCTTTGCAATGATGATAGTGTCGCTATGTGTTTGTTTGTGCAGAAAATCAGCCGAGATTTTTTCGTGGGAAAATATGTGCAGGAAGTGGTTTGCTTACATAACTCAGAGTTATGGGCAGATGTTTAGAGGATATTATAAGCAGATATTATTTTGTACTGATCAAAGAGAAATAAAAAGAGCAGATGAGAAATGAATACGTGCATGCATGCAAATATTGAAGTCGCACACATGGACACCAGTTGCCTTTGATTGCTCGCAGTGACTCAGTGAAAGCCTGTTGAAGATTAAGCTGACAGAAAATATTCTTTGTTCTTCAATTCTGTCAACTTCTGGCTTGTTAATCAACTTCATTTACTCTTCCTGCCTACATATATATTAACGGCTAAAGATACCACAATATAGGGCGGTTCAGATAGGCTGAAAGTGATCCCGGTGATGATAAAAAGCGAGAAGCAGATGAAAACAAGACCAACAGAGAGTAGACAATACTTCGTATATAGTTTACATTATAAGATATAGGACACAAAAGGCACTAAATCCATGTGTTATAAGAAAGTGATGCATTACTTGTGCTAGCAAAGATAAGCCACATGCATGGAGCCCTCGAGATTTCTTGGCCCTGCAAGCTCTTCATAACTAAGTCTTTGTAGACTCTTCTGATGTTAAAATCAAAACAGTTGCCCTCAAAGCCTAAAGAGTAAATGAGAAGAATAATATAGTTGGAATGACGAGATCGGAAGCAAAGGATCTACGTTGCTGATCAGTTATGAGAAGGAGGGTGCGTCTTCGGCGGTGAGTAGTCCAAGTTAAAACCAGGGTGTCTTTCTCGGCGTTTCTTGTGAGGCACACGCCATGAAACTGAAACAGAAGAGTCACTTGTCAGTGCTGCACCCGAAGTTTTTCCTCTTCCATCTTTTGATATCTTCTCGACGGCCTTCGAATCTTTCTGCGTTTGATGACGAGTCTTCTTTATGCCATCTCTCTTGCTTGCTTCTGCTTCCTCCGACAAGGAAGCTTTCAACTGAGCTGGTAGAACTGAAGTCTTTTGATAACCCTTCTTCTCGTCATTCTGCACAAGAAACAGACATCAATGACACTCTCAAACACTGATAAAAAAAGTGGTAGCAGAAGTACTGGTCATCGTGATTACGAACAATATATACACCTTAATGGAGGAGTACTGATATTTCTTCTCGAGCTTCTTGTCAACACTGCCGAGACGCCGAGCATTACAAGCATGCAGAGAAAAGAGAAGAAGGAAAAGAAGAAGCCAAGATGTGATTGACATATCAAGAGATTCGAATCAGAAATGTGAGAGAGGTTTGAAGATTAGGAGGAGACCCGGAACTCTTTGGAACGGCGAGGTGACTAGTGGTGGTATTTGTAGTAGAAGTAATAAATGCCAAGTATCTTAGGAGATTAAAGAGGTTATCTAGTAGAACATGCAAATGGAGGTAAGGAGAATTAAGAAAGGAAGTTGAAGATATGGGTGGCCTCCCTTTTGTCCCTTTCTTTACACATTTCATTCAATTGGGTCCCAAGAGAGAAAAGAGAAGCAACACAAAGCCTTCTATGGCTGTTATATATGCATGGAGACGATCAAAGAGAGAAGAACTTAAGAAGAGAGAAGGGGTCCAAACAAGAGATCTTCCTTTAGAAATAAATTAAGGGAGAAAATGTAAACAAGAAAAGGCGAGACCACGTGAAAGTAAAGACATATAGCATTTTACAATAAACAAGAATTCAAGAAGGCTAGTGCATGCCTAGTTGTTTCTTCCTAGGAGCTCCGTTTCCTTGTCTTTATGCTAGAGTTTCACAGTATGCACGGTTTCTGCCCCCTTGTTATTTGCTCTTGCCCACCTTTTTCCTCCTCGGAACACTTGCTCTGAATATTCTAATGGTGAAAAGTGGGAACCCTTTTGAAGTTCAGACTTCAAACATACTTACACAGTCCTGCTAAGACCGACATGCCCTTTGTCCTATATCGATGAAGTGATTGATCTGTAGATTCATGGTTAAGTTTGCTGGTTTTTATATTTTCTACGAAACCATCTCCAAGTTAATATGTCTGAAACATTAATTAATCAGGGTAGGGTAGTAAACCTACCCCTGCTAATTTAATTACCTATTAGAAGTAGAAAGAAGCATTGGATCAGCAATCCCCACCATAAAGTCTCCTTTTGCTGATCGTGTGAATCATCTAATTAGTTGAAACAGAACAAAGTTGAGCCAAATTAATAATAGTGACATCTAGTAAAGATCATTGTTCGTGGTGAAGATTCTTCTGGATCATTTAATTTTTCTCATTAATTGTTTGTTTCCTGGGAAAACATCTAAAACCCAAGGGCAGGTAAAATGAAATGAATTGAAACACGTTTGGCCGAAACTTGGGCTTCTATTAAAAATACGAACACGAAGAGAAGAATGACTGTGTGGTTATATATGGTGTAGAAACGAACGGAGCAGAGAACACATCAGGCATAGGTAACGTTGAAGTGAAGAAGGATAAAGAGCGTGAGTGGGACCAAGAGGGAAACACGAGTGGGACCTACGAGAGGGCCTAGATGCATGAGGAGACAAGGGCGCAAGGACCATCCTCTTCCGTGTTCTTGCTGCGCCAAACACAACGGATGTGCCCTAACCGTCATTACCGGCCATGCAGGACACGTGGCAAGCACCCATGTGACTTGTTCTAGTGACCAAAACTATTTTACTATAATAATTGAATTTGTAAATTCAATCAACAGCCTGGTGTCGTGGTGTAGTTGGTTATCACGTCAGTCTAACACACTGAAGGTCCCCGGTTCGAGTCCGGGCGACGCCATTTGTCTGGTTTTCTTCTTTTTCCTGGTTTGCTTTACTGGGGAAGTCCTAATTCTTCTGTCTGTTAACATGATAATGGGCTGCTTATTTTGGGATTGTTGGGTGACAGAGACGGCACGACAGGCTCGTTTGCCGATTCAGTTGGGGATTCGGGACAAATCGGCTCAGATAGAGAGTGTCTTGAAAAAGCCGAGCAGTCTCGTTGGGCTCGGCCCCGTTGTCCCCACGGCAGTTTAGGCTTAATCTACGCATCATGGGCTCATGTTAGAGAGGAGGCAGCAATGATTCTCATCCATGAGACTCGTCATTGTTTTGAGGTTTGAGCAACTGATCTTTGTCTCGTCCAAAGAGATTTTTCTACTGTCATTGCTTTTTCTTTGTCTTTTCTTTTAAGCTCTGAAGATTGACACGGGCGCTTCGAATGGGCTGCGTAACATTTAATCCCCTGGTCATGGCCCAATTCAAGACAGCCCATATACTAGACAGCCTTAGTTGTGAGACCCATGATCGGATCCAAGTTTCCGGCCATCAAAAGTTAGCCTATTAGCTGCCTAAACCAGGGCCGAAACGAAGACCATCTGGAGAAGCGTCAAGCGCTCACTCGAACCCATGGACCTGTTCACCGACGATCCGGATTCGTCCCTTCAGGGCTCACCAGCGCCGTCCCATCGCAGCTGTGGCCAGTCCCAGAGCCCACCATGTGTTCGCTAATTGCCCTAGCTGACTCACCCTTCAGTTTCAGTACAATATTCACAGGTCGCATCCGATACTTAGAAAGTTTTATCTGTTCATGCACTCAATCACAGGATTTTAAAAATAAACTGATAGCGGCTACAAATTGCTGGCTGATTGCTTAGCAAATTATACAATACTAAAACCGAAAGATAGCGATAGAGCAATTCTTGTATTATTATTATTATTTTTTTACAGTAAACCAACCAACAAACGACAGGATTTTCAATTGTAGCAAAGGGCAGTGTTGGTGATGATCGAACCAGAGAAAACAGTCAAACGACAACGTGTGCTGTGTATTTGTATCAATTCCATGATTGACTGCCAAGGATTTTTATTTTCTGGGGAGTAGTTGCAATGAACCGATCCGGGGATCTAAAACCCGGCGGCGGATTTCGTGATGAATCGGATTCTTTTATCACTCTTCCATGTGGTCCAATGAATGATTTCGGCCTATTTTAATCATGGACTGTCACCGATAAAACAAAGTTATAACCTTTTTCTATAAATATGTCATCAAGGATTATCATCATTGATAACCCTTTTTCTTTTACCTGTAGTTGATGACTCCCATGTCAATTGGGTTAAGTGACCCATAAAAAGTGTTGAGTTGGGTGTCTTTCAATTTGATGAATTGAAGCTTTTGTTAATGGTTGTTTCGAGTTTTGACCCAAAACAAAAAGAAAGGGAAGGGGAAAGGGAAAGCTGGTAGGGTTCAGACTGTAGCGTAGGCAAGTCATGGTGTTTTCTTTGAGTTGCTTGAGGGTTGAGGTGTAGGGGTGTCTTGAGAATAGAGAAAAGAACTTATCACCACCACTCTTTTTAGCCAACGAAGAAAGAAAGAAAAATAAAAAAATTGAAAATTTGAATAGAAAATGAAGAGAGGGAAGTTGTGGGGGGAGGTGACTTTACACTTCATATGAGAGAGAAAGAGAAGGGGGCGAGATGTAGTTGTTGTTGTTAGCGATCACATGGGCTTCAAGTGATTAACTAAGCCATCTTTCTGACATGTCCAAATCATGGTTTCACTAAACAATTCATGCCAAACCTAAGCATGTCTCCCTTTCCTCACCACATCAATGTCCAAAGTTTCAATCTTGTCTAGACAGCTAAACTACCCAATTCCCTCCCTTCCCCTCCCTCTAATGCCCAGTGAAATTGCTTAAACTTTCGTTTTCGTTTTGGAAGGAAAGTGACGGTACTGATTCTTCGAGGCCTTAACCAATCCGGGCAAAGCCCTAACCTTTGCCTGAAAGAGTTGCAATGAGAAAACATGGAAACTGGAAAGCGAACTTTGAAACGAAACACGTCAATTGAAAGTCTCGCGGAAAAACAATCAAAGGGTTTCAAAGTGCCCTACACTCTGTCCCACCCCTTTAAAGCTTTGTTTCTTCATGATTTGATTTGACGCCTTTGAGTTTCACCAACACTAACTCACATCTTCCTAGCCTCCTTCTATTCCTCCAACCCAAATCTCTCTCGCACTTTTTTTTTTTTTTTTAAATCCTATTTATTTATTTTAATAAATAAATAAATAATAATTATTCGAGGAAGATCTATCGTGTTCCTCATGAGAAACAAAGCAATCTACGTGAATCCTCAAGCATGAGGCCATGATTATTCTTTGCTTCTCGGCTTCGATTGAACATTAGATAAGTTTATTTAAAGCTGAATAATGCTTTTTCATGAAACATGTTTCACTAAAGTTCTCTTCTGAATCTTCCACCAAAATCATTGTATTAAATTGCTTGCATCTATTTAGTTGACAGCAATATTAAGCAAATTAATTAATTAAGTAAAAAAATAAAAAACATATTTTTTAAATACTCTTAATTTTTATTTGTTATAACACAAATCATAATATAAAATTTTATAATATTTTAAAAACAATTAAATGAATCCGTTTATGTAATTCAGTTGTCATTATCCGGTGTAATTTTGTCTTTTACATATAAGCGAAATTGTTTTTCTCTTCTAAAAGCTCGAGGGACATGCCTTTTTGTTTCACGTCAAAATGACCTTGATACCCTTAAAAAGAGTGTTATTTGACTAAAACACCCATCTGCTGCTCCCTTAAAAAGACCAAAAGCTCGTGATGATGAGTTGGCAGTAAATAACTGCTTTATACAGGTGGCTTTTACTATTTACCGGTAGCAGACAGTGACGTGTCATTGAATGAACCCAAACCCATTGGTTCACCAGACCCGAACTAAGGTTCTAGACTACCACAGTGGCGCAGGGTTAAAAAGGCGAACTCTCGATCACAGCCACACAATCTTGTCCAGACAAAATATCTCAACCGTCAAAACCGTCTCGATATTTTCAAACCCCAAAAAGCCACATTCATCATCTCGTGTCGTCAGATTCAGTTTCGAAAACCAGGCCACCAGAGTCTGTTCTCCGTAACTACCATAATACCCCTGCATTTCTGTTGGACCCTCACGAATATCTGTTAGCGATGCAGGGTGTTTTTGGTATTTAAATATAAATAAGAAAATAACGATCTGAGCCAGTTAACCTTTTCCCTGCCTCTTTGATCTCTGTAAAAGAAAATTAATAAACGTGGCAGCGCTCATGTTGACGAGTTTTCCGCGCGTGATTATTACCACCCTATTCATTTTTTTACATGCACTCAATTATTGTAAAGTATTTAATTAGATTTAATATATTAAAAAATTAAATTAAATTTTGAGTTCATGCCAAGGAGACTGGTCAAATTTGTAAGCAATCTTTCAACTTTTGTGCAGTTTGTCTTATGTTTTTCAGAGCAGTCATTTTCATTAGGAGGGTTGCCTGACGCGCTGTAGCTGAAACTGGGAGTGGTACGAGTGACAGGAACTCTACGAGGGAGATAACTACGTCTACAGACAAAAGCCACATAAAAAAATTGGAAATAAATAAAAAAGAAAAACAGAGAAAAACCAGAGAGAGAGAGGATGAAGGGCACTTTACCACTTTTATATGTTGCACGCATCCATAGCAGAAAACAGAAGGAAGACAAAGTACCACAAAGACCCAAGAAGAAGAGAAGGAAAGAAAAGAAAACTCACCAAAGTTAGCCACAGAGGCGCAAGAGGGAAAAAGATTGTACCGAAAATGGTTTTTGAGGTACAAATAGTTACAGATATCAGAGCTGAATAAAGAGAGAAAGAGAGTGCCAAGCAACAATCTGTAAGGTGGGTGTGTGTGCTAACTTGGGTTCTTCTTCACCTCTACATGTATTTAACAAGAAGTCCAACTTCCAAAATCTGATTTCTTCTTTTGCCATTCATTTTTTGTCTCTTGTTCTTTTCAAATAGACTCGAACCTTTTGTAACCTGTGGGTGCTGGTTTTTTGATTTTTGCGGAGCTGGATAGTTTTGGGCTCTTGGATTTGTGGGTATTCTGCTTGTTCTTGGTTTTCTTAGATGAAGGCCATGCCCCTGCCCTTTGAGGACTTTCAAGGGAAGGGGGTGTTAGATTTCTCTTCGTCTTCATCTTCTTCTTGTTCAGATTCATCAATATTACCACACCAGCACCAGCAAGAACCGCAACAGAAGTGGCAAAACAACAACACCGAAGAAGAAGGTTGCTGCTATGTGGGCAGCACTGAGCCGACCTCTGTGCTTGACGCGAGAAGAAGCCCCAGCCCACTAACCTCATCCTCAACACTGTCTTCCTCTCACGGCGGAAACGGCGGTGGCGGCAGCGGCGGCGCCTCTACCGACACCACCGGCGTGCCGGCTGCCTTCTCCGCTAACCCCTTGGTAGAGGCGGGGGCGGAAAAATGCGGGCTGGTGATGGAGGATTGGGAGAGCGTGTTGTCTCAGTCGCCTAGCCAAGAACAGTCCATTTTGAGGCTTATTATGGGTGATGTTGAAGACCCGTCCGTGGGATTGAACAAGATTTTACAGCCTGCAAGTGGGTCACAGGACATGGAGTTCAATGCCGGCTTTGGTGTTGTGGATCAAGGGCTAATTGGGTTCGAACCACCCATGACCTGTGGTGCCAATCTGGCGAGCAACATTGACACCTCTCTAACTTGTTCTGGTTTACCTGTGGGTAGTCACGATATTCATAATCAGAATGCAAACAATGGAAGGTTTGGTTCCATTTCAAGCCCAAATCCTGTTTTCTCGTCTTCAGTTAGCAATCTTTTGCCTGTCTCATTTCCTCAAAGCGCGTTTCAACAGCAACAGCAACAGCAACAGCCGATGGAAGCTTTGCACGAGAAGCAGCAGATTTTCAATCCACAAGTCATAATCAACCCAAATCAGGCTCATTTCACACAGAATCCTGCTTTGTTCTTGCCACTGTCATACGCCCAATTACAAGAGCATTATCCTTTATCGCCACCACCACCGAAGCGGCTTAATTCTGGTCCAACTGGACCCAACTATCATCAGGCCTCGAAGGTTCCCTTTTCCGATTCCGGGCAGGAGCTGTTTCTTCGTCGACATCAACAGCAACAGCAACAGCAACTTCAGTTGCTGCAGCAGAGGCCAACCACAGCCACAGCGACAACGACTACGCCACCACCATCTACGATGGGAATGGCTACAGCAAAGCCGAGAATGCTAAGCGATGAATTGGCGAGCCAGCAAATTCAACATGCCATAATCGACCAGCTATTCAAGGCCGCAGAGCTGATCGAAACCGGGAATCCGGTACTCGCGCAAGGGATATTGGCGCGGCTCAATCACCAGCTCTCCCCTGTAGGTAAGCCTTTTCAACGGGCTGCCTTCTATTTCAAGGAGGCCTTGCAGTTGCTTCTCCACATGAACACTGCCAACTCACCGGCCTTGTCCTCGTATAGTCTGATCTTCAAAATTGGTGCTTATAAGTCTTTCTCAGAGATCTCGCCAATTCTTCAGTTCGCCAACTTTACATGTAATCAAGCCTTGCTTGAAGTTTTTGAGGGGTTTGATAGGATTCACATTATCGATTTTGATATCGGGTATGGTGGACAATGGGCTTCTCTCATGCAGGAGCTTGTGCTCAGGAATGCGGGTGCTCCTTCCTTGAAAATCACTGCTTTTGCTTCTCCATCGTCTTTCGATGAGCTGGAGCTCGGTTTTACTCAAGAAAATCTTAAGCACTTTGCTACTGAAATCAATATGGCCTTCGAGATTGAAATGGTAAGCGTGGAGTCATTGAGTTCTGCTGCTTGGCCATTACCTCTCCGCGTATCTGACGGGGAGGCAATTGCAGTGAATCTCCCTATTGGTTCTTTCTCCAATTATCCATCTTCCCTTCCTTTGGTCCTCCGATTCGTGAAGAATCTGTCACCAAAGATTGTGGTCTCTTTAGATAGAGGCTGTGACCGAACTGATGTCCCATTTCCTCACCATATGATTCATGCCCTGCAATCATATTCGGGCCTGCTGGAATCTCTTGATGCGGTGAATATGAACCTTGATGCCCTGCAAAAGATCGAGAGGTTCTTGCTGCAGCCGGGCATAGAAAAAATTGTGCTGGGTCGCCACCGTTCTCCAGAAAGAACTCCTCCTTGGAGGAGTCTGTTCATGCAGTCTGGGTTCTCACCATTGACATTCAGTAACTTCACAGAATCACAAGCCGAGTGTTTGGTGCAGCGGACTCCAATCAGGGGATTCCACGTGGAGAAGAGACAGTCTTCACTGGTTCTCTGCTGGCAGCGGAAGGAGCTGATCTCGGCTTCAGCTTGGAGGTGCTGAAGAGACGAAGGTGCCCTGATAATATACTCTGCTCTAGCTTTGGATCTTCCTTTTGAATTTTGTTGCCTGTGGTTCTCTTATGCTAATTGCCAATGCTGGTTTAGGCCTATTATTTCCAATCAAGAAACTGAACAATTTAGTAACTTGATGGCTTTGTACAGTCTTATTATTTCTCAGTGGCTTACCTTGGATGTGGGCATTAACTGTTTGTGGTTGCTTTTCCTGGTTAAGGTGGTGGGTGTTTGTTGTACACTTACAACAAAGCGAAAAACAAGATGACAAAAGAACAAAGAAGGAAGAAATTCACCCTTCAAAGTTCATGCTTTTTACATTCATATCATCTTCACTCTGTTTCATTAACTCGCCTGTTTCTCAGATTGCTGAATCATTACAGGGATGCTAAATCTTTTAATGTCCTGGAACCCGACCAGTTTTCAGAGTTTTGTTTGGGTTTCAGACATTCTTGGATGATGTTCTCTTAGCTCTCTTGATTTTGTTGTCTAATTCTGGTCTGCCCTTTGGTGTGATATTGGAACTTGAATGTCAGGCAGACAGAGCCAGAGAGAGCCTTGGAGCTTTCTCAAGCATGAATTTGGATGGGTATGAATTCTGCATAAAGCATTTCTGATTAATTTGGTTTAGCGGGTTTAACCATATGATCATGAAATTGGATCTCAAAATTATTAGGTATTAGCTTCATTGTAGGAGAGAAGTTCAATGTCTCTCAATGGTAAAGAAACCCGTTTCTGGTTTTTAATTTCAAATTGACTTTTGGAAAACAGAAAAAAAAAACAAATAAATAAATTTATAGAGGCCTTGGGTCCGTACGGTGTTAAGGTGAAGTGGCATTGAAGGTCACCCAGGATGGGATGTTGGCCTAAATTAAATTCCCCTCTCATTAGCCATTAATTACATGCATGCATTAGTTAATAATTATGTGATTTTGATGTGATTTTCCTAAAATGTCCATGGTGGTGGGTACAGCATGATGCTTAATGGATGCCAACACTTGGAATTATTATTTTGATTATACACTCAATTCCCTTAGTTTTTAAATGCCCACCTTTATCAAGTCACATGGCCCTTGAACCATTGGACCCCCACATTTATTTGTTTAAACTCCTTTCTTTTTCATCACTTAGGACTCCTCTTTGTTTTCAATTCATTAAATTAATCCCAATTAAGAATAGAGACCCATGTTGCATGGACCAATTAAATATTAATTATAATTTTTAATAATCTTAAGAAGTCGGCTTGATGGACAATTAATACTCTACTAGCACGGCAAACAACTTTATCACTATTATTTGTTATATCATAATTTAGTTTAATTATATTATATGCTACTGACATAGCAATTATATGCAAGTAGACCCATAAAAAAGCTTTAATAATTTCTGGGAAATTATAAATTAAATAAAGGGCTTAACTTGGGAAAGGATGGTTATGCATAAGATTAGCTTTGATTAGCTATGGTCAAAATTAAAATTTAATTGCATAATTATGCTTGCTTGAGTGGGGAACTAGCAAAATCATGTATGTCCAAAGCCCCAAAGAGAGGGGATTACTAGCGTGCAATCAGCGTACGGAAAAATCATATCTTCAAGGACACGTGGCAAGCATGTGGTGGGAAATGAGTTTAGCGGGACCCACAATCCACTCTTGTAAACTTCAATCACGAAGATCACATTACAGTCCAACGATTGTGACTGATTGTCTCATGTGTTGCATGGTTGGAGACACTGATTGAAAATGACAACAAATTAGATAGTTTATACATACATATTATGTGTGTGCATTGCTTCTTTGCACAAGCAACTTGATTGTGGGGCCCAGAGGATTGAAAGGTCATAGTTGTACGACCTGCCACGCGTACTGCCTTGATCAAACAGATCCGGGAGTCTACGGACAGAAACTTAGACAGTCTTGCAGGACCCATTGCCTGTCCATGAATGGGATGAGGCAGTTGATAGAACACCGGAACATGTCCCCCCTTTCCGATCAGCTGCATGCATCCCTTTTGAAAAGAAGCAATCCCAGCCATGAGATCGACACTACAGGTGGGGCGATCACCGTCTGATTGGCGATCGATCTCCATTCACAATGTTAATTATCTTCTTCTAATCCTAAAACTCAAAGCAGCAGATAAATTCTGTTAATTACTAATGTTCGTATCAAATGTCAAAATCGAAACTACTATATATTATAAAGAAGTACATTGGCATGGCTCACAGATAGATATGACCTATAATAAATTGTTGCGGGGTTTGTTCATGGTGTCGCCTTCAATGTACCACATGCTAATGGGTGTTTTTTTTCTGTATAATTGGAAAAATTTGTACTTCGAATCAAGATCATCAAGGCTCTGACACAGATTTTCCTCCCTCAATGACCCACAAATTACCATTTTTGCTAGTATGCATGCGTAAAGTGATCATGTGTTTATATTCATCAAATTTTTAATCGAAATTCAGACAGTATAAACTACAAAGCAAGTGGGCTTTTGGGTACCAAGATCTCTCACGAGTTATCTAAATGGATTCAAATTTTCATCTGAACTTTCTATATTAAAGTAATAAATAAATAAATAAAATACGTCAGAAGATTTCCATGTTATCTTAATATAATTGAAGCTGGTGGTTATTGCGGCCATGAATGACAGAGTCAGAAAGAAGGGTAATTAAGAGAGGCTTGAGGGTTTCAATATACAGCAAATTGTTACTAGAAAAGAAGAAAAAGCAAAAGGATGAAAGAAGCAAGGAGGAGGAAAAGGGGGGGAGGGAGATGTATGGTGGAGGAACAAAGAGAATTTTCGATGGAGTCTTTAAAAAGGGCAAATAATGTGCTGTGGAGTCATTTTCGGGGTTAAGAGAGTGTCTTTAAGTGTTAGAACAGCTGGGACACCTGCCCTCCACAAGATGAAGACAACTCAACATCAGTTTCCAGATGTACACGGCTAGGGTAGCTTTCATGCAGAAAATTATAAGAAAAAGAGAAGTTCCATTCAATGGACCAGTAGGGTTTCACTATAAATAGTGAACAAACAATAGAGAGACTTACACTAATTGGTAACTCTCTCTCTCTATATATAAGTTGGATTCTTGAAGGAAAGATAGGTAAAACAGGTCCTCTTGTCTTTAACTAAAAGATCATCTAAGTCTTCTCTCAAATGGGGACTCTATGAAAGATGTTTTCAGGTATTTATTTGGGTGCTAGGTGGTCCATTTTCAAGCAACGAAAGGGAAAGAACATAAGCAAATGCATCGAAAAGTGGCTTTCTCCCTTATCATTCTCTCACACAACCAAATCCCAAGCCCTCGAATTCATGGATGGACCTGCCATTGTTGCCTTTAGTCACCTCAACAGTCGAAAGCAGATTCCAGTTCCACAGACAGAGAGAGAGAAAGAGAGCTTGGTTTGGGCATCTTGTGGATATGGAAGGCCATAAAAGCAGCAAGCTTTTTTCTTCCTTTCTTTTTTTTTTTTTTTTTGGGTGGGGAGGGGAAGGACTAAAAGAAAGGGCTTTGAATGGAAAGTATAATGATAAACAACTTTACATCAAGGAATTTGAGGAAAGCACTTTTGTGTAGAAGAAGCCTCCTCCTAGGAGTGAGGGATTCAGTTTCAGTTAATATTGAAGATAGGCAAAGATTTGTTAATAAAGACTTCCAACACAGACACTTGCCAGCTTTTTTGTCCTCTTCATCAAAATTTTAACCACCTTATGTTGTGTCTTGTGTTCTGTGGGTCACTTTGTAAACCCTAACTCAGACACTTTGAATACTCACATTCATCACCTTCTCACCCATCTTATATATATATATATATATATATATATATATATATATATAAAGCATATGGTAATTAAAGAATATTGAATCAAAAGTGTTGAGAAACTCACTAAAACCTTTCTTTTCTTTAACTTTATTTATCTTCAATGCGTTCAGTGAATTTGGACTAATGTTAGAAAAGCTTAACCTGAATCACTATGTCAATCTGGACAATTATATTATTTCAATTATTCCAAGTTTATGCATGCATGCTCTCTTCTTTTAAGTCATGTGTGCTAATTATCGAATATTTTCAGTATCGATATCTTCTGGGTATGTTAATTAATCGGAGTTACTAGAAAAAGGTCTTGCTTTCAAAACCTTACAAAACAAAAGAAAATTGAAAATTCTGAAATTAAGATACCACATGGCTTCAAGTTGATGTTTCCTTGGCAGCGAAGCCATATATGATCTCTAAGTTTTATTTTATGCTAATTAACAAACCTTTGCAAAGAACATCGTTATCCAATTGACATACATAATGATTGGTTTAATTAATTATAATCAAAATATCTGCATGATCTCTGGAGATTGCATATGCTGATAGCATCTTCCATGAAGCTTTTTATCATAAGTTTTGCTTTGAAGAGAAAAGGTTTTATATGGTTGGAGTTGGGCATATGATGATTGCAGCCTTTTTTATTAACCCACATGCATGGTACATATGCACTAACACACCCGTAAACCTTACCCTTTTTTCCTCAATTTTTGGACATATTTGACGCATAATAATTAGACAAAAAAGGGTGGAGAGAATCCAAAGCAATGGCTGAGAAAAGCAGGAAGTAATAGATCAGAGTAAGAAGAAACAAAGAGAAAGGAGAGCAATGTGAGGTGGAAGGTGGTGGGGAGGGGAGGAGCTTGCTGAGATAAATGGTTGTGCGTGTGCAACAAAAGTTAGGGTTTTCATCATACAAAGCTTTTGGCTTCTCTTCTCTCTCTCTCTTATAACTTTTGAAGATGCTTGCCCACCATATCTTCTCCAACTCTTCTTTAAGCTTCTTTCATTGTTTGTTTATATTTTCTTTTTTTAAATATCTTTTCTCAATCTCTTTCTATCTTTATGTTTCTCCATTTCGTTAGTCAGCTTAGAAACAACGCATTCGTTGCATCCCACACATTTTTATATTTTTGCTTCTTTGATAACACCAAAGACCCAAAAAGTAAGCACTCATGCTTGTCAAAAGCCACTTGATGGTAGGCCCTCCATTAAACAAACGTAATAGCCCCAGTTGGTCTCCGCTCTTCATACTCAAGCCTCTCTCTCTCCACATGACTTAGCATGCATGGATGAGTTGGATAAGCCTCCAAACAAGGCTCCTTCTCTTATCTCCTCCATTTCTTTTTGTATTAATGCAACATCTCGTCAAGGTCAACGCAACATTCACTTCTCAAGTCTCTTTAATGTTTTTCTCTTTTCCCCTTACGAACTTGATCCATTTGTTAATTCGTCCCGCAAATCTATCCTTCTTTTAGTCAATAATACTCAATGCCCACCAACGAATACCTTTCTTTTTCATATTTTTTAACCAAACCCGTTTACATTCAACATGAAAAATTGAAAATTTGCCAATGTTTATATTTGGGCAATCTCAAAAACCTTATTGACAAGGCTTGGATTCAATAAATGCAGAAAGCTAGGTTCACAAATATTCTCAGTCATGATGATGTAAAAGAGTAATGTGATGTGTTGTGATTAAAGTAAAGGAGAAGTTAAAACAGACAGGCCCACGTGAAACAAAAGTGGGAAGCTCTAATTTGACATGGGCCATGTCTCAGGGGTGGCTGTTTTGCCCCCCAGACACCTTATGTAAGTCCTTTCGGCTGTGGGTAAGAGGGCGACTCTCTCGGACTACTATAAATTTAGACGGCACAAAATGTTGACAATGCCATGATTAATTTCATATTGCTATCTTAAGTAATCTTCAGTTTTGATGGTTGGTGGGATTTTTGAAGCCTCTTGTCCAGACTGCAATGGACGTTACCCTTTTGTCTGGATCACTAAGGTTGACATCGTTCAAGCCTTTACATATATATATATATATATTCATTGTAACTAACAAATGGTTGACCCACTTTTTTGGCCAGACAACAGTGATGATATAAGAACCTTTGAATTTAACAATTAACTATGATGGTTGGTTACCTGAACATGCACCGTTTGCTGACTAAGCATTTCTCTGTAAAAACAAAGGATGTGAAAGTCAGTCCAACCACCACGATTGATGTGATTGTAATGTGACCATGGTTCTTTCAGACTTACAAAACAATTTATTTTTTAAAAAGCCCTAGGCAAAGCATCAGAGAAGTTAATTCAAAAACCATGGAGTTCTTGCTCTCGCATGTCAAGAAGAAACCCAAAACTAATTCACATAGCATCTTATCAATTTGGTTAGACTGAAAGTGTCATGCCTGACTGGATCTGTCACTGATTTGGTGCCACAGGAATATCAAATTCTTGAAGCTGGAAGTCCCAGCTGAAGTTGAGAATCCACTGTGAAATGTTCAATATTGGATTACCAAGTCATCAATGGCTTGGGGACTTAAAAGTTTATTGATTTTCATGAATATTTCTACAGTTTAGAATTCCAATGAATCAAAACCAGCAAGACCCCATTGGCCTCGTCAGAAAAACTACAAGATTCGCAGGCAATAGTGATGCTTTGGAGGATAAAAAATAATTCATGTTTACTCAGATGTCCCCCATGCCAAATCAGCCCTGAAGTATTCCATTGATAAAGCATACATGCGATGAAAACTCAGTATCCAGGTATGAACTATATGGACCTGGTTGAATTGCAGATGCAGTCTCAACTACCTTTCTTTTGAGACAAAGAATAGTTTCCCTCCAGCATTTGTACAAGTGTCAAGCTTTAATAAGCAAATGCACCAACGTACTCCAGAAAACAGAAGACAATGAATCCTCCCCTGTGGTACTTTTTGGTTGGAATCAACCATGGTGTATGTTAGACTCCGTAAAGTTTCAGGAAAGTTTTGATGAAGGAGTATGCAAGTGCGCCAGTGAAAATGTAGCTATCCACTCGGTCCAGTATTCCACCTATATGCAGTGTCATAAAATGTTAATAAACAATTTCAAGTAGTTTCTGGCATTACGCAAAGTATAATATTGTGTTCTCTGATTGCATAAAATACGTAATCAATATCCTAGGCCAAAGCTCTTTCAACTAGATTGCCAACCTCAAATTGAAATCATGACTTTCCTTCGAATAAACCCCGATTTCCTCGAGTGATTTTCAACAAGAAACTCAAGTTGGAGCGAACTAACAATTCTTTTTACCAGACTCATTCATTGGTTTAAGAGAAAACTGACTATAAGAAAGAGTTAATTACCATGTCCAGGGATTAGGGACCCAGAGTCCTTGACACCAGCATCACGTTTGATCATCGACTCAGTAAGATCACCAAAAACAGATCCACAAAAGTTAAGAAACCCAAAAGCCACAGCACTGACAACCATCCAGAAGAATATTGAATTTGCATTAGCATTAATGTCAAGACGACAGATAGTGAAAATTGAGTACATAAGAGTGTTATGGTTTTCAGACAGATAATAAAATGCCTGAAAGAGTGCCCAAAGAAACAGAAGGACAAGAGGAAGACAAAGAAGGGGGGGTTTTTTTTTGGAGGGGGGTGGGGGGGTGGGGTGTGGTTGATCGCAGATCAAAATGACAACTTGAGTACTAGGTAACTGAGGCCAGCCAGAAAGGAGAAGAAGGATTCACATAGTTTTATCAATCAGACAGGCAGAGAAGAGACAAAAGAAAAGTTAAGAATGCAAATGAAGCTCCTAGCTTGATCATGTATGTGGATCAGACAAGCACAGACTGGATACAACCATCACATTACAAATGATCATAACTATAAAAGCATGTGTCCTTGGCGTTTCTATATATCCTTTAAACACCATAAGCTAACGCAATTTTCCGACTACCATAAAAGTTTAATGGCCGCTCCATGGATAGTGAAAAGAATAATATAGTAACCAACTTATTATCTAAATGACCTTGCTAATGAACATAACTTAAAGTCAATAATTTCGTGTGTGTGTGTGTGTGTGTGTGAGAGAGAGAGAGAGAGAGAGAGAGAGAGCACATTACAAAAAAAAAAAAAAAACTTTAACACCCCGAAAGAGGGAGATTAATTACCTTAGCAAAGATGTAGGCCAGCAAAAAGCCTTTGAAAGGATGACAGCTGTGGCTATACAACCACCCAAGCCTACAAGAGTTCCCTCCCATGTCTTCTTTGGGCTAATATTAGTTAGAGGTGTCCTACCAAATGCCTGCAATTGAGTCAGAAACCATCTCAATATGTCCTCTTAATAAGCCGAGCAAATAGAAAGAGAAAGATGCTCCACATGTAGTTCATAATGACATCTTAAACCCTATCAACAAAACTTTTGCAATGTGAGGAAATTGAGTTGATTGTACAAATACAAACATATAACAATCAAGATTGTAAGACTTCTAATGTTCTAATATCTGTACATACAGCAATAAAGACTTAACATGGGCCTGTAACCACTCAGATGTCCTGGGTTCGAGTCCACAGTGGGGATGATATTTCTGTTGTTTATGGAGTAGGTCCTGTGGGTAGAGGCCACTCCCTGGGTCTAACTAAAAAGGGGAATACACGAAGTGGCCCGGCCACAGAAGGATTCCAGGTTATTAAAAAAAGAAGACTTAAATAACCTATCAGAGTCAGCTGGCCTAAGACTTAGTTCAGTTGAATGTTAATACTATAAATCTGATATCCTCTGGTGAAGGCACCTCAGTGAAACTTAGTAACCCAATAATTGGGGGAGGTTTTGGGGCGAGGGAAGAGTGTGGTTTCCAATCTCAAGATAATTTTATACTACCTGTTAAATTGTAATATCTGCGAAATATTTAAGCTGCACTTATCACCTAGATGTAAGTAGCTAGCAAATCTGAAAGATCTGAAGCCGCTTCTTGTTAATTAAAACTTCAAACATGCACATCTACTAGACTAGAACGATTGACAAGCAATCTCACACAGAACAGATAAATGCAACGACCATTTTTGTTCTTCATTTTACTAAGAAGCCACAAGGTGATTATTTGACAAAAAGGTATCTACCCATCAGAAAAACAGCCTGTGAGATCATGTTGTCAGTCTCAATGTTCACCACGCTTGTAGCCTCATTATGCAGAAAAATTTTACAGTATTAACCTCTGAGAGAAAGACTTCCTGCTAATCAATTTCAGAAGCCTAAGTACCTTGCCACCCAGAAAAGCATATGTGTCTGCTGCGATTATACTGCTGAAAGAAATCAAGGTTGCAACAAGCCCTACTGTCCAGTGAGCTTGGCCACCAAGAAGAATAGGCCATCCAGCTCCAATTCCTGCCAAATATAAACTGCTTAGGAAACAGTCTCGCAAAATCACCAGCAAAAACTCCTTTGATAAAACAATGAGAAAAATTATGGACCAAAGAAAAGAAATGGATAGAGGCATTGTAGTTTATCAAGGCATCAACACAAAACAGCAGACAACTGATCACTACGAGAAAATAACATATAAATAGCTTATGAACCCACAAAACATCCAGTGTCCCAACAAAGTTGACATTATATCCTAGTCTAACAATGATGCTCCACAGCATCTTGACTATGGAGCTCTCCCAGTTTGTAAGACTTCTCCAGTCTTCATGCGGTTTAATTCCAGTATAAGTTTTAGCAATCACTGACGGTAGATTTTCATGCGTTATCTTAGCTGGAATAGTCATACATTCATACACTATGATTTCTAGAAACTTGCCAAACTTTGAGTTGAAAGCTTGCTTTATTTTCGTAAGTCATAATCAAGTTTGCCCTTTGGTCTTCTTGAAGAGCTTCATCCAGGGTCAGTAAGCTAACTTTCTCACTACCAACAGATGAGGATCTCATTATACCAACATGAGATTGTGGATAGGTCATTATGTAACTAACTTCCAAATGCAACTAGTAGATAGGCCTTCCCCCTTAAGAAATAATGCTGCATTTACTTATATAAACATAGTACAGAAATTCATACATAGACATGCTCATATATACACACACACACACACACATACAAACATCCAAACATGCACGCACATATAGACTTTATATCAGGAAAAAAAAAAAAAAAGACAATTGTATCGTGACCCAACAGTCAAGCATTCTGAATAGCAACTTAAGAATTTTAAAAGAATGACCAAGAAAGAAAATTTGTTCATCTTTTCCTCATTAGGAGAGAAGGGCAGGAAAAGAAGAAGATGGGCAATCATAAAAGAAGAAAGGTATCTATTCCAAGAGATCAGAAATAACTCTTCTTTAATGACCTCCCACCTCTTTAAGCTTTTGCCATGAGCAATGCACAAATCCCCATCGTTATATATCCATGAGTTACCTTATATGATAAGTAGGTAGAAAAAGACTTTATCTGGTAGATGTTACACCAGAAAATAAGCATAAAGTCAAAGTTCTTACTAGTGTTTAAGGCTGGAACTGCTAAACCACAGCGAAGCTTAACCCAAAAACAAGGGAGATAACCACAATAAAAAAGTCCAAACATGGTACTACTGAGCTGAGCAAAACGAGGATTTCCCCTCTGTAATAGCAATGACATAGCAACAACAAAAGCAGCAGAAGTCACTGAAATATCAATGTGACCAAAATACCTGAGTAGAGATCCAAAAAACCAGTCAGTAACCAATTTGAATAACTCTTCCAAGTCAGAATATTGCATTCATAAACATAATACTGGTTAGTATTATCTATACTCAGCATTTACAAATAACTTTAGGATATTCCCATGCAACTGGAACTCACATGTATCTTTCTTTCCAAATATTTAAATGAATATATGCATATAAAAATTGTCTTCAAATGAATATGCCATTAGGCCCAAGGTCCTTGGCATGATTCAGATATTCTCAGATTCTTCTCAGTCACTTTCCTTTTTTTAATAATTTTTTATAATAAGACATCTCTGTATCAAAATTAAGACATATTTACCAATCTTACAAGGTAAGTATGGGCATGAGAGCACAGATAACAGAGCAAACTCGAGATACATATCGAGGAGGAGGTGTCATCCCTGCTGTGATTCCACGACTCCGCACCAGCTCAAAATATTCACGTGCACCAACAAAGACAGCAGCTGCCAGGGCCACTGTGAATACCCATCCTCCGGCCAATACAACACCTCCAACAGAGATCCCGATTCCAAGTCCAAAAATAACTCTTTTCTTTAACTGACCTGTCTTCTGTTGATGCTCAGAAGCCGAATCCTCTTTTCTTGGTAATATGTGGTTTTCGTCACCTTCCTACAAGATAACGGTTTCAGTTATTTCATTCTACTGTCCGCACAAGCTCCCAAAGAAGAAAGTCAATCAATAAAATGATCCACAAGTACTCAAACTGATCTCATAAACAATTGCAACAAACTCTGATTCATCAACGAAGCATTAACATGAAGACATATTGTACATTTCTGCATTCATCTCACTATCTTATACTTCAATTTGATACAAAATATGATCGAAAATGATAAATTATTCAATAAAACCAAGAAAAAGTAAAAGAATTTCTTTACCTTCTTAGCAATCATTTTTTTAACATCCAATTAGCTCGGTCATATGATCAACTTATAACCATACTCTCCCCACTGGCTGCAAACTCCTACTCATTCAAAGCCAAATAATTTCCATGCCTCAATAATTTCGAACTAGAACTAAATAATTCCAGAAAACCTTAACTGAAAATCCACCTCTCCCAAACTACAACTTCGCAGAAGAATACTGCTTCCTTCTTCACCGCCTTAAAAGACTAGGAGATAACATCCCAGTAAACAATAATCACCATCTACTGAACCGATTCAACCTCTAATTAACCAGAGCAACTTTCTATTCCTCGTTTCCAGAACAAAACTCCAAAACAATTTCAAAAGGGAAACCACATTTCTTTTCCCAGCCGAACATTCATTCACAACACAAGCACGTGCAGACATTAAGCAACACTGCGACAGAAGCGAAATTGGAGAATTACCTCTCTCTCGTCACCCTCGCCGAGCTGGTCTAGTTCAGCTCTGGCAACAGCTGCAATCACCCGCCGGTTCACCGAAATGCCAGTATGGCGGGCCCGTCGAAGAGCCTTCGATCCATCGAAGACAAGCCCTAGATTGATTTTTGAGCAACGCCGAGAAAGAACTAAGGTTTTCTTCGATAGAGGACGGCATGGGCAAGCGCAAAGAGAAGTTACAGAAAGTGGTATCAAACGGTACCCATCGATTTCGACTAATGATGCCATTAAAAATTGGGGGAGAAAAGAGCCAAGATAATAAATTCTTAAAAAGAATTTAAACGAGAGGAATTTCAGGGTCCATGTTGGTCTTGGGGTTTGTTGCGGTAGTGAATTACTTGAGCATGAGCGGGAGGGAAACAGAGAGGAGGGAGGCGTCCTGTGGAGGATTTTTCACTGCGAGAGATGACACAGGGACAAGCTCATATCTGTGTTACGCGCCTTCTATCTCGCCTTGGAAGTTTCTCCTTAAATAAAACCTTTTTCTTATATTTTACATAAATTGCAATTTTACTTTTTTTTTTAAATTAACAATTTCACATTCTTAGAGGATGGGATTTAATGACCATTCCATTAATTCGATGAATTTAATTTAAAATTTTTAAAAATTAAATTAAATAATTTTTTTAAAAAATAATTAAATATAATAATCAAATTGATAATGAAATAAATCAAAATTTTGTTTAAATTTAAATTTTATATTTTTAAAAAATAAAGTCTTAATAATATTATTAAATTAAAATCAATTTTTAGTTATTTTGATTTTAAAAAAGTAATTGAAAATCGATAAAAAAATCAAAAAATAATTTATAGATTAATTTAAAATAAAAAAAAGTTAAAAACCAAACCAAATTAACTAAAATCAATTTTATTTATCTATTTTTTTTGGTTTTAACCCATGCTCACCCTAATGACCTTCTGTTTCAAACATGCTGCCGATGCCGGAACATATAATTATTTATTATAATATTAGTTAATTAAGTAATTTAGAAAAATTATTGTTTGTTTAATAAAAATAAATAAAAAATATATGTTATTATAATGAAAATTAAAGAAATAAAGAAAGTATCCAAATGACAGCGTAAAGAACCGGGACGAAATTGTAATTGTGATAGAGTAGATATGAGGATTTGGAGGCGAATGTAACTGAAAATAAAACAGAATCATCTTCTACCGGAGAAGGTTCATAGTTACAGTATCAAAAATCTTCCACTTAACTAACTAGCTTCCCTGTCGGGAGACTTAGGATGGGAAGAAGGGAACTGGCCGAATCAGGATCTGAAGAAAGCGCAGCCCAGGAGAAATCAAGCTCGGACGAAGAAGAAGAAGAGTGCGGGAACCCCAGGGAAGGACAAGAACAGTCGCAGCAGGCGATAACAGAGTATGAGAAGCAGAGGCTGTCGAGAATTGCAGAGAACAGAGCGAGAATGAAGGCTCTGGGTCTCTCCAAAATGGCCTCCTCTTTAATGGGTTCATCCCAGGGTTCGAGTAAGCTTAAAGGGAAAAGGAAGATCATGGAGGAAGATGAGGATTATAGGCCTAATGACGATGATGAATGTGATGTTGATGACGAGTTTGATGATGAGTTTTTGGGGAAAAAGGCTTCTGGGTCTCGCAAAAGAAAGGTGGGTACTTTGTCACTTTGGGATTTTCGGCTCATTCAACCGCGTAGTTCAACTACTGCTGTGGCAAAAAATGAACCTTTTTTTTCTTTTCTTTTTCTAAACTTTAACCTCATGTATGTCTTCTTTGTGTGGATAGTTTGATACAGTGGCTTTCATGATCTGCCTCTCTGCCGTTCTCAGGCTACCAATTCTGTTTAGTTGAGTCAATTTGTTATCTGGCATTTGTTCTTTGGACTGACCATTCTTCTAACTTGATACTATTAATTTATTTTCTTGTTCAATCAATTTGGTCGTTTTGTACATACAAAATTTAAGCATCAACAGGGAAGAAACTAATATATGAACAGAAAGTGGGAGTTTTACCATTCCTGAGGGAACGAGTTATTACATAGCTTTTACTACAATTGGTTTTCTAGCTTCAGTACTTAGCATTGTGCTTTTCACGCACTTTTCATGAGCAATTGAGAAAGTTTATTTGCTATATTCTAGTGAATTAATGTAGACTGTGTTTTGTGGTATCTGAGAGAGACTCCAATGGTGCTAACATGTCTTCCATTTTGGTAGTATTTGGTCCACTTGCTCTGAAATATAAGCATGTCATGCTATGTGATCTTAATACTCTAATGTAGTTCCAAGAAACTTTATCATTCCTGTTAAGCTCTAGCTTGACTACTTGCTTGTCTCAGGATGTCTCCACTGTAATCAACAGAGTTTCTTTTCAGATATTATGTTACATTTGAAAGTTTATACACTGCCTGAACTGACTGCTTTGTATTTAATGAATAATTTTTTCTGTTTACCTAATCAGGCAAAAAGAAATAGTCCAAAAACTAAGAAGGAGGGTCCTGCTCAAATGAATTTAAGCAGCTCAGGCTATGCTGAAGATGATGATGATTTAATGAAGGTCTCTGCAAGAACTTATTGATAATATTCTTTTGACTGCTCATTTAGACAGTTTTTCAGCTCTATAGATTACCACCCAGTTGTTATAAAAATCTGGTTCTACACGATTGCAAAGAGGAAGAACTATATTAATTCTCAAGTATTCCAGGCAATTGCTCTCTCACTGCAAGATTCTGCTGGAGGTTCCAGTATGGGACATGATGGGAAGAAGGAAAATGCTGAAGATACAGGAAGGAAGAAGAGAAAGAAACCGGTTTGTTTTCCTTCCTGGATGAGTCTTTATGTTATGAAAGATGTTTGTACTTTCTGTGGCTTTCTCAACTCTTATTTAGTAAAACTTCTTCATCTCCTCTGAAAGCAGTTTACTAGCCGGGTGCAAATGACTGAAGATGAATTGGTCATACACTTCTATCAGTTTGATGGTAACTACTAACCTGAAACTTTTTTGTTTTTTCACACTACCCAAACTTAACCCTTCTCCCAGTTGGGTGGGAGGTTTGGGAGTTGAACCGCATTTGCTTATATAGTCGTTTGTTTTGTAATATTGGTCTGTATTTTTGAAGAGTTATTTTAGACTGTTGATAAGAGCAGTTTTGTTTGTATGCAGAAGCTGGAAAAGGTAGCATAAGCATAAGAGATTTGAGAAAAATAGCAATTGCTCACGATTTTACTTGGACAGACAAGGAGTTGGCAGATATGATCCATTGCTTTGACAGTGATGGAGATGGGAAGGTCAGTCCTTGCTGAAATCTAAGATTTTCCTTCTTTAAGAGCAGTCTGATTTTTCCTAGTGACTGGAGTATTGGCTTACTGATCCTAATGTTTCTATTGCAGTTAAATCTAGATGATTTCCGGAAGATTGTCAACCGATGCAACATGTTAAGAGGATGTGTTAACTTTTGATGGGCCTAAAGTGATCAAATTTGAGTGTTGTCTGTCTTCTACTTAATGTATGGAATTGGCAATCCAATATCATTTCACATTCATCCTGAGGAATTTGTCTCTGCAATACTCAAGATCAATGGATTTCAAGAATTAGCATTTTAAGAGAACAGGTTTTCATTTGCTTCAAGACCTTGATTTGCTATCTTTTAGATGGCTGAGACAAAGGAAAATGTGTAGGAGTCAACTTAAAAGTTTGAGATCTTCCAACCCAATTTATTGGACTAACTTAAAAGTTTAAAGCTTGAGATTTTTCAAGCTTTCCTTTTTCTGTGAATCCATAACCCAGTTGAGCAGCAATGATGCTAACAGGCCGGCTACAGCCAGCTATCACACCATTCAACAGGGCCCACTCAAAATTGGAACAACATAAAGAGTAAATCAAAACATCATCATTGATAAATTGCTTCAAAAGCAACTTAATCTATCTCCGAGTCGCTCTTTCACAACATACATGTAAAAACACTAATTTCCTCACATGCTTCTCTTGCTTTAATACAAAGCAGTCAATAATACATGGAAGAAAAGCTCCAACTAGTCAAAGTACAATTTGGCTTTTCAACTCTCTACATTTCATTTTTCCAGCTATGAAGTGAAAGGAAGGATTCAAGGCAAATCCCTCGGTCATGCCTTCTTCACAAGGTATCCCAAAATGATACCAATCAAACCCACGAGAATAACATATATGAATGGAATACCAACACGACTTCTGTTGGCTTCACGCTTCAAAAGCTCCTGCATGTCATAATGCTCATGTAAGTCCACGTTCCAGCAGTGTACTTTGCTCTTTAGCTAATTTAACTAAGACTCTAATATGAAGTAGCATTTGTATGACTTTTATCTGGCAAATAAAGCAACAATTATTCTAACATCTCAGAATTAGTAATTAACTACTTGTAGCATTAACATACTTGATCAAAAAGAACATACTTGCCCAACTCCCATCCTGTATGAAATAACATAAAACCAAATCTGACAGATTCTTCTTCTTTTTTTTTCTTTTTTCTTTTTTTTCCTGAAACCAAGAACTCTCACAAAGCAAAACCATTTCGCATACCAATCCCTGCACGGTAAAATCGGAGAAACAACCTTAACCCCATAAGACAACTTCTAGGAACCGCACAGATTTTAATTTTTTTTAAAATGTCATCTCAGTGGCTCGAACTCGGGCATCTTGTCCCATGTCAGTTCACCCGTTACCCTGTGGGGTCAAATCTTACAAATTTAATTAAAAGATGCCTGAAATTTTTTGGTTGGGTGGGAATAATGCTTAATACGCTCCACATCAAAGAAGAATGAAGGGTTTAGAACATTACTTCTTGTAATCATCCTACATTGCAGCTATGTGAACAAGACAAGTACAAAACTACACCATTGGAAAGTCATGACTAGAGATGAGCTAAAATGTTCCATGCACAAAAGAAAATGACTGTGCAGTTAAAAAACTTTGAAAATACCCCAATACATATCTTTTTATGTTCATTATAATATAATACCAAATGTTTCATGAACTGAGGACAAATAAAAGATGTTTTGAGAGCATTCATAAATAAAATTTTAGAAGATGGAGCAAGTCAAAGTCCCATACCAGTTCTTGTTGAAGCTTGTTATTTTGTTGAATAACCAAAAATTTTTCCTCAGTCAGCTTTGAAATGAGAACCCTTGCCTGAAATTAAAATTTTACTTGGCATAAATACTAGGTCCTATCACCCATATCTAAGCAATAGCCAATCAAGGTCTATCCATAATAAAGAGCGAAATTTGCAATCCTATCAGTGACTTTCCAGTGGCAAATCGCAGCATGGCATACTACGATGACAGCTTATACTTGCGATGACAATATTCAAGCTCACTGGACATCATATCTACAGACCATCACTATAATGACCACAAAACAAAAAAAAAAAAAGATAATCTTCTTGTACAGTGTAAAAAATAAGGGTTAAGAAGAAAGACACCCATAAAAAGGCATAAAAATACAATTACATTCACATTTTAGACTGAGAACCAACAGTACGCCCCAAAAAAATTTTTGGAAAGTGGATTCTTATTGATGCAAGAATTTAGCAACTAAAATGATACTCTTAGAAACAATCTGTTTGTCTACAACCAACTCCAAATAGAAAAGGTGATCACAATTTTATACAGCCAACACAGTAAGAAACTGAGAAGTTGACAGAGGATATGCCTCCACTATGTCACTCCATGCTCTTACTGACATTCAAGAGAACTTAAGGTTACCACTTAAAAACAGGATACACCCAAATACTAGAACATAGTCTGAAAGCTTTGATTTCACTGTCAGAAAAGCCACAAGCACTTGGCCTAAAGGAAGCAGAGAATTGCATCCAAGTAATGGGACGTTTAATAAAGACTGCTTAACATACTGAGGGTCAATCATAGAGACAAAATAACATCCCTCACATTTAATTGGTTTGCTTATGTTGTTCTTATGACATGGAAATAGTCAGTGTACCTGCTAAAAAGTGAATCACTATCCTGTAAAATTGATGCCAGAATTCTTCTTCTTGAACTTATTATCTTTCATGCTTCGGATCAAGAGATATCAGCAACCGTCGAATCTCTTTCTAGATCATATGAATTAATTGGGGACAAGGAGGATTTTTTTTATCTCAACTTGAGACCTCACCTTAGAAGAGACTTGTGGCAACAAAAGGACTATACCACAGTCACATTTAATGGTAAGGTTGTAATTCAGCAACCATAAATTTACTTTTAAAAAAATATATTCTCAATGACCAGACTAAAGGCAAAAATACCAACTACATTTGTGTTTCTAACTGCACTATATCAAACAAATTATCGATCCAGAAATAACCTAAATTACAATGTTTGCTTGATCAGAGATGCATTAATATGGATTTTAATAATTACATGTTTTATAGCAAACTTCGAATACCTCCTCTAAGCACTCAATGCTGCTAATAAGACATATATTTTGACCTACATATTTTTAGAAGTCAAAACCATGCCAGAATGTAAAAGATGAAAGTACGACCACACACACCTGAAGTCAAGAACAGGTTTGTCCAAATAGCTGTGACCAATGACAGGCCTCAAGGATTCAAGAGGAGATGCTAAAAAACAAACAGAACATAAAAGAATAAGCATCTACCTCAGTCGAGTCATCTTGACGATCAATTTGCTCAACATTGGATCTTGAAACCTACAGAGACAATCATGCAATTCATGACACAATCCATTAACACTCAAAGGAAATTCAACAATTAATACAAGACCATTTTTCGCATTTAGGAACTGAAACATGAAATACATACAGCTGAAAATTCAGAAGCATTCAAGGTCCCGTTGTCTGACACTGAAGCCCTAGGTGAAGAACCTTCCTCTGATCCTTCTCGAACTGGTGATGGTGGTCTAGGTGGAGCCACATACACAACCCTCAATTTGGACTCTTCAACATGATGCCCTGCCTCCTTATCAAACTAAGAAGGAAAAATAAAACAGACCCATTGGTATAAGCCATAACCCTTGCTAATCATTAGAAAACGCAAAGACAAGAGCAAGATTATATGGTCATTATATTGATACCATATCTGCAGTTATATCTTTTGTTGTTGCTCCAGAACTTGCGACTACACTTTGGAGTAAGAACTTGTCCTTGCATTGCATATCAGGAGGCGCCTCTTTCTGGGCTTGCATTGTAACTGATTAATAACAAACTGAGAATTAAAACTAGATAACTAGTAGAAAGCAAGTACAATGGACAGCAATACCAACAATAACCCAAAAAAAAAAAAAAATTCAAGAGGATGACCTAGAAATAGCAAATATGATGCAGAAGATAAAATAAACATAAAGTTATTTAGAAAGACATAATGATTAAGCACAAAATTGATGAGAGGGAGAGAGAGAGAGAGGCGAAAAAGAGACCTATAACATCACATGTAGACCTGGGCAAGACAACCCCAACGTTAGGCCTAACACAATACTTCTTCGGATTCGTCGTTTTGACCTAGAAAAAGAAAGAGCAATTTCACACGCAGAAGACCAAAAATCTAATTTCAATTCTCCAGAGAATTATAATTTTTCAAATAAAATAACTTTTAAATATATATATATATACATATATATATATATATATAAGAAACATGACATGATACAACAGCATTATCACCTTGAAAGCCACATAATTGTCGGTCTTATTGGACAACAGTAGAGAACAAGAGATCTGCTTCCTCAATTCGACTTTTCCATTACCGAAAAAGCAAAAGCAGAGACAGAATTAGCTACACTCATATCATGGCTATTAAGAACATGGATCCAAAAGCAGAGAAAAACAGCTTCGTAAAACCAAAAAAGTAAAGAAAAATGTTTTAGAGAAGCTTACAAGGAAATTGGAGGTCCTGAGGCTCGATACTTAGGAGCTCGCCGGTACTCATCCCGCTGCGATCCCTTGAGATATATATATATATATATATATATATTATATATATATGCAACTGTCGGATCCGAAGAGAAGACAGCGGTTCCCAGTGCCGTCGTTCGGCCAAGTCCGGCGGAGAGAGAGAGAGAGAGAGGAGCGAAGCACGTACCAACGTGGGATAGTGACGTTTTTCGTTGTTTGGGCTTTAGTTTCGAGGTTGTTTGCGGTACCAAGGGATATTGTATGTTCAATTCTATTGGAGGGCACAATTGTCTTTTCGGACGATCCATCCACATTAAAGACTTGAAAAAGAGTTTCCCATGAGCTCTAAATCAATGATGTCTAAAATGCGGTACAGGTTGTTTAAGTTGGCCTCGAACGGTTTACCAATTACATTACAAATAAATGATTAAAGTCTTGCAGTAGTCAGTGCTTCACCTTATGTCATCCATGTGATCACGGTCCTTGAGACAAAACACAGGCGTTAAGAATGCAATAGCTAAAAGGATCAGAGCCAATTGTCCAAATTTGGTAATTCCCTGGTTGGATTTATGTTTTAATCAGACTTTATGCCAGAGAAATTACTTCCTTGTTTTACCGGGAACAAAGAATCTGAGTTAACAGGAGATAACATGATGAATCAGGTGAATCAAACAGCATAAGTACAAATAAAGATAACAAGGATATTGTTAAGATTGTATGCACAGAAAGCACTGATAAAGCAGCAGATAATTTATCAAAGATAATGGAGAGAATTGAAAGGTAATAACTAGAGGCAATTATGATAATATTCCATTGGCTTGGATTTCTCCTTACCCCAAGCGTTGCACATTATGGATGGTGGATATGCATTCAAAACCAAGAATTTTGAAGAATACCCAAATCACAGTTCACATAATAACATTGTCATCATAATTGTATATGGCCTTCATGCCTTTGTAAGACCTCACCCTACTCATAACTAGGTGAATAGGGCATTCTATCATTTGTTTTGTTCACATATACATACAAAAGCGTGTCCAAAAATGATGAACAAAGTTACAAACGACTTGCTCTCCATTCTACATTTTATTCACTATATGCAGAAAAATCTGTATATGATGCTGTGATTCTTCAGGCAGCCTCAGAGAACAGTAAATTTTTTCTTTAACCACTGACAAAAGCAGAAGACTGTTGTTGACTTGATCTGGAAGTGAAACCAGCAAACCAAGCAACCCTCATAAGTTGCATCCCAAGGATTAGCACCCACCAAGACACCAGTCCCCTAATTGTATGCAATGTCCATGCCGGTGCACTGAGCTCTGCCCCAAGTTTCAACCCTCTCATCAACTGCAAGACACGGTAAGCCTCATACACAACAGGAGTGACCAACCATACAGGTGACTGCCAGTGCCATGTCAAGATCTCAGTCAGCATCTGTACAGAAAGAAGAATGAGATAGGGGCCCAACAGAACCGCAGATGAGATAAAAGGAAGCTGGGGTTGGAGGAGGCCCTTATGAGACACAAACAGCATCATCAAGGGAATCACAAATCCTGTGACAGTAGCAAACATATTCCAAAATTGGTAACTGAAAGGAGGTTTGCTATTGCAGGCTTGTGTTGAATTTTTCGGGCAGGCACAAGAATCAGCCATGAGCAGAAAAATAGTTGCTCCAAGATTGAAGATGCAATCAAGTCCAATCAAGGAAAGCAGGCTCACTATATTGGGGCCAACAAATATGGATGATATTGGCAACCACAAAGTGGGTGCCATGCCTGTCATGAGGAGAAGAGAAGGCCCCAGGAGCCACATTGGCCATTTAAGCAACTGAAGCTGCATTAATGGCTGATTATTCAGCTCTTTGACCTCTTCAGTTTTAGCTGTCGATGCTTCTGCTGTAATTTCAGAATCCAGAGACTCAATTAAGTCCATAGTTTTCTCCAAGAACTTACCCCCAGCATCTTCTACGGGAGCATATGTGACTGGTGCAGGTTCCCACTGGGACAGCTTTGTGCAGCAAACAGGGGAATATCTAATGTGGATATGAGGGAAGGCAGTGACATGAAGCATCTTGGAGGCTGCCAACAACTTCAAAGTTCTGGGATGGACTTGAGGAATTGTCATGGCTGACATGGTAGACGGAGACTTACCTAGGGATGTCATTCCTTGGTTCATGACGGAAACTTCAGCAGCTTTGCATTAATGTGCAGCCATTCTTTTCTGCATCATACAGCTCTAGAAGATTCAGGGAGAAACTTGAACAAAAAAATAACAGAGATTGGCCTCCTAGAATTGTGTTTCTCCATACCCTGCATTACTTGTTCCTTTGACACTAATCACTCAAAGAAATCCAAACTAGACTTTCAATGCAAATCCCCAAAAGCACCCAACCCAAAAATATATTAGCTATGACTTGTCAGCAGCTAAATGTCACAGCTCTAAAACAGTTGAAGTTTCCAATTCTTCTCTTTAACCAGCTATGCGAAGGCTCAAACATGCAAGAGTCAAATGCATAAATTCATCTAAATCAAAATCAAAGAAATCATTGTATCACGTAATCACTCATGTCCTTAATACTAGATATTTATTCATTTATTCATACTTACTCACAATTTCCACAAATACACATGCAAGGTTTGGATAAGTATTGAAACTATAGAGAAACACGTCCATCTTCAAGGGATCTAAGCATAGCAAAGTCATAAGTTCAAGATACCTTTTTATCATGGATGGTTAAATTAACAATAGCATTTTGCACTTTTTCTTAGATAAATCAGCCACGGAGAAAGAAATGAATCTCAGCATCGGCATAAGGATAATATAATCTCCGTTTCTTAGTAAGAAGGAATGAATATAAACCCTAACCCTAAATTTTTATACCTTACAAAACTGAAATTATGCAGAGTACAATCGTTAGTTTTCTTTGACATAAGGCATAAAGGATTCACAGAGAAGAGGAGAAGCGTATCATTTCTTCTCCTTTCCCACTGATTCTAAGCAACCTAACATAAACAGAGAAACAAAAGTAAGAAAGACTGAAATAGATGCAGTAAGGCATAAGAAAGTCTACCTCTTCGAAATCAAATTGGCAAAATCTGGCCCACGAGCTCCAGCTTCACTTGTTGCGATTCTCTCCCTTTCTCAGGGAGACGGTGTCTCGTGATTGTTAGAACACGTAGTCAGGAAGGTACTGGCGGGGGCTTGTCCTGGATGGAGAAGACGTTTGGGATTAATCAGGGACATCATAAGCTCGCAGCCAATATGGCGGCTGTTTTTTACTGCTCATTTTTATTAGTTTCATTCGATATCATTGTAACTTGTTTATAAAAATAAGCATAAATATAGTATTTAAGAAATGTTAATATATAGTAATTTAATAAACTAAACCGTTATGCTTTTTTTATTTTATAATAATTTTTATTATTTATATTTTATTAAAAATCAAATATAATTGTTTATTTAACAAATATTGAAAAAACCTTGAAAGACAGCGCATTTTATTGGGAAATAATGACGTAAAAGCCACCCGGGAAGTCCAATTGTCAGTAATCTACAAATGACCCATTGTAGACCATGAGAAATTCATTTCATAAAACTATAATGGTAGATTTTAATTTACAGTGTGAGAAGATATTTTCTGTGATAATCAACTAATCATAAAAAATTAATTCATCTGAATTAGGAATGTTAAATACTAAGAAGCTTGAAGAATAAGACAATTGGCTACAAGCTTTAGTCTAAGCTAACAACTATCCGTGGATTAGTACAAAGTGGGAATCTTTAAGATAATAAAACACGCATCATTAGACATACAAGCTGCTCACTGTCCCAAAGGACGGAGAATATCCATAGGCAACTGCTGTAAGTGTCTCAAAATATGATAAACATATAGAGAGGATAGTATGAAACTCATTCCATCTAATTACTAAACTACGTGACTGTCGTTGATTTCTTTTAAGTTCTTATTAGGGAATGGGTATGGGAGAATTCAGCTGAAATGAGTGAATGAGATCAGTGTCCGGCAAGTTCAGAGGAGGCAGAGAATAGTGACTGTAAGTAGAACTGCCCCTTCTGATCTCTTGCATGGTCAACAAAGCTACAACTGTGTTTCTGAAAATTCCTTCTCCAGCAACTGTTATTGCTTTTTTGCTCTCCTTTGTCCTCCCTTCTTCCTCTGCTGGGAACACTGCATCTATGGTGTTTTCACATTCCTTGACAAGCTGCGATATCATATCAGTTGTAAAGAAAGGCTGCTGTAGCACTTTTTGAATGAATGGCAAGCGCAATAAAGCCCCTGTTCGCTTGTCATACTTCTTCAAGATCTTAGCCAGTCCTACAAGAAACTCCCCATTTTTAAGTTATCAGTTTAGCATTAATAGCATTGCCTAATTTCATAGAAAGATGTCAAATTCTCAGAGGACCAATCATCCACCAGTATGCTCCAGTCATTGGCAGGCAGTTTAACTATTTGACAGTTGTTGACCCTGATAAAAGTCATATCTCGGATCTCACAGTACTTTGCCCAAATAGTTCAAGTTTTCTCTGTTTTCAAACAGAAATTTGTTAAATTTTTCCTTATTACAATTAGAGCTTGTTCTATGAACATTTCTAAGAGTTTAGCCTCAATTAATTGAGTAGTGACTACCTGTGTAATTGACATTGCTGTAGTTCTCTAGGAGTACCATTTCACCGTGGAAATTGACAATGTCTTTTCTAATCTTCCCCAGCTCCTCTTTATAATCCGCCTCGGAAGGCTGACTTCCATTTGGTCCCCATATATCAATCACTCTCTGAATCCTTTGCCGTAATTCCTGCATTAATATCTAATTAAAGTAAAATCCAGTATCAGCAGAAATTTCTGCTGATGCCCAATTATCCTTGTTTGTTCCTTTTTCAAGTAACTACAGCCTAGCTACGACACACCAGTAATCCCAACTACAATGAGAAAGGCTAAATGTGAGGCCAATGATGAAAAGAAACATTTGTCATGTTAGGATTCATATCATCTTTTTGTGTATTCTATAGTAGCATGCAAATAAGTGACCACATTTTCAAATTTTGTAGAGTTGGTGACCAAGACATTGCATAATGGGTGACCTATTTGTCTTCTGAACAAAAGGTTCCAATTTAGTATCCCACTTCCATCGTCACTATTGAGAAATAAGTAAAACAGAATTCGCATTAGACTGGAGATTTACAATGAAATTCACAAAACTGTTAACCTAACCTCATGAAATTATTTATAGTTTATCATCCATCTAGTAATGGATACTTAGAGTTTTGAAATCTATCTTGCAGTATGAACAAATTCATCATTCAACAAATAAGTATTTCTCTCGCGACCATGAATCCATCAAGAACAATATACTTTTCTGCATCATATATTTGAATGATTCGTGATCATCGACATATTTTTTGTTCCAGACAATTGAATCATTAATTTATTGTTTAAATATTTCCAAAAGATTACCGATGGTATTAGAATTTAAATAAAAATAATATGCATATTAACAAACATGATCACATTCTCATAATCTAAATCGAAGTCCAACTGTCGCATAGCACTGTATCTTAACACTTCAAATTCCCTTCGGAAAAGCAACCACTTCCCCAGTCGGCATTAGTTCTCGGCTGAGTCAGCTGTAAACTGAGTTAACTCAACCGACTCACAGCAGACAAATAACCCTAATAACAAATTAATTTTCTTCATGTAAGAAGAAACAAACAGGGATCGAATCAACCAACCATTTGCGACGTTAGCAAAGAACAATGCAGGCCTCTTTTAGGAGACAGAATTACCTTATGACAGATAACGAAATCCTCTTCCTGCTCCATGAAAAAGGCATTGAACTTGTCGATCTCATTGTTCAACAAGTAGACAAACTCTGCCTCGGCTTTAGCGCACTCAAGCGACCCACTCAACAATGGCGGAGCCGAAGAAATCAATCGAACCAGCTTCTTGAGCTCTTTATAGCACAAGAACTTGTCGCGCCACTCAGGCAACGTCTCTCGGATTTGCCGCTTCAATCGCTTGCCAAACTTCATGGATCTTCCTGGCTTTGACGTACGTGCAACTAAACTATGAAGGGGGAAAACTCCAAAAAGTGGTGGTCATGGAGGAGAGGAAGAGGAAGGAGGTTTTTATTAGGAGGGGATTAGTAGAATATTAGAGAGCATATGCTTGGCGTGATGAAGTGGCGGTTAGGAAAGGTAATAAAAGAGTCGCTCAAGCAAGGAGAATTCTCGGGCATATTCGGTTACTATTGTCGTAACTGAGACCAATGCTTATGAACAATGACTTCACAGTATACGCTTCATTAATGTGCGGCTACCGGGGAAAATCCGGTGCGGGCAGGTCTGGTTTAACACGCCTGTGAACCTTCTGTGATGCAATCTGGCGACTTTGATTGGCAGTATTGATGATTTTGGGAGTCAAGATATGGGCTAAAGGCTCATTTTTGTTATCTGCACTGTTACATTTTAAGTCTACTGCACCCAGGTGACCTTCGAGAACAAGGCCCAGCAGGATGTGTGGGCATACATAAAAATACTTTCTCGGTCTCTTTGTTTTTTTTTTTTTAATTTTCTTGATGAGATCATTTAAAAAAAAAGAGATTGAACAAACCTTTTAAGAGTCACATTAATTATTTAATAAATAATAAATTTATGCAAATTAATTTAAATATATATTTAATTTGTTGGAAAATGTAGTGACATAAGTAGGAAAAGCTCTTTCATTTGCATGCATACACGTGTTTGCCGTGACGCATGATAGCATGCGCTTAAGTGAAGTTGTGCTTACTGACTTCAACAGTTGAATGACTGGGATGGGTCTTTTGCACTTAAAAGCCTTCAAGTTGATGTAAAAATTAATTAAAAAGATAACTCTTCTTTGAATTAATATTGTAAGGTAAGGACATCGAATATGCAAAAAACATTAGGGACGGCATCTCATAAATGAAAAACAGGTAAAAATCATCAAGCCACCTCGATTGCTTTCACTGGAAAAAAAAAAAAATCATCCTCAAGTCCACGCGGTTTTGAAATGTGTGTAATGACAATTTTAGGGATCCTTCTTAGATACAATGCAACTCAGATCGCGTTACTTTTCCCTTTTTAATTGTCGCCTTTGGCCCATTTCCCTGAGGGACAGCCATGTTTCCTTAGGGAAAGTGAGAAGAAAACAGGAGGAAGTTGCCAAAATATGCACCCGCGTCTCTTCTTTTATAATACAAATTATTTTTATTATTTTTTATTTTTTTAATACTTAAATATATAATAAAATAAAAATATTTATATTAAAGATAATAATATTTTTTAAAAATAAATAAATTCAAAAATTAAAAATAAAGTAATGCATATTATCTTAATATTTTTTCTCTTCGAGCACTCTATCTGTCTTGAGACATTTTCTTTAAATTATTTCTTCACGTTTTTATTTTAAATCTACCTAAATAAAGGTTAAAGAAAAAATCAAAGTAGTCATCAATTGATCTTAGCTAGTTCTCTTCACATTTATATTTAAGATCTACAAAATCAAGTTTATGTTTTTAGTAACACATTATTCCTTAAAATCAAAAAGTGTTTAGTGGGTCAAAAGAGTAACAGGTATGTATCTAAAAAAATGTATCTTAACATCTTCGCTGATAATATATCTTAACACTGCAAAGATGTTATGTGTTTTTGAAAAAATCGTGACATATCATACATATTGTAATATGAAACAAAGAACCATGTTATGTTGATTAAATCGTTATTTCATTACTAAATTCGTATCTTTCTATAAAATATTGTGACGTCATTCACAAATCGATATTTCTTTCATGAAATCGGTATATAACATAATATCGTTGCTTCTTTATCTAAATCGTTACTTATTTACTGAACTTCAGTTTTGTTCTTTTTTCTAAAATTGTCACTTCTTTTTTTAAAACGTTTTCATAATCATCGTAGGATGCGTGTTATTGAAACTTGAAATGGTGAGTGATCCGAGTCAAGAGCAAGCTTTAAGTATACTAGTAAGACTATCAAAACTCAATGTTATGTTGTTCAGAAGGATTTGAAGCATGCACAATTATTGGGCTTAGTTAAATCTTGTGTTGATATTGATTTTTCTAAGTATGATATTATACCGCACACCATAGTGAAATTCAAGAAAACTATCATCAAAATTAAGTTAGTAAATAATGACGATGTTAAGTTCATGTTATATGATGACAATATAGCACCTTATGTAATAGTAAATTTGGTGGAGCGACATTATGTTGGGAACATACATGGTGTATGTGACAACACAAATCCAAAACAAATCAATCAGTTGAATTCATATATTGGAAGTAATGAGGTTAGCGATGCAATCCCCAATATGGACACCCATCCAATTGTTTAAAGTGAAAATATTGGAACAAAACCATTATTTTATACTGGAAATTCTTCTAAAACTCATAATACTAATGAGATAGACTTGGATGAGTTGATGGCCTATGATGTGAGTACCCAATCCCCGAAACTAAGCAGCCTATCGAAGAAGAGCGATGTAAACCTATTATGAAAGTTGAGCTTAATGACGAGAACTTGCCTTCTGTACCACGTTCAGTCTTACCTTACGTGTCACCTGCATGCCATGAAGCATATAGCAATATAAGTGATAGTGTTGCTACGAAGTATAGCGTGTTGGGTGTTGAATTACACTGTATTGTTTCAATTCCTACTATAGAATCTGTGACTTCGATTGAATCCCTTACGAGAGGTCAATTTAGAGTCACTAGCTCTAACAACTCAGTATGTGAGATTGCTTGTAGAAAAAAAATTATGCATAAAAAATGTGCTGTGAAAGTTATACAAAGATAATTTTTTTAAATTAGATATTATGATTTGACATACACTTATACAATTGAGGAGTTACATCAACGATATTGACAAGCAAATTCTACCATTATTAAAGAAATTATTACCCAATAGTTATTCACTAATGCTAGAATTATTAAACCGAAAGATAAAATAGGTGACATGAAAGTATTATATGTCATACAAATTTTATATAGCAAAGCTTGAAAGACCAAAAAGCACACATTGTCTCTTACTGACCCAATTGAGTCATACCAATAATTGTCATCATACTATCAGATGTTGCAAATAGTTAATCCAAGAATTAAAGTTCTTATATGCATTAAAGATGAGAATAATCAATTTAAGTATTTTTTGTAGCTCTTACACAATCATTGAAGGGGTTTCATTCAATGATTAGAATAGTCATTGCTATCGATGCCACTCACCTGAACGAAAAACTCTATGGTATCATGTTTGTAGTGGCATGCAACGATGGAAATAAACAGATAACATTTGGTTATGGCGACTTAGAAAACTATGAGGCTTGGGAGTGGTTTTTGCGATAATAAAAGGAAGTCATTTGTCATACTAAGGATTTTGTTATTATATTGAATCATCATACTAATATTGCAAAGGTTATTGTAAAGATCTTTCAAAATTTTTGTCATGAGTTATATCATTAACATATGGCCTCAAATATGAAGAACAAATTCAAGAAAGAAGATGAGTCTAAGATATCCTATAATGCAGTAAGAATATATCGAGAGTCCAAAATTAGTGAATTAATGACTAAATTACAAGCTAATCACCTTGAATCATTTGAATATATCATGAAAAAAGACCCAAGAAAATAATCACATGTGTATTGCCGTCGAAGATGATACCAACTCATTACCACTAATGTTGCTAAGAGCTTTAATTAATGTCTTCAATTTGCCCATGAGTTAGCCATCACGACTCTATTGAAATTCATTGAAGATATGATGCAATGTTGATTCTATAACCGGCACGTGATAGCTAAGACTTGGAGAGCACAATTTACTAAATAGGTTCACTCTTTAATAAATAAAAAATAAAAGGCTTCATTACAGATGACAGCTTCCAACAGTGAGTTGAAATGTATTTGTAGTTAGACACAAGGACAAAGAGGTGGCTATTAACCTTATGAAATATACTTGCAGTTGTAGGGAGTTTTAGGCTGATCTTTTGTCATGTGCACATGCATTAATAGCATCCAAATGACATTTATTATTTGTAGATAATGTTTTCTTATTTTCATTTCTTATTTTAGTAACTTTGTCATTTTTTTATTTTTTACAGGGAATGTAACATTGATATTATAATCCTTTACTCTAACTACTACAAACAGGAGCACTTAATAGCAACATACACTAAGCTAATTTATTTAATTATGATAAGTGTGATTGGGATGTGCCTGAAAAAAACAAAAGGGTTATTGTGTTACCACTAAACAATGGTAAACATACGGGTCATCTAAGGAAGTAAAGAATACCTTCTAGTGGGGAGAGGATATGCTGAAGAAAATGTTTTAGATGCAACCAATACAAACATAATCGATTGACATGCTCATATTCACACTATCATGATAAAGAAAGTCATTTTTGATCATCGAATGTGCCTGACCAGTTGCATTGTAAATGTTGCAATTATGGTGTGATTGGACAACTCACAGAATTACATGGCCACCACTTGTTTATCTTTAATTGATAATGATTTCATTGACTTATGATATATAAAATGTATTTGATATTATTGATTTGTTATAAAATTAGGAAGTAAACAATTGATTTGTTATGTTTTGATATTATTGACTTATTATATATTTTAGACTGCCACAAGTAATGCACTAGGAGCATACCAATATCGACATTGAAGATCTATAATTCATGAGTGTTTTTCATAAATCGTCTATTGCTAAAAAAAATCATAATAAAATTAGTAAATCATATAATGATAACCAATCCCGTTAATGTGAGAAGTCTTATAGAACGTGGTATCTTTTGATAAAATCGTATAATAATTATCAATAGTTTCGTAGCATTTTTTTAATAAAAATCATATGATATTGTCTAATTTTGTAACATCTTATTTATTTTTTATTTTAAATATGAAAATATTATCTTAATTTTGTAACATCTTTTAATCAAATCATATCATGATTATTCCCATTACGTTTTTTCTTAGTCTTAAACATAAAATTAGTTTAGTTTCGTAACATCTTTTATATAAATTGTATAATAATTATCCTCATGCAATATTACTTTCTATATATGACATAAAAAAACATAATACAAAATAATTGTGTAAAAAATAAAATTTAAATGAGCTCTCATAGTGGATCGTTTTTCTCATCAGTTAAGTTAGCAAGACAGTCATGTGCATTCTAATTTTTACTATTTGGATGTCGGTGTATTTCAATAGCTTGCCAGGTAATAAATGCTCTATGCATATGAGGATTGCAATTACTATTAAAAAAATATGATAATTAATACTTGTAAAAAAACTTAAAATAGTAAAAATATAAATAAATTACTGTGGCTAAAACTTACAATACTTTTTGCTAAGGGACCTGAGACTTTAGGTGCAATGTGCATGACAATAAAAATGTAGGAGTTGTGACATCAGATTTGGTAATAAAATAACTCTCACTTAATAAGAAACTAGGGAACATGAATTTAAAATAATTTTGCTGTCGGATCTGCACTTTTGTTACTACATGTTATCAAAACAAGTCATAGATGCGCAAACTGAATTTTTGCAAGTTGATGACAACAAGAAACTAATGCACTCTACCAATGTGACATGGCATCAGCAGTTGCAATTGATCATATGTTAGTAAGATGAAATATTGCTAAAATTAATTATTTAAAATAATTAAGATAATTTTATTTTACCTTATTGGCAGTGTGCCATTGTGGACAGCCATCACAAAAGGTACCACATACACGCTCAAGAAAATCATCTTTCCATTTATGAGTATCTTATTTTGAGTTCATTGGACAACTATCAGTATCTACATCTACTTAGTACTCATTATATGCATAAAAAAAATATGTATACAAAACCATTTAGAAAAAAATGGAAAAGATTGTCAAATAACAGACAAAAAGCAATGTAATCAGAAAAGACTAATGAAAGTTCTCAAAATTTATATAAAGTAAAAAGTCACAAATACATATATCTTACTTATATATAGTTAAAAACTTCTTTTATCGTTTTCATAGAAAGTATAGATAAGCATCATTGTGCTATAAAATCAAATCATGATACCATAAAATAATAAATAGAGACACGAATCATAATACTTGATACGGAGGTTTACACATAAAAACGAATATTTAGGCACGAACTCATAATATTGATGCGAAATAATATAACCAAAGCATGAAATCATAATATTTGATACGAAAGTATACATGTAAAAGCGAATAACTAAACATGAAATCACAATACTTGATCCAAAAATGTACATATAAAGACAAATAACTAGACATGAAATCATAACATTTGACACAAAATAATATGACCTATGCATGAATCACAATACTAGATACAAATATATATATATATGTAGAGGCGAATAACTAAATACAAAATCATAATACTTGATACAAAATGATATAACCTATGCACAAAATCATAATACTTAATTCGAAAGTATAAATGTATAAACGATAACTTGACATTAAATTATAATACTTGATATGAAATGATACACTTGGATACAAATCAAATAAGCTAGACACAATTTGGTGTAAGTGTGATATACTGAATCATCTATCCACTGATTATTGAGCTCAAATGTGTGAAATCAGTCAACAATGACGAAATAACCAATATGTACATTGTCATTGCATTACAGAAGTTAGTTTGTTATTTATATGATATTTATAAAAAAATATATACATAAGTTTACTCACTATGACATTGATGGTTCTTTCATAAACGATTCGTATTCGTTACATATGTCCTCATATAGCTGCAACTTCGAATAAATCATCTGATCAAACTAGTATGTTTTTTCTCACTGGAGTGGATATAAGGGCTACACAAATCTCTAAATTACCTACGGTTTCTAGAAACTGGCATCACATTATCTTTTTCAATTAGAACGATCACTAGGCATGCCATTGCCTCTCTTCTAGCCTCAATGGCTCCACCCCCATCCTCCACTTCCTCACCTGTTATCGCTAGTGGTTGTACCACCTGATTCAAGTCATTGTGACAGACGACCTTAATACTACCACTATTTCTTGTATCATTTGCCATGATGATCTTAATTACCCCAATATGGAGCATTGCCATATTAATCTCCTCATGTGCCTCGTCCTTACCCTTATTCTCACTTACATTCATGTGCTCTTGAGAATCTTAGCCAACAGTAGCATGAGGGTATGCTTTGAAAGCTGAATCATCACCACCTCGCAAGAGATAATAAAAAAAAATCTTTAACTAAAAATAGCAAAACTTAGTAAAGTAACTATTTCAATACACTCATGTTTTGAAATTAAAATCTTATATCGATCTATGAAATATCTTATAATGAAACATAATTTAACAATAAATTATTCTTGAAATGATTCTAGTATAATCTTGTAACGAAAGTTAATTTTGCATCTTGTACCAAAATTTATAATCATGGATAGAAATAAGTAAGAAATTACCCGATTGTGGTGTGTGTCAGTCTTAGTGCGTGTAGGATCCCAATAAAAAAGCACAACTTGTTAGAGTGCTTGTTGGATTGAGGAAATGGCAACCATAAGCTCTACGTGATTCCTTACCATTCTCATATCCATAAGATTTACCTTCACCTTTAAGGCATCCAGATGAAGGTAAATTTTGGGATCCCTTTTTAGCCTCCTAATTTGTGACCTCTTAGCTTAAGATTCTTCACTCATAATTGTAGTTTTTATTCTCCCCTTCTTTACTCTAACCTCCTCCTTCCTCTTTATAGGTATTCTCTCCTCTCTTTCTCCTCCAACATTCTCCCTCCCTTTTCCCTTCATATCCTCATTATCATGATCATCATCTCTTAGTCAGGAACTAGCAACGTATCTAGATCGTCGCTGCATTTAATCATCAATCAAACAAATTCATTAGCCATTAATTATAAAAAAATAATGATCATAATAATATTATTATGTATATAACCAATATTGATTAAATGAAAGGTTTTGTGCACCTTGGATGCCTTTGACAAAGTTACGGGCAATTTTGAAAGATTTTTTTTCCTTTTAGCGAAGATATTCTTATCATCCTCCTCATCCTCACTGGTCGAAGTCTTGTTATACTCATCGACCTGAGACTATTTTGTCACACCTGGATGCAAGGGCAGTAAACTTTTCTCAAGCCCCCATAATACGAGGTTTGACATTCAGTAAGAGTCGACTCAAGTTTGATCTTGACTGTCATCTAAAACAGTAATCAAATATTAATTCAAGTACCAATTTTATAAATAAAATTACTTACATCTTAATAATTCTACAATTGTGAAAAATATAACCAAGAATGAGCAAATGTTGTCACGAATTTCTAAATTGAAACGAATATTTTAAAACGATGTCACCAAAATAGTGAATCTAGAAATGATATTGCAAATGATGCAACGATTTCACTATTGTTGTAACGATTTGAAAATATTGTCACTATAGTGTGAATGATCTAATGAAATAATGTATTAAACACTATTTTATACATCATATTACAAAATGTAAAAAGCACTTACAAACTTAGAAAATTATGTACGATTTAATCAGTAATGATAATAATTTAAACTTACTATATTTGTAAAAATCTTATTGCAATGGTCACTATGTAACTTCTGTTCAAATTTTTACCAAATAAATTCTGGGCAATGATGATCTTACTACCCTAGTGGTATACTACTTCATGCTAGTATCACCTCAAATGTAAAAATCTTAGAATAAAAAATAAAAAGATAAGTTAGGTGTTGTAAAGTTTTTCAAAACGTAAATGAAAACATAAAAATAAACAAAACTAACAAGTTTAATTACCTATAGTGCCCATATAAAACAATATATGTTGTATGACAATTCACCTTGTTGAATATTTCGAGTAGTTAGGGCCTTTTTAAATTGTACCAGTGAGTTGCAATACACCAAAATACCCCATGGAAAGCAATTGAATGCTTTTAGGTTATCAAAAAGATGGAACTGTCACTGAGGGACATGATGTCGCTCATCATGACCTTTGATAAGAGTATTGAGCAAGTAAATCAAGGTAAGCTTTACTACATCGTCTGAATCTTCACTAACTTCTCCTTCAAATAGTTTTGACTATAAAACTAGTGATGATCTTATCCTTCTCATCAAAACACTTAACATGGACGCTAAACGAATTCGGTGCAATCAAATTTGTTCCTGATAACTCTCCATATCTCAATCCAGTAATTAAACAAAATTCTTTCTTACCAAAACATAATCATTAGGTTGCTCAATCTCTCGAAGTAGTAAATTATGGATGACTAAACCATAAAATATAAAATCCTTCTCACTTCTAACAAGTAACCAAGGAAGGTGACATTGAACTTCTGCCTCTACGAGTCATTCAAAACACGTTTTATATTTAATACAACACAAGTGTCATAGTGTTTCAATATTCTTGTTGAAGACTTCCAACTCTCTCTAGGGATCAAATATTTCTCAGTAACATCTTTCATCTGTACAGTGAAAAAAAATATATCATGAAAGTAGATGAAGATATTAACGATTTATAAAATGAAGATACAAAATTACGAAGATCGCCATGGAATTTCAAATGTTGATACGAACTTACAAAGATTGCCACGAAACCCAAAAAATTGATACGAAATTACAAATATTACCACGAAACCTAAAATATTTATATGAAATGATAAAACTTAATACGAAACTTGAAATGTTGTTACGGAATAAAAAACTCAATATGAAAATGGAATAAATAAGTATGAATTTATGAAAAAAAAACGATTTCCTACAAGTTATTACGATTTTTAATAACATATTATGGTTCTCATGATTTAAATCCAAGTTAGCAATATTTACAGAATTCAAACTCAAGAACTATAAATTAAAGAGCAAAATGTAGTATATGCACATTAATGTTCTCAAACAAATTCATCGACTTTGAAGTATCAAAAAAAATGAGAAAAAGACACATCAATATACTCGGACATTAAAAATTTATAAACTAACAATTTAAATAATTTAAAATACAACAAAAGCATTTAATTAAGTTTTCACATACATAAAATAAAATTAAACATGCAAAAAAATAGAGAATTAGACGTTGTAGAAAAATTTGGTTCGTAAATATCTAAAATGCAAAAAATTCAAACTTCGTGCTAATATAATCGTTTCAAAATATACTTTTATAGATTTCTAATACTTTTGGTAGCTATTCGATATTTTTGGATAATTAATTTATAAAAACAAACACAAAATTACTTAAACTTTGTGAAAATGTTTGCAAGAGGTACGAAGAAGAGAGACAAAAACACTGTTAAAAAAAGAGAAAACATTAGGTTTTGACTTTTGTATTTTTTTAGTGGGCAAAAATGTAATTGCTCACTTTCTGTTAAGGATAATTTAGTCCAAAAATACCTAAAAAGGGTTAAAAAAAATGTATGAAAGAAGCAAGTTATTTTTGTAATGTTATATGTATGGATGCTGGAAAACGGAAGTTCCCCATTAAAGAGCCATGTTTGCTCAGGGAAGGTGAGAAAAAGGGAGATTCTTGTCCGAGCCAGCCAGTATCAGTTGATTTTATATTGCTTCCTTTTGTCTACTCTATACGGTCCATGAAGCTGTGGGATCTTCCGCAGCAATTAAGACCATTCTTTTTCTTTTTTTTTTCTTACATGAATTGTTTCATCTACATGAAGATATATGCAAAATAAAAGGGAGATTCTTTGTCCAACCATAGTATCAGTTGATTTTATTCTGTCTGGACCTCTAGGTCCAAAAAGCTGTGGTGTCGTATCTCCCGCAGCAGTCACAGACCATTCTTTTTCTTACAGGAACTGTTTTATCTATATAAATATATATGGGAAAGTACAAGGTCGTGAGACATCATTATAAAAATTAGCACAGCTTTTCCTGGTTAGCATAAATATGCTTTAGGCACAAGAAAGTTGTAGAAACAAAGGAAAACGCACTAAAAAGATGTCTAACCCCGGCTTGGGGGATCACGATCATTTAGACAGGTAAACTATTTCATTTACATCAGCCTTTTTCTTCTTTTTTTTTTAAAGAAAAAAACAATTTCTTTTGAAGATCACAGGTGATTGTTTCAACTGGTCAAATTTACTTCGTTAGTAATATCTTTCTTTTTTTCTTGTTAACAGCTTAAACGAGGGAGAAGGAGATCTCCCAGGGGCAGTTCAAGGGGTCTTCTTATTTATGGTGATGGCACTAATCAGCCTCCTTCAAGTGAAGTATCAATCTATCGGTACCTCCCCATTCGACACACATCAGACCACCATGCTCACGTTCTTTATTGCCATTTTTATGTATTTCGTGGCGTTGATCACTAAATTCAAACTTCAAACTCGTAAATCCGACTATTATTTAATAGTGGGTAAGATAAGTGTCTTGTTTCTGGCTCTTGCAGTCATTTTACTTCTGTTCCCTTTAATCCCCATAATTGGGTGGATCAGTTTAGTCCTATGGGCTTTTTGGCTTGTAATCGTGGCATATGACACCTATCAAGGGCTCTACTGCTTTTTGTATAACAAGGCCTCCAAGGACATCGCTGTACAAAATCTCCAGGAGCCGAATGAGTCCCCGGCATAGCTTTGTCAAGCTTATTGTATAATTATTGTATTGTACAAATTGACATTAGACTACTGCAAGTGTGCATTGGGTTGGGCCACACGGGGTGTTGGTTGATTGGAGGCGTAGATCCGGCAGCAGGCAGGTGTAGTTTAGCATACAGGTGGACGTTCCATGTGATGCTATCTAATGCTATGATCGATGGTGTGATGATGTGGGGAAAGAATCTTGTGTAAAAGAGCTCACTGCTCTTCAGAGTTCCAGATGATCATAAGCAAGTCTTGTGGTTGTGGAGTAGCCATATGATTTTCAAGATGAAAGTCACTCTGGAAGCGCTATCTATTAAATGATAAACTGGTGTTTTAATTTTTTTTTATATTTATAAATTTAAATAAATGAAGGATGCTGCTTCAACCGTCGAATCTCTGTGCATATTGCCGTGAACCATTACTTTATCGTGCTTCAGTTCTCGCGTTTTGTCCATCACCGAATAAGCCAAAAGCAAACACTGATCAGAAAAAGTTCAAAAAAAAAAAAAAACAAAAGGGCAGAGAAGTCCCAAATTCAGATATAGTTTCTGCCCCATAAAGCACACGGAAAAGAGAGGTCCTTCTTTGTTCTTCGTGTATTTTTTTCCTTTTTGAATTGGTGAGGTGGCCTTTGTCGTTTTTTCCTTGTCGGTGGCGTCCCACTAGGTGACAATGAGCCAAAGTGAAGACACGAGTGCATTGGGTTTTCACAGCAGTTAGGGCAACCACTAATCACGATGATAAGTAGTATGAGGATGTGATAAGCACACTTGAAAAAGAAATGAGTTATACAAGTCTGTGTACAGACTGCAAGGTTTCGTTATTCCCGTTATAAATATATAAATATATATATGATAAAGAAAATAATTTTTGTTGTTTTTTTTATTGTTTTTTTTTAATTTAAGATTTTATTTTATTATTTTATTTTATAATTACACATCAGAACAAAGAATATGAAGCCTAGAGCACCTTTATTTTATGGATCATTACATATAATTCAATTAAAATAACACAATACTTAATTGTTAGTATAAAAAAAAATGTTGTAATAGAGATGACTCAACTCTTATCTTCTTAGGAATGAATTTTCAAAAAATTAAATATTTTTTATTTGATTTAATTTATAGCAATTATTTTTTAGGTGTCAAAATAAATAGCATTTGTGAAATAAAGATAAAGAATCTGTTCTCATTTTACCCTAAATAAAGAAAAGATCTTGGAGATTGTGTAATACTTACTCTCAAACTCTTTGCTTATACAATAGTGATATTTTTTGTTACTTTCTTCATCTTCAGATTTCTATTTAACGATTTAAGATGTGAAGAATTAAAAAAATAAGAGATTTTTTGCTTGATTTTTATAAATATTATAATATTATTAAAATTTTATCTATTTCACATTATGAAGAAAGAAACGAAAAAGAAGAATTGGAACCTTCTACTAATAATTCTTATAAAGGAATAGCAATCCGATGCTTAATACACTCAGTCATCTCTACCAATTAAAAAATAATAATTATTATCTTACATCACAAGAAAAGCAATGCGTAAAAAAGGACCCTTCTTCACTTTTTTTTTTTAATTTTTATACTTTACTCTTTTTTTATAGATTATTAATTATATATAATATAACTTTTATTCATATATTTATAACTTTTATCAAAATTTTCATTTAAATAAAGAAAAGATTAAAAAAATATATTTTAAATAAAAATATATAAAAATTATATCTTTAATTTTGTTTCATTCAAAAGAGTGTTTTTCTTATTTCCACAACATGATTTGGTCATTAGATCTCTTGACAAAACGTATCCAATGCTCTAATTTTTATTTTTAATATTTTATTTTATTTTATTTTGATTGTTATTTTTAATTGAACAAATATGAGAAAATGATTCATGGATAAAGATATATAAAATTTATTTATTATCATAACTAAATCTTTAATTTAATTTTTGTTTTGTATAAAAAAATTAAAGCAAAACAGCCAATAAACAATAACTTTAGTTTACTAAAGACATTGACATATTGTTTTAGCTAATACTTTTCTTTAGGATAAGTATATTTCCCTCACAGCAAGTTAAGTCAAATTTTAATTTTAATTTTTTTATTATTCATTTAAACTTAAATTTATTTTTATTTAAATTTTAATTTGAATAATTATATAAAATTAATAAAATAATTCAAATAAATTTTATACTTCAAATTGATCCATCACATTTAAAAACTTTTTGATTTATGAATTAATTTTTTATAATTAATTATAAATTTTAAATAATATAACATTAATAATAAATATTTCTAATAATCAAAAGTTTTTTTTTTATTTTTTACCATAGTTCGATTTCTTTTACGTTAATATGAACATTTATAACAATTTTTAAAACGAGCTTTTAAATTGATTTACTAAAAGATGAAATAAAATATTTTTATAGTTAGTGCTGCATAATAAATCTTACTGAGAGATAATTTTCTTTGTATTTTAATATTTATAAACACTTAATCACTTTTTTTGACAATTTACAATATTAATATAATTTTTTAAAAAATAAATTATTAATTTTTAAAAATTACTACATGTAGTGATTTTATTAAAAGATCAATATAGTTTAATATGCATATGATACTAATTCTTAAATTACATCGGCATTTATTTTTTAAAAAACATAATCATGAAATAATATCATAAATTCAAAAAACAAGTATGATGATGGAATTGAGTAAAATGTAGTGGATCCCTTAGGCCTTCTCCAATCTTGTGCACTAAATTTAATTTCATTTTTGTGTTAAAAGAGAATTTGTTTAAAATATTGTACATCAATTTTTTTTCATCTCTAATTTATTATTATGGTAAATTAGTGTTACAAATATTTTTTAATCATATTAAACAATAACGATCAATAAATATAATATTAATTAAATTTTTAAATAAAAATATTTTAGATTTTAATTTTTTATTAATTTATTTTAAATAAATATAAATTATATTTAATTCACTATTTATTAAATATTTAATTAATATTAATAATTTAAATAAATTAAATTATATATTAAACATTAAATTTATTTTAAAATTTTTAATAATATGCTTTTTATAATAATATAATATATATTAAAATATTTTTTTAAATATAATTTAAGAAAAAACAAATCAAAAGTTGTTAATGCACAAACAACATTTGAGAGTGTCTTAGGCCATTGCCAATATTCGGTGGGGCGTGTGCATGCCATGAAATGTTCTTACCGAATCTAGCCAGGTTTACTCTCTGCTTGCTTAATTGATTCCATGCACAAGCCCATGTCTTAGTCTTATCCATAAAATTTAATTACTCTCTGCTTGCTTAATTAATTCCTCACTTTATACATCCATCCTCTAAACCCTGTCTTAATCTTATCCATAAAATTTAATATTTTTAATAAATAAAAAATAATTTGAAATATTTTAATATCAATTTTTTATTTTTATTTATTTATATTAAAGTAATATAATAAATATTATGTCAATAATTTAATTAATTAATAATATTATAATATTAATTAATTAGTTTAAATAAAATATTTATTATATTTAATTTTATTATTAATTAAATATAATTTAAATAAAATTAAATTATAAATTAAATATTAATCTTATTTTACAATTTTTGAAAAAATGTTTTTAATAATATAATTTTTAAATTATAGATGTATAATAAGTTATTTATAAAAAAAATATTTAAATAAAAAAATTATCAATATAAATGAATTTGATGTTTACCCAGCCACAAAAATCCAATCCAACAAGGAGCACGCGTGTATGGACGGATACACGTAGCCCACATTCTGATACAACGAGAAGGTTTATAAATAGTAGATTTGAAGGTCTAGATAGTTGCACAAAAAACACACCCAAAAAGGATGTCCGATTCAGATTTGGACGGGTGAGCTTTTTCATTTACATTTTTCTTCTTATAAGTTTTTCTTTCAGTGAATGAGTATAAAGAGAGGCATTTATTTACTTAATCTGAAAGCAATCTCTTTTCCGGTTTCGTCGTCATGACAGGGTGGTAAGCCAGCAAGAAGAAGATATGCCAACCGCGTTGCACCGGATATTCTCATTTCTGCTCATGGCAGTAATCGGCCTTCTTCCATTGAAGTATCAATCCACTGGTAATTCTCCATTTCAGAAACATAAAACCTTCATGGTCGCATTCTTTGTCGCCATGTTGATTTACTTCATGGGTTCGGTGGCCAAAGTTAAACTCCGAACTTGTAACTCCGATTTCCATTTAGTAGTTGGCAAGGTAAGCCTCTTGTTTCTAGCTCTCGCCGCAGTGTTACTTCTTTTGCTGGCAATCCCTGTGATTGCATGGATGAGCTTAGTCTTAGTCCTGTGGGCTTTTTGGCTCGTAATTGTGACGTGTGATTTGTGTCGAGGACTCTACCGCTTGTTCTGTAGTACGGCTTTCCGGGACACCGCAGTACCCAATTCACCGGAGCCGGATCAGTCCCCTGCACAGCACTAGACACAGCTGTACAGCTCATTGTATTATGTTACGCTATATATCATCACCATATTTTGCCAATATCGGAAGAACCACTGGAAGTGTGCATCGGGTCGGGTCGGGTCGGGCCGTACAGGCTGGGACGATGTAACTAAATGGCTGGAATGGAGGCAGTCTTGTAGGGATCCTCTAGTAAGCCCTAAATGGATCCTGTCTATAACCTTAAATCCAGTTGGCCCAAGGGCTTCATGAACTGAGCTCAAGCCTCAAGATGTTTCGGCAACAGGATTGGTCAAACCAACAAAGTTGACTTTTTTGCAAGCTCTGTATTTACTTTTTTGAATATATATGTTTAAATAAAATCACAATAAATGTAATTATTTTATAATTTTTTTCAGATAAATGAACCCAGAATTTTCACTGATTTATAACAACGACAAGACACATGATTTAGGTTATAAATGCTTTTCAATTACAATAGTTGTGAACGATATATAATGCTAAACAATTATTCATGATAAATTAGAAGATATAATCTTTATATTTTAATATATGTATCAAAATTCAATGAAATGAAATATAAAGAAAAAAATGTGACAATACTTGATTAAAAAATTACAAATAAATAAATAAAATTAAGGTTGGAAACTTTGTCCCTTGCACTGGGTGGTTGGTCACACCTTCGTTGACTCTTTTCATTTCAAAAATTGTCAATTAAGTTGTTTTTTTATGTCATGGCATTGGCTGCATCAATTGTATTATTGTGAGCTCTTGTATTTCGGCGGGTAAGTTTAGTCCCTCTGTCTTTTTGACTTGTAGGACTGGGTTATATCAATGTAAGCTCTATTTGTTTTTTAGGAATAAGATAACATCACTGAAGAATTTATTTATTGTATAAAAAAAATGTAGTATTTTATTTAACATTTAAATTTTATTACTCTATTATATTTAAAATAATTAATTCAAATTTTATATTCAAGTTATGATTTTAATTAATTTATTTTATTTATATAGTCTAGTATAATTTTATTGTTTATTATTTTTATTTTCAAATAAAATATGTGATAGTTTTTGTTAATAATATTTCTTAAAAATAAATTATTTTAAAAAAAATTTAAATGATGTTATATGTACTTGTAAATTATTTTTTTATAAAAATTAAATTTATCAAATTAAAATGCGATAACTTTTGGTTAAAAGTTGTGCCGGTGATTTAGCGAGCAATTACCACTAGCAGCCAACTTGGGAGAATTACGCCTTAGCCCTCAAAGAGTCTCTTGTCTTGTAATGGTTAATGACGTGTGGTGCCTCTCATCCTTACGTCAGGATTTTGAAGGACGACTGGCGAAGTTTGCATTCACATGGCATTGAGGTTTACAGGAAATATATATATATATATATATCGAAGGAAATTATTTACAATTGTTTATCTATGCTTTTGAAAATTCTAATAGAGCTCTGCCAAATAGTGCTTTGAAGAGAAAAAACAGAACAGCTTTGACTAATAAAGACATGGCAAAAATCGTTGGTATAAATGCTCAGCAAAATTGGAAGCTTTGATTATAAAGAAGATCAGTCCGAAGACAAGAAAACGGGATGCCTAATCACAGTTTGGGTGATTCTTCACAAAAGTAAGCACATTTGTCTTTCTCTGGTTTTCGTTAATTAAATTTGTTATCATTTTTTTCAGTTTTATTTATTTATTTTTGTTGATAACAGCAGAAGCAGTGGAGAGCAAGCAGGAGAGTTCCTTATGGAATTGCAGTGTGTCTTGTCGTTTTTGGTCATGGCACTAATTAGCCTTATTCAAGTGAAGTATCAATCTAGTGGCACCTCTCCATTTGACACACATGAAGCCATCATGATGACATTCTTTATTGCTATGTTCATTTACTTCACGGCATTTGTTGCCAAAATTAAACTCCAAACTGGTAGCTGCCACTGCTATTTACTAGTGGGAAGGGTAAGCCTCTTGTTCCTGGCTCTTGCCCTGATCTTGCTTCGATTGCTCCTCATCCCTGTATTTGGGTGGATGAGCTTAGCCTTGTGGGCCTTTTGGTTAATAATCATAGCCCATGAAATCTATCGTGGCCTTGGCCACTTGCTCCGCAACCCGACTCCTCCGGAGACCGTGGTGACTGATGTCCAGGAGCCAAACGAGTGTCCTGAATAGCATAGGATGTGACAGGTTTAACACGTGACCATTGTATCGTATTATTATTATTCGATAAAATAAAATTACGGCCTGATACTGGCTTCGGAATGAAGCTCAAAGTTACATAGTATATTAAATTGAATGAGTTCGTCACACGTTGATTTCAGAAATAAATTTATAGGCTACACCTCATTTAAAATTTTGAATTTATTATTTTTAACTAAATTTTAAAATATTTTAAAATAAATTTAAATTTATTAATCTAAATTTAATTAAATTTTAATCAAAAAAATTAATATTTGAAAATATTTAAGTTATAAATTTTTTAACTAATTTTCTTCATAAGAAACATTCATACCCTGATCACAAAAATAAATCAAAATTTGTTAGTATTAAATTTTCTAAATTTCATATTACGAAAAAATAAAAAAAATGTTTTTATACAAAAATATTTAAATTTAAAAATAAATCAAAATAAAATATGAAATTTTGTGGAATAAATTTTTAAGTATTTTAATAATAAAATTTATTAATTTTATAATTATTTTTTATTAATTTAAATATAATTAATAAATTAAATTATTTAAAAATTAAAAATTAAAAAATTGATGGACGATTAAGAAAATAAAAAAGAGTTTAAAATAACTTTTATTCAAAATTATACTATTTTACATGTGTACAACAAACCCATGAAAATCTTCATTGAGTTAAACCACTCAAGGTGGGCGGCGGCCCCTTTGGCTGAATGGCCGTAAGGGAAGTAGTCTTGTCGGCTACACCTATTGGATTACTCCTAAGACCAATTCGGCCCATAATGCTAATGGGCTGGACCCGGCCTCAAGTTACCGGGACTAAGCTCAGGATGTTTCGGTTCGAACCGGGCCCGTCGAATCCAAGGAGGCTGACTGTACGGCTTTTTGTTAATTTTGCTCATCTTTAGATTCTTGACCATCAAGGAAAACAAATCATCAGCCATCCATAATGACTAGGGTACAACTCAGGTTAATACTTAATCAAAATCGCTCCATTAGGAGTTCAATCATGCAAAGAAAATCCTATTAAAATTGTGAAATAAAAGGGATGGGAATTTTTCACTGACTTGTGTTTATTTTTTTTTAAATATTAGCAATTAATAATTTAACAGAGACAATAAATAAAATGCTATATGTTTATTTCATATTAATATGATAACTTAAAAAATATATTTTTTTAAAAATAAATACAAATTATATCAATTGAATCACATTTTCTTTGATGTACTATTGTTAAATAAATAAAATATAGTTTATGAGTTTATAATGACTGTAAATTTGGTACCCCAGTTCCTAACCTCGTCACTAGGTTAAGTCCATCGAGATGGGGCAACTCTGCTTGAGTCTACCAAATAATGAAAGCCCGTTAGGCAGGTGAATGGCTCAAATCAACGGATGCCGCCCGACAGTTGTCAGCAGCCCGTTAGCAGCTCAGCATATGCTTTCCATTAAATGTATGGTCCATATAGATTTTTCATTAAATACTTATATTTATATTTAAAATAAATTTATTTAAATTAATTACATCAAATAGACTTACATATTATATGAATTTTTTAATTAATATCTGTAAAAAAATTTTGCGTTTGATCTGTACTTATATTTTTATAAATTTTTAATATACGATTTTCATCCGTAAATTTTATTAACTTTAATAATCGTGATTTGTTATGTATGAAATAATGATGATGTCCCTATAACAATATTTTTTTCTTTATGTTTTTTCATAAAAATATCATGATTATGCCATTTTTCAGTTAATCACATATGTAAGCTTACAAGGATATAATCATGAATTCATGTGTCAAACATCATTAGAAATATATTTGATAGAAATCCCAAGTTGAGAAAATGTTAAAATAAAGTTTTTAATTAGTTCAAATTTTTTATAAAATTTATTTAAAAAATTTTACAAATATAAATCTCTTTGACGTAATTAATTCAATTTTTTCATTTTTTTTATCAAAATATGTAATATATATATTTTAATGATTATGCATAACAAAACCTTATGTAATATCTTACTAAAAAATAATTTCCTTCATCTTTTAAATTTATAAAAATCCAAATAGTTTCGTTATAAAGAAACCATTAAAATGTGCTTTATGTTTAATAAAAAACTTTTGATCATGAAAAATAACAAAAAAATTAAAATTAAATTATTTTTCTGTTATAATTTACGTTTATTTTAATCACATCATATATTGATATGAGTTATGTTGAATTTTTATAAAATTATAACATATAATAAATTAAATAATTTAGATTTTTATTAAAATTATAAAAATTTAAAATATTTTTTATATTTTTATTAAAAAATTAATGTATAATTTAAATTAATAAAAAATTTTAATCCAAAATTCAGACTTTAGTACCCGTGAAACTTGTTTAGGGGGATCATCTGCATCGTGGAATGTGTCTAGACAAGTTGTGACTACTGAACTCGGTGACTCCCCTTAACGTTAATTAATTAAAAAGATGCGGTATAAGGGAGCCAGCTGGCCAGTTGGGTGGCAAAGCGTATCTTTCAATCGCTTACGCAAGAACCGAAACTCGGAAAAGAGCGGCAGAAAAGAAGGAAAGTTTGCAAAAATAACAACCGCAAGTGGGCATTAGGTTAGGCCGTACAGATGGGGCCCCTGGACCTAAATAGCTGCAAGGGCAGTGCCCCATTGGGTTATACCCACAGACCAAGCCCTATACAAATTCGGCCTATTACGGTAACGCACTGGGCCCAGGCTCAAGCCTCGACGCTAAGGCTTAGGATGTTTCGTTTCGAACCGGGACGAGACTTTTCGGCTCTCGCCTCTATCGACTCTTGACCGAAAACAAACCGTTACCCATTCATAGATCCAAACAACGGAACGACAAGAGTACAACTCTGATTAATACTTATAAATTTTTGTAAACAAAAAATTGAATTCTTCCCATTTCAATCATAAAAATAAGAAGGAAAACTGTAGCCTAAAGATGTCAAGAAGCAGACCAGTTTCCCGTGATGCTTGGAGTATTTTTTTTGTACTCCTCTCCTTCAGAAGAAACCAAATTCCGAAGAACTCCCAGTTGCAGAATATTGCAAGAAAAAACGTGACATGAAGTCAACGTCACCTGATCTTTATCTGCCGCAATTCTTGCATTAATATCCAATTAAAGTAAAATCCAGTATATGCAGAAATTTCCACTGATGACCAGTTATTCTCGTTTGCTCCTTTTTCAAGCAACTACAGCCGAGCTGCGAGTCACCAGTATCACAATTAGAATGAGAAAGGCTAAACGTGAGGCCAATGATGAAAAGAAACATTTATCATGTTAAGATTCATAACATCTTTTTGTGTATTTTATACTACTACCCAACTAAGTCACCACATTTTCAAACTCTATTGAGGTTAATGACATAGACATTGCGTACTGGGTGGCCTTTTTGTCTTCTAAACAAAAGGTTCGAATTTTAAGTATCCCACTTCCATCATCACTATTGATAGATAAGAAAAAAACAGAATGCCTATTAGACTAGAGATTTACATTGAAATTCACAAAACTGTTAACCTAACCTCATGAAATTATTTGTAGTTTATCATCCATCTGGTAATGGATATTTAGAGTTTCGAAATCTTGGAGTGTGAACAAATTCATCGTTCAACAAATAAGTATATCTCTCGTGACCATGAATCCATTAAGAACTATATGCTTTTCTGCGTCACAGATTTGAATGATCCGAAGTCCATTTGTCACATAGGAATGTATCTTAACAATTCAAATTCCCTCCGGAAAAGCGGCCATTTCCACAGTCGGCATTAGTTCTCAGTTGAGTCAGCTGTAAACTGAGTTAACTCAACCGACTCTGCAGCAGAAAAACAACGCTAATAACAAATCGATATTCTTCCTAATTTAAGAAGAAACAAACAGGGATCGAATCAACAAACCATTTGCCATGTTAGCAAAGAACAATGCAGGCCTCTTTTAGGAGACAGAATTACCTTATGACGGATAACGAAATCCTCTTCCTGCTTCATGAAAAACGCATTGAACTTGTCGATCTCGTTGTTCAACAAGTAGACCAACTCTGCCTCGGCTTTACCGCACTCAAGCGATTCATTCAACAATGGCGGAGCCGAAGAAATCAATCGAACCAGCTTCTTGAGCTCTTTGTAGCACAAGAACTTGTCGTGCCACTCAGGCAACGTCTCTCGGATTTGCCGCTTCAATCGCTTGCCAAACTTCATGGATCTTCCTGGCTTTGACGTACGTGCAACTAAACTATGAAGGGGGAAAACTCCAAAAAGTAGTGGTCGTGGAGGAGAGGAAGAGGAAGGAGGTTTTTATTAGGAGCGGACTAGTATAATATTAGAGAGCATATGCTTGGCGTGATGAAGTGGCGGTTAGGAAAGGCAATAAAAGAGCCGCTCAAGGAAGGAGAATTCTTGGGCATATTCGGTTACTATTGTCGTACCTGAGACCGATGCTTATGAACAATGCTTCACAAGATACACTTCATTAATATGCAGCTACCGGGGAAAATGCGGTGCGGGCAGGTTTGGTTCCGCATGCCTGTGAACCTCCTGTGATGCAATCTGGATACTTTGATTGGCAGCATTGATGATTTTGGGTGCTCAAGATATGGGCTAGGCTCATTTTTGTCATCTGGGCTGTTACATCTTAAGTCTACTCCGCCCAGAGAACCTTCGAGAAGGAGGCCCAGGATGTGTGCCTATATATAAAAATACTTTTTCTGTCACTTTTTTTTTTAATTTTCTCGATGAGTTAATTTTTTTTTTTCAGAAGGAGATTGAATAAAATTTCTAAAAGTTACGTAATTATTTAATAAATAATAAATGTATAAAAATTAATTTGAATATATATTTAATTTGTTGGAAAATGTATTGACGTGCTCAGGAAAAGCTCTTTCATATGCATGCATACACTTGTTTGTCGTGATGCATGACAGCACGTGCTTAAGTGAAGTTGTGCCTACTGACTTCAACAGTTGAATGACTAGGATGGGTCTTTTGCGCTGAAAAGCCTTAAAGTTGATGTAAAAATTAATTAAAAAGATAACTCATATTTGGATTAATATCGTGAGGTAAGGATGTCGAGTATGCCAAAAACATTGAGGATGTACCATGACATCTCGCAAATGAAAAATAGGTAAAAATCATCAAGCCACCCTGATTGCTTTTACTGAGAAAAAGAAATCGGTCCTCAAGTCCACGTGGTTTGAATTGTTTAATGATAATTTCAGGGATCCTTATTACCTGTATAATGCAAGTCAGATCACGTTACTTCTTATCTGTTTGAATAAGGTGATCCTCATTGTTATATATCAATTTTTTTTTTAATCTATTTACATCAAAATAGTGTTATAATATTATTTTAATAATATAAATAATAATTATTAAAAATTATTTATAAATATTAATTAATTTAAAGTAATAAAATAATTAATATTTTTTAAAATTTTAATTTATTTTTTAAAAAATTAATATTATATAATAAATTATAATTTTTAATAATTTTTTAAAATAAAATTATATATTAAAATTTGATCTTATTTTAAAAATCTTGATAAGATATTCTCAATGGTATATTTTTTTTAATAATGTCATATATTTATTAAATTATTAATTAAAAATATATTTAATTCAACATTTTAAAAAAATAATTAAATTTTTAAAAAAATATATTTAGTGCAACTAGGTGTTATATCAAATTTGATGCAACTCTATAATTACATCAAATTATAAAATGTAATTTAATATTTTATTTAAAAATTTTATTAATTTTAAATAATATTTCATAATTTTTTCGTTTTGGTTTGAAAATGACCTAAGGAGCGCGGATGGAGAGAAAGTAAAAACAGCGTCCAACCATCCCTTATCAATTCATTTCATATTGTTTCTCTTGGTACCCTCTGCCGTCCAACGAAGCTGTGGTGTCATATCTCCTGCAGCAATTAATGGACTATTTTTTTTTTCTTACAGGAATTGTTTTATCTATGTAAATATATATGGGAAAGTAAAAGGTGAGACATCATTATAAAAAATAACAAGGTTATCCTAATCAGCATACCACGTCTATAAATATGCTCTAGGCACAAGAACAGTGTAGAAACAAAGGAAAACGCAACAAAAGGATGTCTAACCCCAGCTTTGGGGATCATTTAGATGGGTAAGCTATTTCATTTAGGTAAGTCTTTTTTTCTTTTTTGGAAAAAAATCAGCATATATATTTTTTTAGATTGCAAGTGATTCTTTCAACTCGTCAGTTTTACTTCGGCAATGCAAGGGGTCTTCTTATTTATGGTGATGGCACTAATCAGCCTCCTTCAAGTGAAGTATCAATCTGCCGGTACCTCCCCATTCGACACGCACCGGACCACCATGCTCACGTTCTTTATTGCCATTTTCATTTATTTCATGGCATTGGTCACTGGATTCAAAATCCAAACTCGTAAATCCGACTATTATTTAATAGTGGGTAAGATGAGTGTCTTGTTTCTGGCTCTTGCAGTCATTTTACTTCTATTCCCTTTAATCCCTATAATTGGGCGGATCAGCTTAGTCCTATGGGCTTTTTGGCTTGTAGTCGTGGCATGTGACATGTACCGAGGGCTGTATGGCTTGCTCTATAACAAGGCTACTCGGGAACCCACATCACCAATTTTCCAGGAGCCCAACCAGTTCCCTGCATAGGATTATAAAGCTTATTGTTTAACCATTGTACTTTATTATTTAATAAATAAATAACATATAACCATATACATTTTCCTACTACTGGAAGGACAACAAGAAGTGTGCATCGGGTCGGGCGGTACAGACTGGGCCGATGTATCTAAATGGCTGGAATGTGATACGCCTCTTGTTTCAGTCTTATAGTAGGCCCTACAAGGATCCTCTGTAGAACCTTAAATCCACTTGGCCCAAGGGCTTCATGAACTGAGCTCCACCCTCAAGATGTTTTGGCAACTGGGTTGGTCAAATCCTATAAAGTTGACTTTTTTTGCAATTTCGGTATTTAATATATATGTTTAAATAAAATCATAATAAATGTAATTATTTTATAATTTTTTCCAGATAAATGAAAAAAATTTCATTGATTTATAACAATGGTAAGACACGTGATTTAGGTTATAAACGCTTTGCAATTACAATAGTTGTAAACAATATATAATGCTAAACAACTAGGCACGAGAAATTAGACCATTTTTTTTCCCACAGGAATTGTTTTATCTATATGAATATATATGGGGAAGTGAAATGTGGTGAGAAAAAATTATTAGTATATTTTATTATTTAATTTTTTTATATTTAAAAAATAAAAATTACATTTAAATGTATTAATTTAATATCAAATTATATTTTATATTATTTAATAATAAAAAATTATCAATATTTTTATTATTAAAATACTTCAAAATGATTTACATACAAAATTTTTCACTATTTTAGATTTATTTTTAAAATTTAAACAAATTTTGATACAAAATTTATTATTCATTATTTTTTAATTGAATATAAGTTTTTTTTTTAAAAAAATTAGCACTCAATTTTTTTGTGATGATTAATTTATATATTTATAAAAAATTTAAATTTAAAAATCGTTACATAAAATTTTTAAAAATTTTGACTTCAATAATTATGTGAATAATTTTTTGAATAATTATGCTATTTTTAAAATTTTTTTATACTATAAATTTAAAAAACATATATTTTTATGTCTTTAAAAATTATGAAATTTTTTTGTGAATGTCGCCTAAATATTTTTCAACATCTGTGAAAAAATTTAAGTCAAAATTAGTCATATAAAATCTTTAATTTGAATACCCTAAACTTAATTTTGTTTGATAATATTCAATTTAGACTAAATTAATAAATTAATATTTAATTTATCACTTTTTAAACATAAGAGTTTAACTAATAATATAAGGTAAATATTGAGATTTTATAAGATTTTTATCCAAAATTTTATCATTATATACATAATAATTTCAAATTTATTTATATACATAATAATTTAAAATAATTTGATATTTTTAAAAATTATCAAATAATTAAAAAAATTCACTGAAATGATTGCAAAATATGATCCACTAAAGCAAGAACATCTCAGATGTATTAAAATTGAGGATATTCGTAATCATTAAATAAATTAATTAATAATTATATTATAATTTAAAATTAAAAATATAATTATGAGAAAAACAAAATAAATAAAATTTTTTTCAATTATACTTGATTATACGATTGCATTAAGATGTGTAGATATTTAGATAAGTCCAACAACAATAAAAAATAATTTGTATAATTTTTAGAGATAAGAGTTTTTGATCAACTTATAAGTGCAATAAAAAAAATTAATTTTAATATTAATGATGTAAGAGGTCAAATGCACGGTAATGGATCTAATATGATAAAAAGAAATAATAAGAAGTACACAAAAAATTACTATTATTATATATATATATAATAAAACATTTTATAAACCATAAAATTGTTATAACCTTATAATTTGTTACTTTGCAATGTGACCAATTGTTGCACTCAAGTTTTAACATTGCATTGAGTGATACCACGGATTACTCATATTTTATTTTTCAATAAAAAAGGTGAAAATTTTACAAAATAATATTTTAAATTTAATTATTAAACAATCATCACAAATAAAAATATTTTACTTGTCAAGGCGATAAATGGTCATACTCTACAAATAAAAATATTTTACTTCAATTACCATAAAGATGGTATTAAAGTAAAAGGTGAAGTTTTTTTTAATTATTATTTACATATAACTTTTGAAATTTTGAATTTTTATTAAATTAAGTTTATGACATATTATCTTCGATGAGTATTTGTAAGCCAAAAATATACAAATAAGTGTTGTCATATTTTTGCGATGTTTTCAACTTACAAATAACATGCACGTGAAAATTTAATATAAAACATGTATTTCGTATATAAACATTAAATACGTGTGCGTATATATACATATATATAAAGAATATAAATAATTAAATGATATTATCAATTAAAAATTATTTATTATATATATAATTGATTAAAGTATTTATTTAATTAAAAAAAGATGAGAATAATTTAAAATATATGATGACATTTTTTTGTATGATTTGAAAAATTAAAATATTTTAATAATGATTATTTGAAAAAAATATTGTCATAATATTGAAAAAAATTTAAACAAGATAGTTGATATTATTGGTCTAGATCTGCTTCGTAAATTAAAAGTTGTGAAATAAATTTTACAAGCAGAAATAAAAATATAATTTTAAATTTTATTTAAAAAATATATTTTTTTAATGTATGAATTGCTTATAAAATATTATTAATGATAGCTGTAACAAATGTTATTGCATAAATAAAATATTTTATTGATCTAAAGCATGTATTAATTTTTTATTCAATTATTATGTATTAATATATTGGTAAAAATTGTGTGTTTCTTGTCATGTTTCCGCTACAGTTTTCCTCCTTAACTTTTGTAATATCGTGTGTACCGATTCCCCCTTACCCGACCCGACTGGATGCACACGTCAGTTTTCCTCCCGATATTGACACCAAGATGTCACGATCTTTTAATATTCTTCTGTAGCTGTGGGGTTCTTAGAAAAATCGTGGCTACTTCTTAAGTCTTTAATCCCGTCTCAGTGTTGGACTGGGGCCGTCAGATCTTTAATGGAATTTATGTTTGGGTTAGGGTTAGCGCAATATCTTTAATCTCGTCGATGCTATTCCTTCAAGAAGTCATGGGATCCTCCTAAGCGTCAAGCCCTTCCATAAAACGTGACCAAGGAGTAATGGGATCCTCCTAAGCGTCTAGCCCTTCCATAAAAGGTGAACAAGGAGTAACGGGACCCTCCTAAGCGTCTGGCCCTTCTATAAAATGAGAACTGAGCGCCAGTGAATAACTTGTTTAAACAAAATAGGCATACAAAGGTCTATGAATACTTGCTTACAGGGATCCAGATAGTTGCACAAGAAAACAGGCAAAAAGGATGTCCAATTCGGATTTGGGCAGTTATTTGGACACGTAAGTTACATTTTTTTCTTCTGTTTTGTGTTTTTAAAGTTAATCCGAAAGCAATCTCTTTTTCGGTTTCCTTGTTTTGACAGGGTGGTGGTAAGCCAGCAAGAAGAAGATATCCCAACCGCGTTGCACCGGTTATTCTCATTTCTGCTCATGGCAGTAATCGGCCTTCTTCAATTGAAGTACCAATCCACTCGTAATTCTCCATTTCAGAAACATAAAACCATCATGGTCGCATCCTTTGTCGCTATGTTGATTTACTTCATGGGTTACGTGGCCAAAGTTAAACTCCGAACTCGTAACTCCGATTTCCATTTAGTAGTTGGCAAGGTAAGCCTCTTGTTTCTAGCTCTTGCCGTAGTGTTACTTCTTTTGCTCGCAATCCCTGTGATTGCATGGATGAGCTTAGTCCTGTGGGCTTTTTGGCTTGTAATTGTGACATATGATGTGTGTCGAGGACTCTACCGCAGTACCCAATCCACCGGAGCCGGATCAGTCCCCTGCTATGTATCATCGCCATATTTTGCCAATATGGGAAGGACCACTGGAAGTGTGCATCGGGTCGGGTCGGGCCCTACAGGCTGGGACACCTGTATCAAGTGGATAATTTTATATAAAATAAATAAATTCTTTAGTCGTGGCTTCGGTTGTATCAATTGTATTATTGTTAATTCTTGCATTTTGGTGGGTAACTTTAGTCCCTCCTCCTTTTTGACTTGCAGAATTAGGTTATATCAACACAAGCTCTACCCTTTTTGTGGTATAAGATAACACGACTAAAGAATTTATTTATTTTATATTAAAAATGTAGTATTTTATTTAACATTTAAACTTTATTATTTTATTATATTTACAATCATTAATTCAAAATTTATATTCAAGTTATGATATTAATTTATTTAATTTTATTCATATAGTTGAATATTTTATTTTTAAATTCCAATAACAATATAAAAGTTTTTGTTAATAATATTTCATAAAAAATAAAATTATTTTTTATAAAGTTTAAGATTTTTAAATGGTTTCACATGTACTTGTAAAACTTTCTTAAAGATTTTTAAATTCATCAATTTAAAATGTGATAATGTTTAGTTAAAGGTCAGCCTCTTGTTCCTGGGTCATGCCCTGATCTTGCTTCAATTGCTCCTCATCCCTGTATTTGGGTGGGTGAGTCTAGCCTCGTGGGCACTTCAGGGTAATAGTCATGGCCCATGAAATCTATCGTGGCCTTTACCATTTGCTCCACAGCGCGGCTCCCCACGAGGGAGTGGTGACTGATGTCCAGGAGTCAAACGATTCTCCTGACTAGCATGAGATATATATATAGGTTAGTACGTAGCCATTGCATTGTATTAATATTCAATAAGATAAAATCAAGTCAAAATCAAAATTTAATTGGAGATAAAAATTATAAAATTTAAAATTTAGAATAACTTTTATTCAAATTTATATTATTTTACAACTGTACAACCCACCCATGGAAGTGTTCATTGGCATCGGCCATACAAGGTGGTCCCCTTTATCTGAACGGCTGGAAGGGAAGTACTTTTGTCGACTAGACCCATTGGACTACACCTCAGACCAATCCGGCCTATAATGCTAACGTGATGACCCCGGCCTCAAGCTTCGCGGACCACCATGCTGGGAATGTTTCGGTTCGAACCGGGTCGGTCGAATCGAGTGAGGTTGACTTTAATGGCTTGTTGTTAATTTTATTTTTTAATAAAATTTAAATTATATTTTAATTTCTGTTTATTAAAATTTATTTCACAACTTTTAATTTATGAAGCAGATCTAGACCAATGATATCAACCATCTTGTTTAAATTTTTTTCAATATTATGACAATATTTTTTTCAAATAATCATTATTAAAATATTTTAATTTTTTCAAATCATACAAAAAAATATCTTCATATATTTTAAATTATTTTCATCTTTTTTGAATTAAATAAATAGTTTGATCAATTATATATATAATAATTAATTTTTTAAAAAAAATTAATTGATAATATTATGTAATTATTTATATTATTCATATATATATGTGTACGAGCGCACATATTTAATGTTTGTACATGAAATACACGTTTTATACTAATTTTTCACGTGCATGTTATTTGTAAGTTAAAAACATCGCAAAAATATGACAATACTTATTTGTATATTTTTGGATTACAAATACTTATCAAAGATAATATGTCATAAACTTAATAAAAATTCAAAGTTTCAAAAGTTATATGTAAATAATAAAAAAAAAAAAACTTCACCTTTTACTTTAATACCATCTTTATGGTAATTGAAGTAAAATATTTTTATTTGTAGAGTATGACGTTTTATCGCTTTGACATTTTAAATGCTGATTTTGTTTTTTATGTATTTGTGATGATTGTTTAATAGTTAAATTTAAAATATTATTTTGTAAATTTTTTACCTTTTTATTGAAAAATAAAATATGAGTAATCCGTTGTATCACTCAATACAATGTTAAAACATGATTGCAATAATTGGTCATATTGCAAAGTAACAAATTATAAGGTTATAACAACTTTATGGTGTATAAAATATTTTATTATATATATATATATAATAATAATATTTATAGTGATTTTTGTGTACTGCTTATTATTTCTTTTTATCATATTAGATCCATTATGATGTATTTGACATATTATATCATTAATATTAAAATTAATTTTTTTACTACACTTATAAGTTGATCAAAACTCTTATCTCTAAAAATTATACAAATTATTTTTTATCATTATTGGACTTATTTAAATATTTACACATCTTAATACAATGTATAATCAAGTATAACTAAAAAATATTTTATCTATTTAATTTTTCATATAATTATATTTTCAATTTTACATTATAATATAATTATTAATTTATTTAGTATATTACGACTAATATAATGATTATGAATATCCTCAATTTCAATACACCTAAGATGTTCTTACTTTAGTGGATCATATTTTGCAATCAATTCAGTGAAATTTATAAAAAAAATAATTATTTGGTAATTTTTTAAAATATCAAATTATTTTAAATTATTACGTATATAAATAAATTTGAAATTATTATGTATATAATGATAAAATTTTAAGTAAAAATCTCATAAAATTTTAATACTTATCTCATGTTACCAATTAAACTCTTATGTTTAAAAAGCGATAAATTAAATATTGATCCATTAATTTAGTTTATAATTAAATATTGTCAAAATTTTTTTAAATTTGAGGTATTTAAATTGAAGATCTTATACAACAAATTTTGACTTAAATTTTTTCATAGATGTAGAGAAATATTCAAGTGACATTCACAAAAAATTTCATAATTTTTAGAGATCTAAAAATATATGTTTTTTAAATTTATAGTATAAAAAAATTTTAAAAACAACATAATTATTCAAAAAATTATGAATGTTCCTAATTCAAAAAATTATTCACATAATTATTCAAGTCAAAATTCGTTATATAACAATTTCAATTTGAATATCTCTAATTTTTAAATTTTTTGAGAAGATTCAATTTATGCAAAATTGATAGATCAAGAATTTGTTACTTTTTAAACGTAAAGCTTTGATTAGTAACTTTAAGTAAGTATTAAGATTTTATGAAGCTTTTATCCTAAAATTTTAATTGAAAAGTGATCAACAATAGCAGAGAAGGAAAATGTATTCTTTTATTTTACCAAAAATGTGAAAACAACGATAGAAATTAGCAACAGACATAATTAATCGCTAAATAATGATAAATTAGTGACAAGATTATTACAAAATTTAAATTTCAACATACCTACTCATTAGTGTAAGTCCCTCCCTTTTTTCTTCCAATTGTTCTTTAACTCTCCTCTCTTTCTGCATCTATCCCTTTCTTTCTACAACTCTCTCTCCTCTGGTTGGCTACCCTACATCATTTTCTCTATTTTTTTCTTCACCTAAACGGCCACATGTTTTTATTTTGTAGGCGAATCTATTACTCCTACAAGTAATTATAAAATTTTTGGTTAAATGTTAGTTAGATGTTTAATGTTTTAATTGTTAGTTTTATTTATTAATAAATTTGTTTTATGTTGTAATGGATAAATAATTATTTGATTTTATTATAGTAATTTATTTCGTGAAATGTGTGTTGATTTGGTTATTTATTTTATTGTATCTTCATCATATATTTCACGAAGTTTTAGTTTAATTTTAAGGGAGACTATATCAAATGTTTTATAGAACTTTATCTAGTAAACTGACTTAAGCTCGTTAACATGATTAGGTGATAGGTCGAGAGAGAGGAGATGACTTTGAAAGGAGATGTGAGTATTTGGAAAGGAAAGATTGATATATTTATGATAAGAAATAGGACACAGCTGCATCATCTCTATATTAAGCATTTATACTTATAAAAGTGTTTGCTAGTTTTCCTTTAGGTTCTTCTCAGTTTGCTGCTACAAAAATGTCTAGCTTAGTAGTTTAAGTCTACAGGTAGATAGCAAAAATATATAAATAATAGCACGTAAGTATTTATAATTAATGTTTTTTAGTATTTTGTATCATTATCTTTATAAATTTTTTCAATGTTATTTATTCTTTCTTAATTTTTTGTCTTACTTAACAAGTTTGAGCCTTCACATAAATATTCTGCAAAGATTTATAAGATATTTCAAGAGAGAGTTAATCCATCTAGTTACATGTGTAGGCCGATTTTATGAAAAACCAAATATTTTTATTTTGAAGAATTCAAGATATATATATATAATCATTCATCAAACAAAAAAATTGTTACATTTTAACTTGCTAACCATTATTTTGTTGTAAAAACACTTCACTTGGGATGAAAAAATAAATGGCATGGTATGGGTCTCATTGGAGGCGGGCTCTATGGATCGATATGCTGACTTAATGTATCCATGTTGCCACATTGTAAAAAAGAAGCTTTAATTTGTTCTAGATATTGTATGGGAGTAGTAGCAAATATACAGAAATTGATCAAAATACGAAAAGAAGTGCTAGACCATGTCTTGCAATTGACAGAACGATTGATTCAAATCAGGTCATTCTCGATATACTATCGATTCATATTCTCTACAAAACTATTGTCGAAATTAAGTATAATATTTAAAATACTTATAAAAATATAAACGAATATGATATAGTTATTTATTAAATAAGTTTTTCTTTTCAGACATATGAGTGGGTTCATGAGCCTACTTCAACAGAGCTTTTCAAATTGACTCACAATAAGAAGTCCAACCTTGATGAGTTCATAAATGAGCATGTCAAACAAATAAATGTAAGTTTGTTATTTTAAATTTTAACAAATAACTAAAATTATGTCATTTTTTATTTTATTATTTGCTTTAGTTAATGAATAAGTTGACAAAAGTTTTTTATCGTAAGAATGCTTAGAGGAGTTAGTTGCATCGACTTCTCAATCATAGGAGGGATCTTTCGACATACTAGAAGTAGATTACATTAAACTCTACTATGAGATTGTAGGTGAAGAGAAAAAATATCAAGTGTACGGGATTGGGAGTTAGGTTTGGCCCTAGTATTTAAGCAGTAGCTCTAATAGTAAACGCTCTATTGATGATGTAGTTATGTAGGATATGCACTCTTAGATAAAAGTTATGGAAGAGCTCATAAAGCTAAAGTGTAAGGCTATGAAGAAGCAATTGGACAAAGAGCGTAAAATGTAAAAGCATGATCTTTTACGTTACACGACTGAGATGCAAGAGCACTTACAGAAAGAGAGCTTGATATGAATGAACACATTCACAATACGAAGACTCTTATTTTAAGAGCTCAACCCAACATCACCTAATTCTTAAGTGTAATTTCTTTGATCGACGGAATATTTAATTTCTTAAATGTAATTTTTTTTATGAACAGTATATTTGATGAGAACATAAGATAATGTATTTTTTTTATAAAATTTATTTTTATTAATTTTATGTTATTTTAAATTAATTTTATATTTAACTCGATTCGAAATCAGTGTTAAGTTTCGTTTAGCTACTGATTCAAATTAGTCGCAAAATTAATCATTAAAATTCAGAAGTTTTTCGATAAACTCCAATTTTTTAGTGAGGACTTCAAAATTGATAGTTATTTTTTTAATGACAATCATTTTAACTATAAAAAAAAATCTAATGATTAATCTGTAACTAAAATTCTAATGACAATTTTTTCTCCTTTAACAACGGATAAATCCGTCATTAAAACTATGTTTTCTTAATAATTCTTTCAAATATATTTTTAAATAAAATTTTATTATAATTAATCATAAAATTTATGAAAATTTAAAAGCTGAATGATAATTTTTCTATTAATTTGTTAGGAAAAAAAAGAAAAAATATAAAAATTGGGTTGGAACTAAAATATACTTAGGAATTGACAGTTGCCACCTTTCATGGAAATGATGATATTAAAAAAAAAAACAAATAAAGTAAAGATGGAACAATCACTTAAAGGGCCCAATTCAACTTTTTTGTCGAACCTCAATTTACTAATACACACAAATTTCTTTAACTTTTCGCCTTCCCCTCAATTTATATTCGTCTTCGGTCTTTATCACGCCCAGTGCCAATCTCATTTCAAATTTCCCATTTAAAAATTCATTGAGAAAACATAAAAATAAAATAAAAATCTTATTACCAACCCCAAAAGCCAATCGGGGAGCATAATCCGTAAGGGCGAAGTTGTTGGCAAGATGGCCAAGCAAAGGAAAAAGAAGAAAAAGAAACAGTCCATTTGACAGGACTGTAAAAGTCAATTTTCTGAATGATCCATCCTTCCATTTCTGACCCCAATTTTAATAATAAGCCTAATTTTTTCTTTTAACTTTTTTTTTTAAATTTGTTTGCAATTTAAAAAAACGAAACTTATTAGAAAAAGTCATCCCCGGTGCAATCCTGTACACTTAAAAATATTATTAATAAGTGAAAACCAACACATGAAAAACCGAGGTAGCTGCCAATGCCAGTGGCCCGCAACCCCTTCATGAATTTAGTCTTCCCAGAAGGTAATTTGCCTGGCAACGCGAACAAGGTTGAAGGCAGTTAAATGGCTCAAAATTTTTAGGCTAGGTCAATCGTGCTAGCCACGGACCAAGCTACACTCGGTTTCGGTCTGTAACACTAATTCTACTGGATCCAGATAAGCACATAAGGCCTTGATGAACCAAACCTCAATCCACCTTATGACTTCTTTATATACACATTATTGGCATGTAATTTTGAAAATAACTTTTTTAAAGTAAATATTATATAATTTTTTATATTTATTTTATATTATCAATTAAGTTTTTATATTTAAAAATACTAAATTTTATTTCATTTTATTAATTTAATTTAAATTAAATTTTTTATATAACAAATTTGAAATTTAAATTTTTTATAAATATATAAATTATCGTTAAAAAAATTGAGTGCTGAAAAAATATTTTTTTAAAAAAATTATATTAAATTAAAAATAATGAATAATAAATTTTGTATCAAAATTTATTTAAATTTTAAAAATAAATCTTAAATAGTATAATTTTTTTATGTAAATCATTTTGAAGTATTTTAATAACAAAAATATTAATAATTTTTTATTATTACTTAATATAAAATATAATTTGATATTAAATTAATAAATTAAAATTTAATTTTTATTTTTTAAATATAGAAAATTAAATAATAAAATTATATATATATATATATATGTTAAAAAAATGACACTAATATAAAATCACCTTTTATCAATTGAATATAATATTGATTAGAGTCCAATATTCACCTAACATTTCATAGCAGTGACATGGCATGTTTATGTAGACATCAAAATTGTAAGCACTCGTGGATGTGAAACTTCCATGTGGACAAGTAAGGTGACAGTGACCTGACTTTCAAGATCAATTCATTTTATCCTATTTATAGTTGTCCAAAATATTATAATTTTATTTAGTTTCAACATTGAGTTTTTCTTTTTTTTTTTTTTTTGGGGTGTGGGGGGGGGGGGGGGGGGGGGGGGGGGTCAACAGGATACGTTACTGAAAAAATAAAATTTCTTGATCTTTGAAAAATCATTACAGTTTGTTGATTGGGTCAGCTGGTACGTGTATAAGCTACGCAAGTAACATTGGGTTGCTCACACCGATTGGCCGACTTCCCATACATATGTCATATTATTAAATTACAGAATATTCCTTAATGGTTGAGATTTTCCAACATCAGGTCGAAAACTCGCTTCTCTGGAGACGTTTCGTTGATTATAAAAGAGGCAGGCAAGCTCAACATGAATGAAACGGAGTACTTAAAGGATAACGCAGAACCGTCAAATGAGAGGTTAGCTTTTGCATTAACATCTTTTTGCTCATCAAGCCTTTTTATTTATTTTTTGTTTTTTGGTTTAAGTTTGTAAGTTCTTCTGTTGGTTGGTTAATGACTGTGAAGAAGTACTCATGTCATACAGTTTAAATTTACTTTGTCTGATAGCAATCTCCTTTTTTCCTTAGCGAGCAAGAAGAAAATACCCACAGGGGTTTGCACCGGGTCTTCTTATTTCTGATCATGGCATTGATCGGTCTTCTTCAATTGAAGTATCCATCCGCTGGTAAATCTCCATTTCAGACACATGAAACCATCATGGTCATATTCTTTATCGCCATGTTGATATACTTTGTTGCATTGGTCGCTAAAGTTAAACATCAAACTAGTAGGTCCACTCACTATGTAATAATGGGTAAGATAAGCGTCTTGTTTTTGTCTCTTGCCGTCGACTTACTTGTATTGCTTCTAATCCCTGTAATTGGGTGGATAGCCTTAGTCTCATGGGCTTTTTGGCTTGGAATGGTGGCATATGAAATGTATCAAGGGCTCTATGGCTTGTTCTGTAACACAGATTCTCCTGATACCGTCGCACCAAATCAAAACGAGCCGGAGCAGTCCCTTGCATAACATAGAAAAGCTGATTGTATAACTATTATATTGTATTGCAAATCACTTTTTAATGTAGCAAAAGGTCACAGATTCAAGTGATTTATCAATTCACTTGAGTTTCTTTTTAATCAAATTCTCTATTGTATTGTATTGTTTCATAAATTATTGAATATAATCATATTTTACTACTGTACAATAGACTACAGCAAGTATGCATTGGGTTTGCCCGTACAGGTGGAGCGCATGTAGTTAAATGGCTGGAAGAGCAGTGGTCGTATGGGCTAGGCCCATTGAATTATAGCCGCAGATCAGTCATGAAAACAAGAAGGAAAACTGTAGCCTGAACATGAGAAGAAACAGACCAGATTTTGGTGATGTCAGAGGAGTATCTCACTTGGACTCCTGCACACGAAGACCCAATTCCAATATCTCGCAGTTGTGCCATTGGATTACTGTAAGAAAAATCGTGATATAAAGTCGGGGTCACATGATCTGTGTCTCGTTTATAACTAATTAAGCAAGCACCTAGCTGCTGCCGTTGTGGATGAATTTGACTTCTAGAATCTATGATACGATATCTTTTTGCCCTTTCTTACAAGCGCATTGCAAATTGCATTTTTGACACCCTTACCTGCTCCCGTTATGGAGTCACACTATGGTAGATACATTATTGTTAAATAAATAAAATATAGTTCAACAGCTTCTGATGACGGTAAAATTTGGTGCCGACTGTGTACGCTCACAACTAGACTAGTCCATTGAGATGGGGCAACTCTACTGGAGTCCAATAAAGAATTAAAGCCCGTTAGCCAGACTGACCCAAACCAAAGTTTGCGGCCCGACGCTTGGCAGCAGCGCATTAGCAGTTCAGCAAGCCGACTGCATCTCATGAACCCAGAAGCCAATTTATATGTTTTCCATTAAATACTTATATATAAAAAATTTGTTCAAATGAAATTATTTAGATTAATTACATCAAAATGGAATTAACCCTCATAATTTTTTTTATTTATACGTTTTTTTTATAAAATACGATAATTAAAGAAATACATCAAAAAATCATAAATATGTAATTGTTTCAATTAATTAAAAAATTATACATGTATATATATATATATATATGTAAGATTACAAGGGTATAGTCGTAAATCATAAATTCACTTCTTAAACATATTAGAAATCCGTTTTATAGAAATCCCAAGTTGAGAAAATGTTAAAATAAAGTTCTTAATTAATTCAAATTTTTTATGAGTTTTAATTTGAAGTTTTTACAAATACAAATTTTATGTAATTAATTTGATTTTAAGTAAATATCATTTTAAACCCTAAATTTTATTCTCTCTTTCTAATCAAACATTTACTTTCAAAATGTGTTCAAATAAACATTAATATTTTAATTTTATTCAAATTAAACCCTATTAAAATTTTTAAATTAGAGATATTTTACAATAAATTTTAACTTATAATTTTTTATATATGTAAAAGAATACCCAAACTATCATAGCAAAAAAATTAATTTTTTTTGAATATTAATATATATATACATATTTAAAAATACTATCAAAATTTTAAAAAATTGATAAAAAATAGTTAGTTAGTTAAAAAAAATTTAAATTTGAGGGATAAAATTAAAATGATATATAGAATATATTTGAATATTTTTTAGTTATTTTAATAATAAAAAATTATTAGATTTTGATAATTATTTGAGTTAATATTTAATTTAAATAAAAATCAATAGATTAAAATTTATTTGGATAAAAGTTAAAGTTTGACTGAAAAGAGAGAATAAAACTTAAAGTTTTAAAAAAATTTTATATTTAAATTTTTTATTTGATTTATCAAAATAAGTAATATACTTTCTCAAATGGTTATGCATAATAAAACCCAATGTAAATCTTAATAAAAGATAATTTCCTTCATCTTTTAAATTTATAAAACTCAAACAAATTTTTTTATAAAGAAATATTAAAAATGTGATTGTGTTTAATAAAAACCTTTTGACCATGAAAAAGAAATCATAAAAATTAAAATTAAGATCTGAAACCTTTTTTCCTTTGTAATTTGAGTTCATCCGGTTGTGATCCAGTTGGCATTCTTTCAGGGTGGCTCCACTAAACCTTAATTGACTAAAAAGATAGCAGTACATGGGAGTCAACTGGCCAGTCGGGTGGGAATGAGTATCGCTATGATCGCTTATATAAGAACGCCAACTCGGGCAGAAAAGGAAGGAAAATGACTACTGCAAGTGTGCGTTGGGTTAGGCCGCACAGGCTGGGCCGATGTACCTAAATGGCTGGAAGGGCACTGATCCCATTGGTTGTCGCCACAGACCAATCCATATATAAATCCGGCTTATAACGCTAACGGACTGGGGCCCACGCTGAAGTCGACGCTAAAGCTCAGAATGTTTCCGTTCGAACCAGCAGGTCGAATCTAGTGACTTGATTTTTTTTTTATTTTATATCCTATTTTTACTGCATTTGATTCGTATAGTAGAATTAAATAAATAAATAAATAAATATATTTTTAAAATAAAAAATAAATATTATTATAATTAATTTATTAAATAAAATAATTATTATCAAGATTGATTTATTAAAATAAAATAAAATAAAATAAAAATAATAACTTGACTGATAAAGAAAATAATCATTACCCATTCACAAACATAAACTGTGGAACGACGAGAGTACAACTCTGACTAATACTCATAAATATTTGTAAACGAAAAAATTGTTTAACTCAAATTGATTTATTCCTATTTCAATCATAAAAATAAGTAGAAAACTGTAGCCTAAAGATGACAAGAAACAGACCAGTTTTCCGTGATGCTAGGAGTATTTTTTTTGGACTCCTCTCCTTCGCAAGAAACCCAATTCCGAAGAACTCCCCGTTGCAGAGTATTGGAAGAAAAATCGTGTCATGAAGTCAACGTCACATGATCTTTATCTGCTTCATACCTAATTGAACGAGCATCTACCGGCTACCATATTTTCATTTCATATATATATATATATCTGTATGCTTGTGTTTGTGTGAGGGCGCGTGTATAATCTTCAATGTTGCAGTCACGTGCACTTGAAAAATTCGTTTGCGCAGCCGTATGAACATGAATCCTTGATGCCTGCGTTGCGCTGTCTACACAGAATCCACTGTTTGTCTCTCTTTCTTCTGTACTCAATGTCATCATCTGTCTTTCAGTGGTAGGTCATCTCTCTTATGTATTGAAGTACATTTCATTCAATCCGAATGCCATTATCAATTTTCAGGACCAAAAGGAGCAATCTAATGCTTTGACCATAAGCCGCCGCAGTCTAACCACAGTCGCTTTGTTCAATTCTATTTGTGGAGTAGAGATCTTGAAAACCCTGGACACTAACTGTATTTGTTCTAGTTTCTGCTATTGACTCTCTGAGACCTTATATTTTTCTCTCTGATTATTTGATTAAAATTTCTGATGTTGACTTGGGAGCTAAATGGAGTGTAGTATACTAGTTTCAGCTCTGATAGGTAATAGATAGAACTCATCGTGGTTGTGTGGTTAAATTTGTTGGCGAAGTTAGGGTTTGCTGTATATGGCGTGTCCTACTCCTTCATTTGAGGTAGAGGATCAGACAGACGAGGACTTTTTTGACAAATTGATTAATGATGATGATGATGAGATTGTGGGTAATGGATTTGGTACTAGGCAAGGTGATGTTTCCAATGAGGCAAATGCATTTTCTGATCTCACTATTACTGAAGTTTTTCTAACAGAAGCAGAATTTGGTTTCGGTGATACTGGCTTTAACATACAGGAAATGAAAGAGGTTGGTCAAGATGACAGGGATATTGGGTCCTTTAATTCTAATGAAGTATTGCAGGTTGCTAGTGATACTGGCTTTGATGTTGAAGAAATAAAAGAGAGTGGTCAGGATGACAAGGGTATTGGATTGTCTGATTCTACTGAGGTCACACTGGTTGCCAGTGATACTGGCTTTAACATGGAAGAAATGAAAGAGAGTGGTCAAGATGACAGGGATATTGGACTGTCTGATTCTAATAGGGTCACACAGGTTGCCAGTGATACTGGCTTTAACATAGAAGAAATGAAGGAGAGTGGTCAAGATGACAGGGATATTGGATCGACTGATTCTAATGAGGTCACACAAGTTGACAGTGATACCGGCTTTAAAATGGAAGAACTGAAAGAGAGTGGTCAAGATGGCAGGGATATTGGATGGTCTGATTCTAATAGGGTCACACAGGTGGCCAGTGATACTGGCCTTAACATAGAAGAAATGAAAGAGAGTGGTAAAGATGAGAGGGATATTGGATTTTCTGATTGTAATGAGGTCACGCAGGTGGCCGGTGTTACTGGCTTTAACATAGAAGAACTGAAAGAGAGTGGTCAGGGTGACAAGGGTACTGAATTTTCTCATTCTAGTGAGGTTACACAAGTTGCCAGTGATACTCTTTTTAACATAGAAGAAACAAAAGGGGGTGGTCAAGATGACAGGATTGGATTGTCTGATTCTAATGAGGTCACACAAGTTGCTAACGAGCGCAACTCAGTGGTAGCAGATGGTGTACATGATTCTAGTGAAGTAGGGAGTGGAGCTGAAGAGAGCAATAAACTTGCCAGCGCAAATGAGCATATAGAGAGCAATGCTATAATATGCGGTAACTTGACTGGGTCAAGTGAAATTGGGGTAGGCAAAGAAGGAGCAATGGATGGTAAAATGGGCAAGAGTAATGTATCTTCTGGAACTGGTCTCAAAGAGGTGCAGTGGAGTTCATTTAATTCTTCTGATTCACATGATCATGGGAATGGTGGATTTGCGTCATACTCTGATTTTTTTAATGAATCTGGGGATCATACAGAAGATCCATTTGTAGATCTGTTGAATCAGGTTGATCATGGGGTTGATTTTAATGCTATTGCTGGTGTACCTGAAAATTCAGTCCATGATTTGAATCCTCCTAGTTTCAGGCAGAATCATGATAATCAGTACCATGGTGTGGAATCAGAACAGAATGTAGGCAGGCAAGATTTAAATTGCAGTCACTATTGGGAAAATCTTTACCCTGGATGGGGTTATGATCCAAAGTCTGGGCAGTGGTATCAGCTGCATGAATACAATGTAAAAGCAAATGCAGGTGCAACTACTGATACGGATGTGTCTGTGGATGTGAATATGAACGCTCAGGACAGTTTTTATGTGAGTGGTCAGTCAGCTAGTAATGAGGTTGTTTCAAACCAAAACTTGGATGTTTATTACATGCAACAAATGTCTCAGTCTGTTGTGGGTAATGTAGCTGAGGGATGCGTAAATGCTAGTGCCCCTACTTGGCATCAGTTTTCTCAAGGCAATTCAGAATACCCACCTCATATGGTGTTTCATCCCCAATACCCTGGTTGGTACTATCACACAATTGCCCAAGAGTGGAGATCATTGGAATCCTACACTCCACGAGCTCAGCCTGTTCTCAACGATGAGGCTACCGGTTTTTCTGAGAACAAGCAAGTGGGGTGCTCTTATGATTTAACAAGCCATGTTAGTAATTCTGTGGAACAACAAACAGGATCCACACTGTCTGGGTCAGTTTCTGCAAATGATCAGGCAAGTCATAGTGTTGATTGGCATGGGTTTTCTGGGTCTCAAGCTTTCATCTCCACTGAACAACTTCATCAGCATAATCAGAACAAGATCGAACCAAACCTTGCAATGCATTTTCAACCTTCATTCTCTGATAATCAGAAATCAACAAGTCCTCCACATCATCCACTCCAGACTGACTCTCAGTTCTGTTATGCTCCCAGTGAGGAAAGGTCATCTGCTGGACGGCCTCCACATACTGCAGTGACCTTTGGGTTTGGTGGAAAAATTGTAGTCCTGAAAAATAATAGTTCTTCCCAGACGAACTTGGTTCATGGAAGCCAGGTTAGATCTTACCACACTTGACTTCTATATATATATTTTACCTTTTATTTGTGTAATTTTGTATACTATTGGATGTTACTATGTTAGGCCTGAAGTCATTGTTTCTTTCATATGAAGGACTCAGCTGGATGTATGATCAATGTTCTCAACTTGATAGAAGTTGTCATGGGCAGAACTGATGCTTCTAGCTTTGGATTGGGTGTTTGTGATTACTTCCATGCACTGTGTCAGCAATCTTTCCCTGGCCCATTGGTTGGTGGAAATGTTGGAAACAAAGAACTAAACAAGTGGATTGATGTGAGGATCTTGAACTGCGAATCTTTGAACATGAACTACATAAATGCAGAAGTTTTGAAGTTGCTTTTCTCTTTGCTGAAAATAGCTTGTCAGCACTATGGAAAGCTTCGATCTCCCTTTGGCATTGATGAGGTGTTGAAGGTAAGATACTCCTAAGTGTTTGTATATATTTAGTTCTAAGGGTTGTTATTTCCTGCTTCCTGCAATAGTAATGGCCTTATTCTTTTAAATTCCATAATATATCCATCATAATTATTGTGATCACTTGCAGTATGCTGCTTCATTGATGTAATGCTTACAATATTTTTGGCTGCTACCTATATTATTGTATGATTCCATTTATTCATCTTGACAATGTACAGTTGATGCTTTAATGGTTTTATGGCATCTTTTTCTTTCATCATAAAGCATACGTGTTGGGCAGTCACTGCTTAATAATTCAAAGATGCATATGATACATGATAAAGTTTGGCTTCATTGTTTGTTGGTGTGTTCCATCCCATTTTGGTATTGCAGCCACTCTTATCAATTTCATGACTGAGCTTTGATTTTACCCCTGCTCTTTTCTTTTTAAATTTATAATTAGGAAATTGATTGTCCAGAATCAGCTGTAGCTAAGCTATTTACATCTGCAAAAAGGTTGAGGGAGTATAGTGATGTTACAAAATGCCTGCAGAAGTTACCTTCTGATGCCCAAATCCAGGTATTTTATGTCCTCCCCTGTTTACCTTTTACAGTGATCTCATAGAATTCATGCCACTTTTGCTGCATGGCCTGATTGGTACTCATGTAATAGGCATTTATCATTGATTTAGGGTACTGCTCTGGAGGTACAGAAGCTTCTTGTCTCTGGTAGAAAGAAAGAAGCTCTAGAATGTGCTCAGCAAGGTCAACTTTGGGGACCGGCACTTGTTCTTGCATCTCAGCTTGGTGATCAGGTTCATGCCATCGCATTCTACTTCTCTGGCCAGTCTCTTACTGCCTAATTTATTCATACTGATAGTAACATCTTTTCTGTTAATGCATGCAGTTTTATGGTGTTACTGTGAAGCAAATGGCACTTAAGCAATTAGCAGTTGGATCACCATTGCGGACATTGTGTCTGCTAATCGCAGGGCAACCTGCAGATGTGTTTTCTAATGCCACCATTAATGAAAGTTTTCCTGGTTATGTAAACTTCCCTCCACAGCCTATGCAGGTCTGTTAATTGAGTACTTTTTCTGAAAATATTGTTGCTTTGTTTTCTTGTTCTGGCTACACTCCTTTGTGTATGCTTTGTTGTGTGTTTCTGCTTCTGTTGTTGTGTTCTGTAACAAAATTTTGCTACTTCAAGAGTTACTTTCTGCCTTGCCTCCTGTCTCACCCAATATTTCTTAACAAATACTATTTTGATGCCCATGAGCTGATGTTCGGCTATCTCTTGCTAGACATGTTAATGGGTTATAGGAAAGTATTAGTTGGATGGCTGAAAACTTCCTGTTAAAAATAATATCCGAGACTAATGATTTGTGCTATGAGCTCAACAGATGCCTAGATTAAGATATTTTGATTCCTAAAAATTTTCTATCCCATAGTTGATGTTAAACATGTCCTTTCATGTGCTTGCAAGTTGTGATCTAAATGTGATAGAATTTAATTGAAATACATTTGCTTATAGTTTTATCACATTATTTTTTCCCCCAAATCTACTTGGACTACAGATTGCAGCTAACTCTGTCTTAGATGAATGGGAAGAGAATCTAGGCATCATTACTGCTAACAGAACAAAGGATGATGAGCTTGCTATCATTCATCTTGGTGATTGCCTGTGGAAAGAGAGGGGTGAGGTGCGTTGCTTGCTGTTTATTACTGGGATGTTTTCTTTCTGTTCCTTTTACCCTTTCCCTTTCCTCTGCCTCCCTCCCCATCACAAAGATGTTTATGCTTGGCTTGTTCTAACTGAAAAGCTATTGGGCAGGTTATTGCTGCACATACATGTTATTTAGTTGCAGAAGCCAACCTAGAGCCATATTCAGACACAGCAAGACTCTGTCTTATTGGTGCAGATCATTGGAAATTTCCACGAACTTATGCTACGCCAGAGGCTATTCAGGTGACTAACATGAACTTTGTCTCACAATGATTATAAAGCTGGGAATATATTTCAATATATGATATACTATTGTTTTTTCATGCCATGATTGCAATGCTTGATGATGTAATCGTCACCTTTCATAGTAAGATTCAGTTTTTCACCCAATTGCTTGTAAATATTATATTTCAAATTATGTTACCTAAATCACAAGTGTTTAAGTAATGCAACTGAGCTAGCCTTGTGAATATCTTGCAGAGGACAGAAATATATGAATATTCGAAGGTGCTTGGAAATCCTCAGTTTGTTCTCTTACCTTTTCAGCCGTATAAACTTGTCTATGCCTACATGCTGGCTGAAGTTGGAAAAGTTGCAGAGTCTTTGAAGTAAGTGCACTTTTATTTGGATAGGGCATTGATTTGCATGGGATTTGCTTCTGTCTTGTTTAAACCATATGCTGGGTCAGGTACTGTCAGGTGATTTTGAAGTCCCTGAAAACTGGTCGATCACCAGAAGTCGAAACATGGAAACAGTTGGTGTTGTCTCTTGAGGAGCGGTTAAGAACCCACCAGCAGGTATTCCTGAGATATATTCTTTCTTTTCACTACGATCATTTTATATATTCATGATGTTTATCTAATGAACAGGGTGGTTATGGTACAAATTTGGCTCCAACCAAACTGGTGGGTAAATTGCTCACCTTCTTTGATAGCACTGCTCATCGTGTTGTTGGAAGCATACCTCCACCTGCTCCTTCAACATCACATGGCAGTGCTCAACGTAATGGATTTGCTAACCAACCAGGAGGGCTACCTCCAACCGTGCCTTCAACATCACATAGCCCTGCTGAACATTATCAATTTTTTAACCAACCAGAGCCTGTAGTATCTGGCAGTCAATCAACAACAGCAATTTCTTCACTAGTGCCTTCTGAATCAGTGGAGCCTATAAGTGGATGGCCTGGTCAGACCAATCAAACAATTATGCACAATAGAAGCGTATCAGAGCCTGACTTTGGTAGAAGCCCAACAAAGGTAGACATTCATATGCATTCTCTGTTATTGTTCTCTTATATTGTTACTGCTTTAGTAGTTACTTGCTAGGGTCAAGAATTTGCTAATCTTGACCTTTCGAAGATAAGTCAGTTACTGCAATAATGGAATAGGTGGGTGACTGGGAGAAAAACATATGCTAAGTGGGGCTCTGCCCCATTTCGTACAGGAACTATAGATCTGAGATTCACTAATACATGCTATCACATCAATGCATCCATGTTCATTTTACATGGGTTGAGCAACAAAAGATGTAAGGACCTTTATAAATGTAGCTTAAAATTCTCTAATCGGGGATACATAAAAAGTATACACATTCTCTGGTCTTACCACATGATTTAGCTGGAGAGGTTGACAATTAGCTGAGAGGCTAGAGCGGAAAGTAGAATTATCTAATCCTGTTTTCGGTGCCAGTTATTGAATTATCGTTTCTTTTTGGAGATAATAAAATCTGATTGTTGAAGTAGCTAAGGTTAGCCGTTATAGTGCTTGGTGTAGGTAAATATGTTTTGCTCGTTTTATTTGATCTTTTATAATGTAGAATTTGATCTTCGTTTCTGATTAAAAAAAAAAAATGTAGAAATTGAAAATGAAGTAACATTGATAACAGAATATGACTGCTGATAATAAAATACATCACTTGTTATTGACTGAAACAAATTTTGAAAGGAATGATGGAAGGGAAGATCTAATATCAGATTAGTTGTATTCAATCAGGTTAATTCATCTAAGCAAGCAAACTCGTCTGATTCACAAAATATGCCATCAACTTCGGTTGAGTCTTCTCGATTTGGTCGTCTTGGCTCACAGTTGTTTCAAAAGACTTTGGGGTTGGTCTTAAGATCCCGTCCAGACCGGCAGGTATCTCTTGAATTTATGATTTTACGAAGTTCCGTGTATGCATCATCTTTTCTTTTCTCCAGTTTAGCTTGACCATTTCTTGATTAATGTGTTCATCATAAAGGCTAAATTGGGTGAGAGGAACAAATTCTATTTTGATGAAAAGCTTAAACGATGGGTTGAGGAAGGAGCTGAACCGCCAAGTGAGGAAGCAGTCTTGCAACCACCACCAACAACTTCAGCTTTCATGAATGATGTGCCTGATCAAAATCCAAAAGATGCAACTAACCGCGAAAGCTTTCACTCAAGTAGTGGGTCCGAAAATAAAAGCCCACCCTCTGGGTTCCCACCCATTCCTCCAAATTCAAATCAGTTCTCCGCTCGTGGGCGGACAGGTGTTCGCTCAAGGTATGGAGGCTTAGTAAAACTTTCTTACTCTATCCCCTTTCTTTCTGTCTGTGTTTTATGCACATCTTTATCTCTGTGTGTTTGTCCAAACTTGTTCCACAAGGTAAGTGCATGTGTTGTGCGGGTGCCATGGTCGGCCGTCATGACAAACCATGTCAGTTTCTCTCTTTGTTCTCTTTGGCTCCAGGCTTGGCATTAATAGTGATCAGATAACAGCCACTTGAAACTGCCACTAAATTCCTCTCTTTTGGGCAGTCAGATATGAAATCTGCAAACATTTTGATGTCCCTTTCAGGTATGTTGACACATTCAACAAGGGTGGTGGGACTACAACAGCCTTATTCCAAGCACCTTCTATTTCACCTGCTAAACCTCCTGGGGGTGCATCCAACCCCAAATTTTTCATCCCCACTCCAACTCCCTAAGGTGAGGAGACAAGTCAAATGGCTGGTGAAATAGTGAGCAAGGGGAATACCCATGCATCCTTAAAGGAGAATTCATTCTCAACCCGAGCAGCATCAACATCATCATCACCAATGACCCTGCAACGATTTCCCAGCATGGATAATGTTAGGCACAATAGAACAGGAGCAGTGGCAGATGGCAATGATTCACTTGCCCCACCCTCCTGACGAGCAGCATCATGGAGTGGAAGCCTTAGCAATGCTTGCAATCCTTCTGCAACAAATGAAATAACACCCCCAGGTGAATCATTAAGCATGCCTTCATCATTTTTCAGCAAAGGGCAGTAGTTCCAGGGTTGATCTTCATGAAAGTGAATTTTGAGGCATCAGGCAAGAGTTGTAAATGGATAGGTCTCTTTATTTTGCTGCAAGGAAAAATGAGGACAATGGCACCAATTGGAGTTTCGATTTTTAAAGGACCTCCACTGTACTGAGATTTAGCACTACAGTCAATGTCAATGGTTCTGCAATTTTTTGTCAAGAGCCCTATCCCTTAGGACACATCGATCAAGTCACACACTTCGTTGTATAGGTCTTTATTAATAAATTCAGGCAACCTGCCTTGAGGAAGCAAGAGCAGAAGGAGAAAGATTGTGTACCTTTTATGCAGACTCAAGCCCCAAGGTGTGATTGCCAGTGTTATAGTGGTAATTCCGCATCTGCTTGTAGGTTATGCTCAGAATTTGTTCGATCACAGTTTAATACTACAAATAAGACTGGAAACATCTGAGTTCCATCAGGATGAGGAGAGTTGCTGTTCTAGAAGTTGGCAATTCGGCTAGATATATAGCTATGATGGACACATAGTTACATTGTAGGAATGCTGAGAAATTTTGGATAATGTCAATCTTAATTCTATGTCATGTGCTGCCTACCTGAGCTTTTATCCCTAACATTGTGAATTGCCTTGTTCATGTTGCATTCATACACAGGTAGAGTTTTTTGACTGACCATGGCTTTATCTCTGTTCTACTTGGCTGAACCGTACCTTCACTGATGTTACGCTCTGCTGAGGAACTGTTTTTTCTTTTAACTTCTGGTAGCCATATGAGAGTATGCTGTGTGTATGGGCTTAGTATCAGATTTAGACTTGAAGAACGTTCGATTTAAATCGATGAATCGAATTGAAATATTTAAGTTTTGAATCGAGCGGAAACTGATATAAATGATTTTAATTTCGATTCATAACTGAAATCATTTTGAAAATAATTTAGTTATTATTTATATATATTTTAAATCAGAATTAAAATTAAAGGTTAAAAATCGATAGTTTCGGTTTGATTTTTAATTAAATTGGTTTTTAAAATATTAAAAATTTTAATTTAAAAAATTATTAAAAATTAATTTTAAATTAATTTTAATTTTAAAAAATATATTTTAATAAAAATATGATTATTTTTATTTTTAATTTTATTAAAATTTATAATTAAAATAAAAATATTATATTTATAATTAAAATATGAATTGAAATTGAAATCGAATTTTGTATATGAATCAAAATATAAATTATTTTTGAATTGAACTTTAATTGAAATTGCAGTTTAACAATTCAAGTTTCGATTATCTTAACTATGAGCCTTTAACCAATTGATTAGCATTGAAACAGAATCACACCGTGATCAAATCTAATCAAATTAGGCAAAGGGTACAGATTTCTTTTTCTTCATGGTTAATTCTACCTCCATGTGCTATACAATGATAAGTCAATTTTGTTCTCAGTTTTGCTGATTATTAGTATGAGTAGGATTTGATTTTAAGTTCTTATGCACATTTTTTTTTAATAACTTAGCTAATTGACATGCATTAAGACAACTGTTTGTTCTCTGGAAAAAATAGAAAGCCGATTATATAAAATTTTAAGCAAGCCTCGAATTCAGAAAATGGAAATCATTGAGGAATTGTTTCAATGAATTGGTGGCCGCTTCCATATTGCATGGCTATTGCCCCGGTGATAGCTATGAAGCAGGCTCTAGGCAGGACCCTGGCCCAAAACTGTTGAGGGTGTTCTTATCATTTAGAAAGCTCCGAGGACTAGAGTGAAATTTCCCAATTTGAAAGCTCCGCATTTGGGAAGCCACCTTCCTCACCACCCAAAGCAAAAAGGAGGGGGGAGAGAGAGAGAGAGAGGGAGAGAGAGAGGGATTGACAGTAGGGAATGGAGGAAGGAGGGAAGGGTTAGCATAAAATCAAGTGGCAGAAAAATCATAGACACTACACAGCACATTTTTGGCTCGCAGAGAGCGGTAACGGCTATGGATTATTCCACAGAGCACCAGCAATATCAACAATATTACAATCAGTATCAACAACAGGCGGCCTGTGACCCATCCTATGAACAAGCAGCAGCGTCCCAAGCTTATTATGTTTATAACAATCAATGTTACGCCTGTTACCCTCCCCAAGATTACTCCAATTCTTATCCACAACAAACTCAACGCCAGTACCTCCAAGAACCTGCTACGGTTCACCCTCCTGGTGTCCCAATCCCACCCGGCCCGACCCACAGCACGACAGCTCAGGAGAAGGCCCTTTTGCAGAATCAGCAGAATGCTTATTTTCCGCAAGGCCCTCTGGAGAGTCAATCGCAACCGCAAGCGAATCTGGGCAAGGATTCGGGTGGATTGAAGCCAGATACTGCCGTGGCCATGGCCGCGCATTCGCAGCCTCTGCACTTTCCGGGGAATACGGATGCAGCACATAGGATTAGACATCCCCAGGTATTTTTTTTTTTCTTTTCTTAAATTTGCCTTTGATTGCTGTTTACCTGTGTATTACATAGTATATATATGTTTTTGCAATTTACCGGTGTGACTTAAATGATTCTTTTGAGAGCTTGCTTCAGCTAACATGTCCGATGGCGGGCATATGTCCGGTGTACTTGACATCATTTGATGGTTTGTTAAGTTACTGATTTATATTTGACATATGGGTTTCATTAGTTGTAGTTCTGAATCTTATCAGCTGGAGAACTGAGAAATTCGTGTAAGATAATGCACTTTCCTGGAGCAAAGTAGAATATAATTATAGATGTTACTGAACATCATTTCTTATTTCTCTGTAATATGGAATGTTTAATTTAATGATCCAATGAAGATCTGGATTTTTCTCAATTTATAAAAGTGAGCTTTCTCTTCTCCTACCTAGATCTCTAATATTTTTGCGCTTATTTTGTGTTCAATTGAAAATTTTAAGAACAATGCATGTTTTAGGCAATCCTTGCATTTATAATGTCTTCATAGTTATTTAGTGTGTTTAACATTTATTTAATTGTTATAGAAACTCGAAAGTGTGAGGTAGTTTGCTTCATAGGATGTGGGCTCTTAGTGGAATGAGTTGTCTGACCTTGGCTTAGTTCCCATATGAGGCTTTCTGCCAGGCTTAATGAGTCAAGGTTAAGCAGCTAAATCTGACCTCATGAAACTCTCAGTTGGCTGCTCCTTCTGCAAACCTTGATTTTTGATATTGAAAAAGCAGAAGTCTGCCAAGTAGCAGAGACATCATAAAGTTAGGCTGAGTCTGTTGAGTTTAGCTCAAAAGACACTTGATTTGGGATATGATCTATTTTGATTAAAATTCTAGGTGGTCTTGAATGTGATTGTACTTAAAGAGTTATGGGCAGCTTGCGAATATTTTGCAAATGAGATTACGTAAATTTTTTAGAAATCCTATTCTCTTAAAATTTAATTAGACATGTATATGGGCAGCACCTCCTTGGTACCAATATATATACATTTTTTCCAATAAAAAAAGAGTTAATAGGAAAAGCCTTCTTCTAGATGAGATTGGCTCTGCTTTTGTAATGCCCAATTTAAGATGTCTGCTCCTTTCTTGATTAACTTTTTCTTTTCTTTTCTTCTTTTCAATAGAGGATTTGGTAATTGTTTCGCATGATTTTAACACTTTGTTCTTGTTTCTGTTGGAAGTAAATGACTTGTTGTGCTCCCTCAGGCTTAAATGGAAATGTCACTGGAACAACAGAGCTGATAGGTATTTAATCCTTGGCACTTATTCCTTTCCCATAGATAAGGAGCTGATTCTATTGGCACTTATTTCTGAATGCTGGCTGGCTTATCATTAGACAGTATTTTAATACAATATTCAAATCTGTTCAAAAAGAAGCTGATTCTTTTGACCTGGCCACATATCCATAGAGCAACCAGATAAAGACTATGAAGTCTAAGTGTACACAATAGTCCAGAAGTAGTTGTGGCTATAGCATTCAATGCCATTGATGCCTATCGATCTTTGCTGGTTGCTTTAGAGTTCATGTGGCATGTTCGCTTTTGGATCAAATGACTTCTTTCTGTCCCCAACTCTTCTGTGTCTAAACAGGTTTCTGACTAAGATTGTTGGGTTAGATTGTAATCATTTGGTTTAATATGTGGCTTGTCAATATAGTTATTTCATGCACATTTGTGCTTCTCCCCCTACTTATATGTAGCATTTTCATCTGAATCATTTTGGTCCACCGTACGGTTAAGGATGTATTGAGAACTTCGGTTTCATTGCCCCTTATCTAACATAATTCTTTATAGCTGTTTCTTTTTCTTTGGAATAAGGTACATTGCTCTTAATCTTGCACTTAGGTGATGAGGCCTTAGTTGGTCTTGACTTGAAAATTCTCAACAATTGGTAGATCATCTTGTATCTGTGTGCTGACCAAATTTTCTGGAGGAGATTGATGTTTTCAGATTTTCACATGGTGATTAATCTTTGGTGGGTAAAGTTATTTTTCAAGATATTCTGCTGTTTGAAATGGTCATGGAACCATTACATATACCTCTAGTGTAATGGGGGAGCGCCAATTTGTCTCTAGACTTAAAGGTCTTATCAGTTAAAAAAAGTAATTGTTTTGTTCTAGGCTGTACTGCCTTGATGATAGGAGGATGTCATGTTACATATCAAGGGAGGTAAGCAACTGTTCTATTCCCTGCTTTACTAGTTTGATGATAGGAGGATGTCATGTTACTTGTCAAAAGAGGTAAGTAATTTTGTCGATGTTGAAGGAACTAGTAGCTGCAGCTTATCGACTAGCTTACATCTTTTCATTTCTGGGTTTTGTGCTGGTCGTTCTCATTGAGTTCATGCACATTACCAGGAAAAAATTATCTGGTTTCTTCTCACTAGGTTTTGTTATCTTTATATATTTCCACTTTTTATTATATATTTAACCTCATAATTTCTGTTGCACTTGATCACGGCAAATTTACCAACCATATCACTTCTATGGTGCACCTTATCTTTAAGTTTATTTTGCAGGTTGGGCAATTTGCCTCTAGGGGTGGAGGTAGAAGGGTTGGTAGGCCCTTCAGAGGGGGTGGCCGTGATCATTTTGTCAATTGTGGCACCAGAGCCAATGGCTCAGCACCTCCTTTTTGGGGCAAGGGTCATGATCATGGTGGTGCCGGGTGCTTATCACTGCATGGTGCTGCATCAGCACCTCCAAATTCTGAATCGGCACCAGCTGAAGGTGCTGCCGTTATAATGCCACCTTCAGCATCATTTCATAGTCAGGTACCATCACCTGTGCCAGTGCAAGTGCCTGCTGCTCCATCTTGGCGACCTCCACGTATGGCATGGTGTGAACTTTGTAGGGTTGATTGCAATACTCCTGAGATCCTAGAGCAGCATAAGAATGGAAAGCGGCATAAAAAGAATTCGCAAGTACAGGAGCAGTTAAAAAATCTCAACAAAATCGTAACTGGACAGCAGAATCTGCAAGTGGCCCATTCTGAATTTAAATCAGAAGTTGTTCAACCAGAAAGAGTAGAGGGATCTGAAGAAGCAAAAACTCTGGTAGAGAGTTCAGCCTCCATAGCTGTTGATCATAACAGAAATGAGACAGAGCAGCTGAAAGAGCTGAAGAAGAAGTTTGAAGTATCCATTGCAGACTCAGTAGAAGAACCTAAAAAGAAGGCAAACGATGACTTTGAGAGCTGTAGACGTGGTTTCAAGCGAAAGATGAGGGGTGGCCGTGGGAATAAGTATATGAGAAGTAACGAAGGGCCTAGGAGGTCAGTTGTGCTCCCCAAACCCAAGGAGGTGATTCCATTTGTATGTGAATTGTGCAATGTTAAGTGTGAATCACAGGTTGTCTTTGATAGTCATTTGGCTGGTAAAAAGCATCTAGCAAACCTTAAGCGGTTTCATGGTCACCGGGCCTTATATGGAGAAGCAGGGCTTCAAGCACTTTACCCTCGTAGCTTCAATGCTCCATCACGTTCCTTTGTCTCTCAATCCCAAGAAGGCATCAATGACCCTCAGGTGCTTTTGGCTCAGCTGTTGAATTATGTACTATTGCAAGCTCAAGCACCAGGACTTGTAATCCCTCAGATCCCAGTGGTTGTCCCATCAGTGCCAGGACTTGCACCAGCACCAGCACCAGCACCAGCACCAGTGCCAGGACTTGCAACTGCACCTGCGCCAGCACCTACAACCACACTGGCACCAGCATCAACACCAGCATCAGCACTTTCAACTGCACCGGCACCGGCACCGGCACCGGCACCAGCACCAGCACCAGCACCAGCATCAGCATCAGCATCAGCACCTGCAGCGACGTTTGCACCTGCAGCAGGATCTAGGTTGGAAGCCCCGTTTCCCCATATATCTCAGACTCAAGAATCACGAGACATATCGGAAGCTGGGAACAAAACTTCTACTGCAGTGGAAGCTCAAAATGAGCTGGAATCTACTGACGCTGTCTTTGAAGCCCCTTCACCTGGGAATATGCATGCCAGAACTGGGGATGGAGCTTTGGTATCTGAAGGAGAGGGCGTGAGTCATCTTGGGGATAACTTGGCTTTCCTATCTGAGAAGGCAGAAGTCGGAGCTGAGCAAGTTCTTTCTGCAACAGCCGCAGATGAAGCCAAACCTGTTGCAGAATGTGATGCTGCCTCCCAAAATCAGGTTGTTCAATGAGCACTCATGAATAATGGGGAGCATCCAGAATGTGAAAATAGATAGTGAACTGACTATGCCATTGCATACTATAGTTTTTAAATGCTTTTCTGTTAAAATAGGCTTTTCAATGCCAGGTCTCATTTCATATGAATGTTTCCGATGTAATATGTTCAAGTTGGTCAGATATCTTATAATGATTTTTCTGAAGGTAATGATAGGTTTTCTTTTTGAAGTATATTTCATAGATCAGAGACCTTTCTTATTTTATATTGGTACTTGGTATTGTTTTTGGAAAGAGGAGGAAGGTTAAAAAATTGACCCAGAAACACAAGAACCACCTTGGAGAAGCAGATTAACCGTTGCAAATCGGGTAAAACAAAACTGTAGAAAGCAGGTCCCACCTCAAAGATAATATCGGAAGATGAGAACTTAACTAAGCTGTGCGTTTTGGATGGCAGGCAAAACGGGCGCGCATTAAAGCGTGGGCAGGTAGAGTGCATCTCTCTCACGAAGTTGATTTTTCACATGTACAGCAGGGGAGTTCTTGCTTCCCATGCCCTTCTCTCTTTCAATGTCACAGATGTGTTCACTGCAACAACACGCTTTACTCGCTTTTCCAGTGGTTCTCTCTCTCAAGACTTGTGCGGGTCTGAAGTTCGAATTTCCCTCTACCTCTCTGCGACTATCTTCAACAGGAACCCGTAAGTATCGGCCGAGAATAAGGGCAGCGTCTTCCATAGAGGAAATTCCTCCCAATGCCCTTCGCCGGAAGAGTGACCCGCAATGGAGAGGAGGTTTCAGTTTAGGAGTAGACTTGGGAATGTGCCGCACCGGCCTTGCCCTTAGCAAAGGCTTCTCTATTCGTCCTCTCACGGTAATTGAATTGCCAGTAAATCATAATGCTCTTGAACTTCACTCATTTTATGTTGCTTTTAGGTTTATAATCTGTGAAAATCAGGCAGGAGTTATTGTTCGCTATCATTTGTATCGTAGGTTTTGAAATTGGGAGGACAAAAGCTTGAACTGCGGCTTCTTGAGATTGCCGAACATGAGGTAATTTGTTGTTGTTGACTTTTATTATTTCCAAGTCTTATGCGCTTAACAAGAAAAAGATTGACAAAATTTGTAGGAGGCTGACGAGTTCATAATTGGGTTACCTATATCTTGGGACGGAAAGGAGACGCCTCAGTCAAATAAAGTTCGCTCGGTTGCTGGAAGGCTTGCTGTTCGAGCTGCTGAGAGGTGAAAATACCATTTCCTGATAAATTTCAACTTTCTGAAGGTGCTAGAATGTTATGAGGAAAAGACATTGATCATGTTAAACTGAGAGTGATTTACCTCATTGTTTCTTTCCTTTTTCCCCAAACTTTTTCCTGTTATCTTCTAATGGTCAGCTGCATAAAGATATTCTTTTCAATGGTTCTACTAGAATGATGAACCTGCCTAGGATTAGAGTTGTTTCTTAGGATATTAATTAACGACTCAGGGTTTCATTAAGCTTGCTTAGAAATTTAGTTTTTACTTGACAATAAGACCTTATTTCTTATGGGTATGAATTCATTGCTTAGCTCCATTTCTGGACAACCACCTTTTGCTTGTAGACCTGAATTGCTGATCCTGGTTTTAAAATCCAGGGGTTGGAGAGTGTACCTGCAGGATGAACATGGGACATCATCTGCATCCATAGATCTCATGATTGACATGTATGTTTATCTCAAATGCAAGCTTTTCCTTGAATATTTCTAGGCACTAAATCAGAAGTCATTTATTGCTTTGGTCATGTTTGACATGCTCTTGATTTCGTGAATGAAAATGACAGCTTTTCCCAAGCTGTTTGTCTTTGAGCACCTTCAGTAACTAAGTTCTTTCTGAAAGCACTTGATTTTTTCTAATGTGCACCCCAAATTCATAAACATTGAAATAGTTCGCAGTAGAAGGATAAAGGCCTTTGATGTTCTTATTGGATTCTTTATGCTTCATTCAAAACAAGAGAGGAAAGATTTATGTTAAGCTTTGTAGGTTCGCTAGCTTTCCTTCCATTATTCTTTTCCTTTGTTATATATACTTTTGAAACTGTTGAGAGATAACAGTTATAAAAATTGTATGAGTTTGTCCCATAATGGCAATAAGATCCAGTTATATAAAGTTAAAACAAAAATGAGAGAAGCTTATGATATATAGCAGGAGATGATTCTCTTCAGTATCCTTTTCAGGGACCTTAGCAAGTCTGATCGTCAAAGAAGAGCTGATTCCTACGCTGCCATGGTATGTGATGAATTGTTTTTGTATGTTATGCAGCATTAGTCTTATAATACTGGAGATAGGTTTACTTGGACATTGTGTTTGATGTATTCCTTCTTACTTAGGATGTATAGTGCAGGCAAACAAGGGCCAGGGATAAACATATAGACTAGGATGTGCTGCATCTCTTACTTTTCTCCCCCTTTTCTTGTTCCAGATAATATTGGACAGATACTTCTCCATGTCAGGCTGGGGAACTGAAATAGTATTGCCCAGGCAGAAGGATCTTCAAGACAAGCTTAGAAATGGTGTGCCTGCAGATAATGATTTCTTCCCAGAGTAATTAGAGGTTTGACTACCCGCAAAGGTTTCTAGTCATTCAATGCAAACAAGCATGAGAAATGGAGGGTATCATAGTCACACTTTGGTTGGACCAGTTCCGGGCAGTGGCCCTCTTCTTGCACCCCTACACACCACATAGAGGCAAACAGATTGGATTTTTGAAGTGAATTTTTAATCAGTGATGATGTAGGAGCAAGTGAATATGCTTTCAAGTTTCTGGGGATATGCTTAATCAATTGTAATGAATTGGGCAGACATCAGCTGATGCATTTCTCTTAACTTGAGATTCCTTGCTGTTTATTTTTACAGGAGCTCCTTCCAAATTGTAATTTTTTCTTTGGAGTTTCTAATGTGAGAGCAAAATGCATTCACACCTGTTGGAATGAATACCAGACTGTACTCCTTTTTTATCAGAGAAACTGCTCCTTCGAGCTCCAACAAATGGATCCAGCTATTTCAGTTTTATTCTTGATATCTTCTGCAAGACTGCAACAAAAGAATTTCACCAGTATTATGAAATTCTTCTGCAGTCCTGTTGAAGCGGTGTCCTTGTAATTTTTGACAAAATGGAGAAATTATGGAATGATTATATCTTACTGAATTGCTTTAACCACAAATGATTATGAAGGGTAATTGTGAATTGGAATGCTAATAATCATTGTTTAGCTATTATTCCATGTCCAGCTTCATGAAAAGGATCAGGTGAAAGTGATAGTAGGAGACATGCAGAGGCCCTCACCTTCAGAGAGTAGGCGGCCTAACCTTCTGCCGACCTACGGAACCGATGATTTAAAGTCTGCTTTGTATATCTAGAAATGAAAATCTTTTGCATAAAAAAAAAAAATGAAGAGAGGACTAACAGGCTAAATCCACGGTCCGGTTGGTCGCAAGAGTTGTCTGTCACTCGTAAGTTGTAAGCTGACAGGAAATTGCTGCACTGGTTATTCCGAGATACCTTAACTTTTTCACCGGAGAGAAAAGAGGACCCAAAAGTGCGCTCAACATCAAATTGCCCGCATTGTCCTCGCGGACAATTCTTCTCCATTTTCTCTCTTGCCTTGTCATGTCTCTCGACTCTCTGCAACAGAATCTGTAAAGAAATAACAAAAATTTTTAGAAGAAAATGTCCCAAAAACCAAGCCCTAATTTCCATCTCGAGCCATTGCCGAAATCTCTCACCGACTCTTTCATGGCTCAAAACCAACTCATGGACTCTCTTACCTCTCACATCTCCCTCTATCACTCGCATACTCTCTCCTCGAGCCTCAACCCTAACCCCAGGTCCGCGATTCTCAAGTGGTTCTCATCTCTGACTGTTCATCAACGCCAAGCTCACCTCACCGTCGTTGATGCGAAGTTCGCTCGAGTTCTCATTCAAATGCTTGCAAAAGTCCGTACACAAGGACACGGTAGCTTCATAATCTTGCCGGACCTCCCGTCACCTGACCCACCACACCTTCCTAGCCTTTGCTACAAGAAGTCGCGTGGTCTCCTGTCCAGGGTTGCCGAGTCTAACGAGTTCGAGCGGTGGATTTTCGAGTCGACTCGGCTGTTCGGGTCAAGAGAAGGAGAAAAAGTCGAGGAATGTTCATGTTCTGTGAACTGCCTGGATTCAATGACAGTGAAGGAAGAATTTGTCGATAACGTCGATCGGTTTGTAGAGACTATGGATAAGGTGTCGAATGGGGCCTTTTTGAGGGGGGATGATAGCGAATTGGGATCAGATTGGGTGGAATTAAATTGGTTAAAAGCCAAAGGCTATTATACTATGGAGGCCTTTGTGGCAAATAGGTTAGAGGTGAGCTTGAGGTTGGCGTGGCTGAACTGTAATAATGGGAAGAAGAGAGGGGTGAAGTTGAAAGAGAAATTAAATGCAGCAGGCATGGCAGCCAATGTGTATTGGAGGAAGAAGAGGTGTCTGGATTGGTGGGCGAACTTGGATGCTGCAGTGAGGAGGAAGGTTTGGACTGCGATATTGGGAAAAGCAGCAAAATCCCTGGTATTGTCTGGTAACCCTGACTTAGCAATATGAATCTGATGGTTATAGCTGTAGAGAAATTATTCTGTTTAAGAATAATGTGCTGTTGATGGACAGTATGGATAAATTACAGAAAAGAGTTGAAAAGATGTTTATTGAACACTAAATACTTTATCAAATGAAAAAACTTATAATTGGTAGTTATATATTAAGGTGAATCCTTAAAATAAGTGGCAGTAAACAGGGAGATTTTCTTTTCAAACTGGGCTGAGAGTAAACTAGTTATTGTAAGTGTAGAAAGAACCATTGGTGATGGTTCTTGTTTGTCACATTGCTCTCTCTTTGCTGCTTTTGAGGCATGTCTTGCATATGACTTTCTTTATATGATAAATTTGCTAGTAAGACCCTCTGTTGATGTCAGTTCAGTCAGTCAGTCAACCAACCAACCAACCAATATGTAATGGAAACACTAAGGTCACAGGTTGTGCACACCAAGACTGTGCTGTTGTGGCAGGGAGCATGAGGCTGGCACAGCACAAGTTATATATACCCAAAAGCTGAATGTTTTGTTCGAAGATTGAAGAGGGTTTGACATGAGACAGCTAACATACTGATTAACAGCCTCGTTGTGCAGTTGGTCACGTGACATTTGATAATTGTGTGAGAAGGAAAAAAATTGGAACTGCTCTTTCCAATAATGAGAAAGTTTGCATGATGTCTTATCAATATAATCCAAAAGTGATTGTTGAATTCTGAAACTGTATGGAGTGGTTCCTTAATACTAGAACTGTGTAAAATAGATTATCTTAAGCAATACGGTAACTGCTAAATCATTTTTTCTTTTGTTTTGGTTTAAATTGAGTTGGTTCATTTGTCCTCTGCTGGTACTGCATAATACATCTGGTGATTCTAGTACTGTTTTTGAAGCAAATTGGAACCACATTGTATCTATTGGATTGGGTTTATTTTGGTTGAAAGAGGTCCATCTTGTGTAATGTTTCTGTAATGGATGAAAACACCGAGTTTTTCCTTGATCACATTTAGATTAGGAAACTGTTACGAAAAAGTTGTTCCTCGAACTTAAATTGCAAATGATTGTGTGTTGGAATGGGAAATATTTTGTTTGTCTTTCATTGTGTCATTTGTCATAAGTAAAAAGGAAAAATGTATTGGTGGTGGTGCAATGGAGAACAACAGGCATGAACTGGTTTAATTTTAGCTGTAGTGAAGTTTGATCTTTTTGTAGATAATGTGGCCTAACATTTGATTGTTACAAGATATCAGACATGTGAGGTTCTGAGTGGGACAACTCAATCCTTGGAGGAAAAGATGTGGCTCTTCAGTGCAGGAGTGGATGCTTTGAGGGGCAACCATTCTGAACTATCACAAAGGACAGTTTCAGCACTTTCAGCTGATGTGGAATGTGGCTTGACCGGTACATCAGCCTCTGTTTCCAGGAGAGGTTTCTTACCAGATATCTTTAGTGGCTTAGTTGTGCTTCAGGATATTAGTACATTGATTGTATCATGTCAACACCTTGAATATGATACAGGGAAGATATTTTTTAGCACGTTGGCTTATGCCAGTACCATATCTGATTGTATATTAAGAAAATTGCGAGCATTTCTTATGGTTATTTCAGTTGATTGTACAAGGTTTGAACTTCTTGAAGAAGGAAACTGTAAGACTTTACCAAATAGGTCCAAGGAGAAGCTTAGTTCACCTAGCCGTAGAAAAAAGGGGAGGTCCTGTAATGTGAAAAGGCCTAATCCTGTGCCTAAGTTGGGTCTAGATCGGCATTCATTGGGAAAACCTCCCAAGGTACTTTTTCCTTTAATGAAAATATTGTAGAAGCCTTTCATATTCATATGTGCACGAGCATTTAAATTTTAACCGTTTCAAAAAAAATTCCAGGATCATCATTCTGGCTGGGATTATACCAAGAAACCAGATTTGTTGGAGTCCAACAAAGTGTCTGGTATTTCTCATGGGAAGGAGAGTCGCGAAGAAACCTTGTCTGCTGGGAAAATGGTTACGTGTTTTTGATTTAGAAAATATATATGTATGCTTTTCTTATATATATATATGTATGTGTGTATATGTATTTATGCTTTTGATAATTTAAATGGTTTCTAACTTGTAACCTGTATCAGGAAAATGCCCAAGGATTGATTGTTGGAACAGGAAGAACTACTGCAAGGAAGAATAGGAAGGAAAAGAATAAAAGGAACTCAAGCTCTAACAGTCCTGCTGAAGTTAAAAATTCTGAAAGATCAGTCGCAGAAGCCTCTTCTTCTGTAACTTTTCAAGATGGAGCTGAGAAGTTTGATGGGGCATCTGATAATTTAATTGTGCAGACTGTTCCAGAGGATGTCTTAACTTCATGCCCTTCAAATTATGCTAATCTGCTTACCGGCGCTGATGTCAATGCCCAAAATATTCAAGAAAGTGACTTGGTTAGCTCTACTGAAGGCTTCTGTCATACAAATCCTGAGTGTCACCAGTCCTCTAATAATACAATTGCGAATCTGGCTCTGTCTTCTACGGGGGGCACTTTAAACTGTAAGGTGAAATGTAATGTGGTTAACTCTACCGTGCCTGCTCTGGAGCCGGATGTTCTTCTCAGTGGTGAAGTCAACTCTCAGAATTCTTTTCAGAAAAATGACTTTGAGGCTAAAGAAATTATATCTCAAAAAGCAGTTAGAGCTTCTGATGTAAACTGTGCATCTGCAATGATTAAGGAGCAACAGAAAGGAGATTCGTATGATTCTGGCCCAACTAGCTCTTTTGAATGTCTTTCATATGAGTGGCCCTGTCTAGCTCCTATATATTTTCCATCTGTTAATTCACATCTTCCAGCTGCAACTGATAGATTACATCTCGATGTTGGTCGCAATTGGCAAAGTGCTGTTCGTCAACCTTTTGTTCAAGCAGTGCATCAGGCAAGAAATACTCCTGTTGAAGGTGGGTGTGGTCAAATCCTATCTCAACCAATGCCAATGAGTTTAGATTGGCCGCCGATGGTTCGAAGTGCACGTGGATTGGCAGCATCACTGACCTGTAATTATGATTCTGGGTTTATCTCAAGGCGGCAGTCTACTTTGCAGAACTTTGCTACACAGAGCGTGCAGTTTAACGTGAAAACCACTGATAATGAACGAAAATATTCTGGGGATTTCATGGACTTGCCTGAACTGACAAATACACAGGAAGTAGGGGATGAATGTGATCACTGGATGTCAGAGGAAGAGTTCGAGGTACATGCAGTTTCTGGGATAGATTACAATCAATATTTTGGTGGTGGTGTGATGTATTGGGATCCTTCTGATCATCCAGGCACAGGCTTCTCGCGGCCTCCTTCACTTAGCTCTGATGATAGCTTATGGGCTGTGCGTGAAGCTGACATGAATAGGGCTGTTGATGACATGGTTGCCTTCTCTTCTTCTTACAGCACTAATGGTTTGACTTCTCCAACTGCTGCTTCATTCTGTTCTCCTTTTGATCCTTTGGGCCCTGGACACCAGCCACTTGGTTATGTTGTGTCAGGAAATGAAGTACCTGGCAAAGTGCTGCATTCTCCATCAACGACTGAAATGGTAGCTGAGGAGGAAGTTTCTGGATCGTTTACTAGTTTATCTGGTGATGTTGAAGGGAATACAGGAGATTCACTTTCTTACCCCATTTTACGACCTATCATTATTCCGAATATGTCTAGGGAAAGGTCTAGATCTGAATTTAAGCATGGCTATGATCTCAAGAGTCCATGTGTTCCTCCTACTCGGCGGGAACAACCTCGGATAAAGCGGCCGCCATCACCTGTAGTGCTATGTGTTCCACGTGCTCCTCGTCCACCTCCACCCTCTCCTGTGAGTGACTCCAGAAAGCACAGGGGTTTTCCAACTGTTAGATCTGGTAGCTCTAGCCCAAGACATTGGGGTATGAGAGGCTGGCACCATGATGGAACTAGCTTTGAGGAAGCCTGTCTGCGGATGGACGGTGCTGAGGTTGTCTGGCCTTCTTGGAGAAACAAAAATCTTTCAGCCCGTCCAATGATTCAGCCTCTCCCTGGTGCTCTCTTGCAGGATCGTCTCATTGCAATCTCACAGCTAGCTCGTGATCAGGAACATGTAGGTGTATCATCTTTCATCATTCTAACTATAGTAATAAGCTCTAGAACATGTAGGTGTATCATCTATATCTTTCATCATTCTAACTATAGTAATAAGCTCTAAAACATGTAGGTTTATCATTAGCTGATAATACTGTTATGCAGCCAGATGTGGCATTCCCTTTGCAACCAGCTGAGCCACTGAACTGTCCTACACGAAAGGCTTCTCTCTCTTTGATGCACAACCTCCTTCATGATGAAATTGACTCTTTCTGCAAGCAGGTACAGAGCTCAATTGATGGTCTTCATCAACTTTAGTCATTTTTCTGCTGCATCAGTGATTGAAATGTGTATTTTGATTTTGGAGCTTAAATCTTTAATTTGCATCTAACCATGGGGTCTTGTGAAGTCATTAATTGTTTGTATGATTTGATGATATCCAAGGTTGCTGCAGAGAATCTGGCTCGTAAACCATACATTAGTTGGGCTGTCAAGCGGGTTACCCGGTCTCTCCAAGTGCTGTGGCCTAGGTCTAGGACAAACATATTTGGTTCAAATGCAACTGGTTTGTCCCTTCCTTCGAGTGATGTGGACCTTGTGGTTTGTCTGCCCCCTGTGAGGAACCTGGTAAGCACTAATTTCATTGCTTTTGATCACTTCTTCCCCAGGCACACATTTTGTTTATGTGGGGAAACTAATCTGCAGACACATCTTCTAGGAACCCATTAAAGAAGCTGGGATATTGGAGGGTCGTAATGGTATTAAAGAAACTTGCATTCAGGTATGTTCTTATGCATTGGTATTGCAGTAAGGAGGCAGCTGTTATGATTGTTGGTGGATTTCTGTTGTCAGTTACTGTTTGGTAATTTTCAAAAGAATGGACACTATTGCTGGCCATTACTTTGGTATAATTGCTTCTTAGAAAGAAAATGTAGAAGAGCATAGTTGAGATAAAAAAGTCTGTCCTATTCATGTAGATGAGTATTGGCTTTTTGGTTAAAACTTGCTTGTTTCTGGAAGGAGCTCTGATACAACCAGTGCACCCTAAACTATTGAGTTTTTTGGTATTTGTTGCCTGGCCTGGGGACTGCTAATATTTCACTGTTTTATTCTTGTGCTACTGTTGGTTGATGAAATTAAATTTATGTTCTGATTAATTGTGAACTCAATGTGAATTTTAGAAGAGGCTGCTTAAGCTCAATTTCACTGGATTACTATGTCCTGTTAGTGTTACAAGACTTGATTATAGTTGGAAAAACCATATTTCTTTTGTGCTTGATGAACTTACGTGCTTGTTCTGTTTCTAGCATCCTTATATATGTAATTTAGTTATTTTTATACAGTTTCCTTAAAGTATTTGCATCTTCTTATTGTGATAGTCATCTTTGATGCATAATAGTATGTTTTTCGTATATCCCTGATATTCATGAATTTGATTACCACTATTCCCTCCTCAAATGGAAGGGAAATAATTCTTTTGCTAATTTAGCTGTGGCACTGCTATCAGCTGGATCCAACTTTTTTCTCCCTTGCGTATCTCTGAGAATTTTTTTTTTGTCTTTTGGTGTTGCTGGGCATGTGGGAAAATTTATTGTGTCATGCTTTCTTTCAGCATGCAGCCAGGTATCTGGCCAATCAGGAATGGGTGAAAAATGATTCTCTGAAGACTGTGGAAAATACAGCTGTAACGCTTCATTTTTCTTATAACTGTATCACTTTCTCTTCTTTTTCATCATAGCCTATTCTCTTCATGTCTCTTCTCATATGGGTATTTCATCTGCTTTTAGATACCTATTATCATGCTTGTGGTTGAGGTTCCCTCTGATCTGGTTTCCTCCGTTACTTCTAATGTGCAATCACTGAAAGAGGAGTCAACTTCTACAATGGTTGATCATGGCACTCATGTTCACTCTGGTATAGTTGGTTTAGAAGATTCTACTTCACCAAAATGCTCACAGACAATTTGCAGTAGCATTGTAGATGTGAAATCAGTTCGTCTTGACATCAGTTTCAAGACTCCATCACATACAGGACTGCAAACTACTGAACTGGTACTTATTAACATGAATTCAGTACCTTTTCATGACTTTTGACCTTATAGGTAATCTGAAATTGAAATATTTTTTGCTTGTGTTTAATTTGGAGCATTATTTTCCCTCATGTTGTTTTGTAGGTCAAAGAGCTTACTGAGCAATTTCCAGCTGCGATACCCCTTGCTTTGGTCTTAAAACAGTTCTTGGCAGATCGTAGCCTGGACCAATCCTACTCTGGGGGCTTAAGTTCATATTGCCTGGTGGGTTATGCACTCTTTGTGTTTTATAATATATAGCATTTAAATAGTGACATGATGGACTTGTAGAGCTTTTTAAATTTTCCTGTGTAATTTGCTAAGATGAATGGAATGATATATGTTAGTCATCGTCTTACAGACAGAGTTGCTCAATCTTTATTTACATAAATAAACTTCTTTAAATTTGCATCTGCAATTTCAGGAGATAATAAAATAACATAGATGAGATTTTTATAGTCTTTGTCAGTCTTCTAATATTTGCCAGCTGAATCTTTGAAGCTAGTCTCTTCCCTTTCTGTTCGTGTTACATTTCTCTATTGAAAGATACTAGAAATAAATTTTGTTGGAATTCTGTATTTGTTAACCATCTCATCCCTCTGGTCTTGCAGGTGCTGCTGATTACACGTTTTCTGCAGCACGAGCATCATCTTGGCCGGCCTATCAATCAAGTAAAGCTGTTTTTTTTTTTTCCATTTTTATTTTGTTTTCTGTTCAAGTAAATGATATATGAAATGAATATTCTTTTTCTATGAGGTTATTCACTATATGCCTTCAGACAATGACTTTTATGGCATTATTGTATTTAAATTTAGGCTGTTAGTCCATATCAGCCTGCTGTCATCATATTTTCAGTTTAGCATGGAAAAATAACAATCTTAATAACTTTGATGCACCTCACTATGATGCTTTGTTAACTTTTACAGCTTCCTTGGCACTTTAGAATTCATATTAGGATCATAATCTCATCACATTTTCTTATTTCTTTTGCATTGTCAGTTCATGGAAGGAATGCTTTTGCCTGACTGTATTTTTTTTTTCTTGTCAACAGAATTTTGGCAGCCTTCTGATGGATTTTCTTTACTTTTTTGGGTGAGTTTGAAGCTGGTTATGCAATTTTTCAGTAGAATAGTAAAAAGTGGTCATCACAACTTACGTTATTCTGATTTTGAAAATATTATATTATGCTGACATATTTATTACCTTCCTAATTTTTGAGCTTCTCATTATACAGGAATCTGTTTGATCCTCGACAGATGCGAATTTCAGTGCAAGGAAGTGGAGTCTATGTAAATCGAGAAAGGGGTTATAGGTAATGCTACTCTTGACATCACATTTACAAGACAGGATTCCCCTAAATCTTTACCTCTCTATCATATGTTAATGATACTTAATTTTGCAGTATCGATCCACTACATATTGACGATCCCCTTTTCCCAACAAATAACGTGGGGAGAAATTGCTTTCGGATACATCAATGTATCAAGGTCAGCCCATTATACTTGCTGCGATTACTAAGTCTGAACACCTGTGGTCCTTTTACGATCTTTTCTAGATTCAATATGGTAAACTGTCATTCAGTCTATCAATAATCATTTAAAAAGAAAAAAAAAAAAAAAAGAAGAAGTGAAATTATACTTTGCTGGTTGCGAAAAATATATATAGAGTTCTAGGTGTCATTTCTGTTTTGCCACAACTTCTGCATTTTGGGAAATTCAGATATGGAATTGGAGCACATTTAGCTGACTAAGCCATAGTAAGCATGAGTGAAAAGAAAAGTAGCTTCTTGCAACACACTTGGAACTTGCTGAAATGATGGCCCTCAGAAGATACTGTAGGAATTTTTGGAAGGGTTGTGGTGTTCGTCTTTCGGAAAATGAAAAATGGAAAAACTGTTGGGAACTGGACTAGGGAATTTTATGTGCCTTAAAGTAGTTCAGGTAGGTATTAACACTTACTAGAAAAAAAGTTATATTTGGATAAAATAGTTGGAAATACCAAATATAGATTTTATAGGTTAGTCCATGAAACTAAGGCTTTATTCAAACAATAATTTTGTAAATTAAGGCATGTGAAGCTGCAATTATTTTATGGCCTGTGTGATGTCCATGGTGTTTGGTTGTATAAACATTCCCATTCTGTTAATATTACTTTCTTCAGTAGTAATTGTCCTTTCTCCTGCAATCGTGAGTGTTAATCTGACGTTTTCTTATACAAGAAATAGATATTACAATATTTGCATGGTGCAGGCATTTTCAGAAGCTTATTCTATTCTGGAGAATGAGCTCATATGCCTTCCTAATAGTGAGGATTCATGTTTAAGACTACCATACAGACTGCTTCCGAAAATCATCCCAAGTATCAGTTAATCATAGAGATTCAGTCCTTTATCTGGTATGTATTCTTTAGGGAAGTTCTTTTTACTGCTTAATTGAGAGATAAAATTTAGGCTCACTTTGAAGGCTTTGTTTTTTGTATGATCATCTTTGCTAATTCTATGAATTACATATGGGATCTAAAGTAAGAAAGCGTCAAAGGTTTTCCTTTTTCGATGTGATATCTATAGAAAGATTCTTTGTATCATTTTCATGACATACCCCAACTAAATATATGAAAATATTTCACATTTCCTCCGCATCACATTCTCTTGTATTTCATCCATATGATTGTGGTTTTTAAGTACTTATAGAGTTACTAACGACCTATGCTAACTGCATATGTAATGGATGCACCCCTTGGTGCTTAGTAAATAATACTTACTCTTTTGTTTCTGCTCAAAAAATAAGTAGTGATTTGCAGCTTTGTTCATTAAAGAGATTTTGTTTATGGAAAGATGTAATTTTGCATTTTGAACTTGCAGTTGATCAACAGCATAGGAGTTTCATCCTGCAATGGTGAGTAATTCCTCCCAAGTTGACCCTGGATGATATCATGCAAAAGCAGAATATGTAAGTTCTCTGCCCTTCATGTTAGAGCATTTCGAGTTCCAAGTAGTGGCATAGCATCTTCCAAGGAGTTGGGTCAAATTATGTTTAGAAATTATATCGGCAAACCTTCGCCTTTTTATTTGTACACAAGGTTCACTTGTTTCTTATTCTTAATCCCATCAGCCTTTTAGAAAAAGAAAAATTCCAATAATCAAAGGCTAGGAATAAGAGAGAAGAGGAAAGGAAGATGAAAAGGCTTACTTTTCACCTTTAATTTTTAAACATATAACTTGTGAAGCTCTATTAAAGCATCACTGTGCTCGGTCTAACAAAAGTTTTTCCCTTCGGTTTAACAAGGAGATTAATTTGTGCATCAATACTTGCTTTCTGAACTTCATTTTCCACCATTGCCCTAACCTTTTTCTGGGTTAACTTGAGGTTCAACTGGTCAATAGTGGTTAATATAGTGGAATAGACCTGCCTTTCTCAAAAAATAAAAAATAAAAAACAACTTGAAGAGACCTACCTTATGACTTTGTTTTCAGTAGGAGCTGGAGCATGAATTGGCTTGGGATTTTGCTTCGGTATCCCAGAGTTGGCCAATCGGGTTGGACCTGCCTTTCTTTTCCAGCAGGTGATACAAGCTACTAATTAGTTCCTCTGGAGAGGAGCCTTTTGGTAAATTGAGGATATATCTCTAAATTTATGCATTCCTTCTTGTGTTGTTAAATTTCAGTTACAGCAAATTAAATGAGACATGACAATTAAAGTGTGCACTATCGCATTAGGAAATTAGAGCGTTGTGTTCTGTTACTCCACGTAATGTTTTTTTTAATCAAATTAGGTCATTTGACTTTGATATTGTAAAGCTTGGCATATGTTGTATGAGTTTGTCTATATTACAATCTTTTACAGATCAAATTTAAGTCATGGTGCTAGTCACGTCATAAACTCCTACAGTGCTCTTGTTGTAGCTTTATCGTATTTTGCAACTCATTGTATTGCTTTTCGGTGGCCGAACATATCCTGAAATGTGCTTCTGAATATAGGGTTTAGGATTCTGATCATGCTGGTGTATAGGAACTATTGTCGCTTAACCTATATTCTTTTGTCTCTATGGTTGATGTTCAGATCTCAGCAGCTGAGGCATTGTCAGGATATTCTACGATTCATGAAGCCTGGTGTATTTTTAAGTGAGGCTGTTAAACTTGTGGATCACTTGGTCATACTGAGGGAGAAGGTGTGTGACTTGCCAAAAGATGATTGTGTTAAATAATAAGTAGTTCAAATTTTTGTGTACCCTGATATAGTACATCAAATTTTTATCTTTATCTTTTCTTTTTTTTTTCTTTTCAAACTTTCTTTTTGTTATCGAACTGAAGAGGATGGTTCAGTCAATTCCTTCACTCTTTCAAGATGCTGGTCTAAGTTAACATTTTTTAGTTCTAGACCACGATATCTTCTTTCTAGTGCATGGACATTTAACTTAGTTCTGTAGCAATTTTTGTCTGGTTTATTTTACTGCATGAGGGTTGGCATGGGAATTTTCATAGTATGGTTGAATTGACCTGTTCCTACTTGATAATATGAAACGATCTCTTATCCCCTTTGTTTTTTAGAGTTTTGCCCCGAGTGAGACGTCCATACTTGGATTGTTTGTTACTAGGATGCTTCAGATTGGGTGGATTAAGTTCCTTGCAAAATTTTTGCAGCTGGTGAAGTCTCAGGACTAGCATCAAATTGCAATTTTGGTTAACAGCAGAGATTGCCTTTCAAATTCTTTGCAGAATTTTGACTGAGATGATTCTTATGCTGCCTGGAACCGTGGATTGGATCCATAAGACACTCTTGCCAAGTGCTGAAAACTATACATGTTTCTCGATGCATCCTATACTTGTACTGTTACTTGGTTTCAAGGTATTTTACTGTGGTTGATGAAGTTGGATATATTTTTCTTCACATATTTACTATCTTGTTCTTTGTTTGGTTCCTTTTAGTTGCGGGTTCATAGCTCTAGTTTAGGTTCAGTAGCTTGATAGTGCAGTTGATCAAAGGGAATGGTTGGACTATATTCATATGCATGCAGGCATATTACGAAGGAGAAAACTGGATATGGTAAAGTTTCTTCCAGTTGATTACATATTTATTGATGAGGATACTCAGTAATTTCTGGTATTGGGTAACTGCTTATAACAAGAAACTGTGAAGTTGAATATAGCAGGCCAGCCTCTTACAGAAGAATGTACCAGTGGTCATTATTGTTTCAAGGTGGTGGTAGTTGTATGTTTTTCCTGGCATTGATAACTAGTACTACTATTTGTACAATCTGGATTGGTAGTTGTATGTTTTTCCTGGCATTGACTCAGTTCTACCATTTGTACAATCTCGATTCTTAGAAAAGAAGCTTTCCTTATTTAATTGAAATGATTCTCTGATACCAATACTTTTCTGCCAGCAGACCTTTTCAGTGGAACTGTTATTTTCCTGGACTTCCCTGATGTTTGGTTGGATTGAAAATTCAGTGGCTTCTATTTTGTAATAAGAAAGAAGGATTCCTTTTGTGACAGCTATCCATGAATGGACTCCTACGGACGGGTGGGACCTGTTTGGCTCTTTGCAGTCAGTTCTTAGTTCCCAAGTTTATCTGACAACAAGGGTAAGAGTTGAGCAATATCAGGTATGCTCCTGATATTTCACTTTTCTACATGCCCATATAAAAATATATATGGAATCAATAGCATTTCTATTTTTGATTATAGTACTTTTCTGTTAAAAGAAATGTGACTGACTCTAAGGAGATGATGATATCATAAAAAATATGACTGTACAAAAGTTTTTCTGAACAAAAAAGAACCTAAATTAGACTAAATTTTTTATTCTTGCTTGTAAAAGTTGAAATTGGTTTTGCCTTTCCTTGTAGGCTTGACCAACCTGTAATAAAACTATTGAAGAAGTAAATCTGCTACAAACTTGAAATAACTATAAAGTAGAGCTGACTTTAAATTATATATTGTGGCTTCCCAACGGATCCTACGTCTGTGGAGTATTGTTATGCCTTTGAGATATTTTTATGAACCTTTAGCTTGTTGGTTCGTTAAGTATGATACATTTCTAGAGGCTGGCACTTCAAGAAAACCTCATCCATACACCTCGTCTTCCATTTGAATCTACTATTTTTTGTTGCACCAAGATTTACAGAACTGAAGTATCATATGATGAGATTGCTTTCACCAGTTTCCAACTTACAGCCTTCTATTCCTGTCTTTCAGGGAGAGAACTGAAGGACTAGACCGAAGGACGTTCCTTCCCTTCTTCAGTTATTTGGTATGTGATACTTGGTCTTAACTGAAAGTTATGTGCTTTTCTTTATTAAACTTGAAATATTTTAGTTGCGGAAATGACGAGATAGAAGTCATTTTATCAATGATGTTTCTTCTCTTTATCATTTTAGACTAGAAGTCAAATTTCAAACCAAGTTCAAGTTTCATGGCATGGAAACAGCTGTGGCCAACACGACCACCAATGCTTTCATCTTATGGTAGAAATTTGAAGTCAGCAAGGAGAGCAATGTGATTATAACAATTAACAAAATTGAGAATTCTGTTAAGTGCATTACGGTATTCCTGTTATACTTATCTTTATGTGGTCATCCGGAGCAATGTAATGCCAGTCCTGAATGATTGATTATACTTAGGTTACTGCTCAACATCCAAGCCTTTTGACATCAGAGATAGAGATTTGTTTTCCGTTCACTTTTCCTGTCAGCTATATTCCCACTGAGATAGGAAATGCAGAAGCATATATTCCTCAAAATTTGTAAGAGTGTCTCTTTCTTTCAGTGTTTTGTATACCCTTCGAACTCAAAATTAACAAAAACAAGATGTGTTTTAAATTTAGAAATTTTTTGCAAGATTTCTTTTTCTTGTGAAATCTCATCATTTTTATGTGTATTCCAAGTGATTTCTTTAGCAAACAAAATGGTTATTAAAAAGCGACAAACTGTATTAACTCTTTTGTGTTAGGGTTGGTCTTCTAGGGTTGTTGTAATATTAACCTAGGACCAAAGAATTTGTCACCACCTCCTCAAATCAGAGTGTACAACCTCAAGCCAAGTGTACAGCCAAAGAAACTCTCAATGGAAATAGGTTCGGCCAAACATTACACATGGTTTTCATTTTTGTTTGACTATCTTTCCCTGTTTTGATTTATTCCTTAGTCTTGCTTTCTCCATATATGTATATCCAATCTTCTAAGAGACTAATTAACATGAAAATTTTGTAGGGTCTTCTCTTAAGATACTGTAAAATACTTGATTAATCAACATGAGGGAAAGTTTTGGTGATATTATAAACAAAGAAAACGACAAGATAATTGGGTAACAGAAATGTATCAAGCAATGGGTTCTCTTCTTTGTATTACTTTAAAAATGAAGTCGAGGGGGCAACTAACTTGAACTTTCCTGGCGTGTAAATAGATGTGGCCGACAGGCCATTAAACACGTTAGACTTACAATGAAAACACTTGGACGTGAAAAACCAGTCAAAGTTAAGCACCACCAAAAGGAACTAAACAGCCACTTTTTAAGTAGCTTCATATAAATATTTGTGTGTTAGTGTCAAAAATGCAAGTCTTAAAGCATCCTCTCTAATGAATCTGTGATGGGTTGTCGCTGTTTTTGCGGTGGACAGGTTGGAGATCACAGAATCTGCCTAGTAATGCGAGGCCTTTTACAAGTGTGACTTACAAGAGGGAAAGCAAATCATGACCCTTTTTAGCGTGAACCCAAGGCAATCTCCACAAATTGCATCCTTCTAACTTTGCTAGAATGCAATAAACCAAAGAAGGAATTTTTTATTTTACATTCCTGCTTTCATTAAGAATTTGATGAAAAGCTTGAATACCCAAGTGAAAAAATGGAAAGTTTGATCACTAAAACACAAGGAAAACTAAAAATTCAGAGTTTTAAATGAAGAATTTATCCTACATTAAAAACACTTCAACATATCAGATTCAAAACAGGCACAGCCATGTGGCCTGCACTTAGATCACTTGAGGCCTTATCAAAATTGAGAAATCTTTATGGTACCTGATATTAACTGAATTGACTGCTAAGAAGTTGACAGGAATACCTTATCCCTGAATCATGAGTTGCTTGTTATGTTTCAAAATCTCCATTGGCTTGTATTATAAAATTAATTCTTATGGCAACCCAACCAAAGTATTACTGCCAACATTCAAACTAAAACCAGAAAGATAGTCCCCTGAATAAACGTATGCTTGAGGGACGGCTTTGAATACAATACCAAAAGATTCACAGAGCGAAAATCACGCCAAGACCCATGAGAGCCCTTTTAACCTGATGGCTTCCAGTTTTCATGTTAGGGCAGAAACTGTTACATTTGATTTTAGCAGTAGAACAAGAGATAATGATGTGAATCACTTCCCCAGAGTGGACCGAGAGGTTGAAAGTGCTTGTCAATACTTACAATAATTATGACGATGAAGTGTTTGTTAAAAGTTGCAAGAGAGAAAGGAGGCCTGCAAGAAGATCACCTTGTTGACTCTTTTCTTTCTCTGGTGGGTCTTCTTCTTCTTCTCTCTTTTGTTTTCTTTCTTCTTCCTTTTTTTTTCTCTTTTCTGAAGTCGTAACATGAGCCGGCAAATTAAGAGTCAGTGGTTTTTGTTTGTTTGTTTGTTCTCTCATTCAAACTTCTACAAAACCCCACCCACCCACCACTTGAATATGTAAATGGCACTCACTCTCACAAACCCTTTTTACCCTCTCTGCTCTCCTCTGCCTCTTGCTTTCCTTTTGGGTTCTTTTCTTTTCTTCCAATTTAATCTTTTGAATGGAAACAAGAACCGACCCACCGACTCATATGGGCATCTCTGCAATCCTCTCAGCCAACCAACCACAAGCTGTACAGCCATTGCTAGTCCTATTCAAAGTTCTGTTGATAGTGTTTGGCTGATGATTAGGTCAGCATTAAAGATAAGCATATCATATAATAGTGTGAAAGAATCAAAAGGTACCCATCACAAGAACCAATCTTTCCTTTGATGGCAATCAAATTTTATACTTTGGGTAAAGCCTCTTCTTAAAGGCTACCCATTTATCTTTAATATATTTTCCCTTTTGTAGATGTATCACTTTAATTGGGAGCTCAAGATTCACTTCACTTGCACTTCACAAAGAAAAGAAAGGAAGAAATTAACAGGCAGGATATTCTTCCACTATTTGATCTTTACTGCTAATTGTTATGTCTTGCAAGTCCTCCATCAGAGCGTAAGGAATGGATCAAAGAGACAGATCAGCATGAGAATAATATTTGGCATCAACCTAAAGAAAATTGATTAGGGCGATAATGTTGACCTAGTCTAGCAGCCTATTATATACACTAAAGTATGTTACAACAATGCGAAATACAAGTCTTGATGCCTCTGAATCATTAAGATGCTTTAATGAAAACTTGGGAAAAGATTCATAATTATATAGTAAAAACTATGAAAAGAATTTACCATACGGAATTTGATCCAAAGGATTCGGAGCTTGAAATGTGGCATTGATAACAAGGTCACATGCAATATTGTGCAATGATGGATATACAGAAACACATCATATTCCAAATAAAAATTCCTAAACTTTAACTAAACCTTACCAAAATCTTCAGGCATAGCATATTCCACTTGGGGCTTGCCCTATGCAAGTTGGTGTGCCTACCGATTAAAGCTCCAAAAGAGTAGAAACGCGAGAAATTAGTATACGCAGATTGGATGGTCCGGAACATTTTGTGGCATTTACGGTTTTAATTGCTTTCTTCTATAATGGGTATAAGCCTTCTAATCTCCACTAAGTAAATTAAGAGTACCTAACCAGGTTCATTAGGAACTAGATTCCGAGAATTGCATGCCTCTACATCCAGCACTATTAGCTGCAAACCAAAAGGGCATCATTGAAGAAGAAATGAAATCAACCCATTAAGCACAGAGATACCCTATTTCAAGAAGCAATATATCCGAAGAAGAGGACACGATTTCTTGTAGAGACCCGTGATCCTGAATACACCCACCATTGTTATAGTCTACACTCACTAGTTGCTTTTGTTTTTCATTATAATCCAATGTAATTCAGGCTCCAAGTAGGTTAATTAACCCAGAAGATTATATGAGGCATTAATGAATTCTCTATGGTTTATGGCATGCCCACTACATGTTCTTGCTAAGAACCCCACAAGCGAGAAAAAGAAAATATTAGGAGTAACCAAGGAAGAGAGATAAAAAGGTCGGATTGCAATACTGATCATCTGATATTGCAGTAGCAGAGTCATTCGCTTTCTATGTGTGAAGTGAGCAGAGCCCCGAATACATGCTGTCTGACATTACTCATGACCATGATTCAGCTGTCCTCTGTCAGATAGACAACCACCTGTTGTGCTAGCCCTGCTTCTAAGACAGCACATTGCCATGCTTGCCCTTAACGATTTCAGAAACAGAGCTCTACTTGGGTTGCCTTTCAGACAGTCGAATATTTTTATTTTATTTTTATTGACAGCCAAATGCTAAGATCAAGCACTCAGTTTACACATTTTTATTTGGGTACTACCCAATGACTCCTGGAAAGAATTTTTGTTTCAAAACGAGTTCTTTTGTAAATGAAAGAGAGAATCCCTTTACATTTGAAGAACCCACAAAAAGATTTCTGCGGAAAAAGAAAAAGGAGGAGAAAGATATTAAAAGTGTAAAGTTACTATTTGTTTCAATGAATACAAATTAAACGAATGTGACTGAAAGTTTCCACAAATTTCCTATAGGGCTCAAGTACGCCAGATGCTTTTTTCTCGGCAAACCAAACATGTTATTCTCTTCAGTAAAACAGGGGATTTTGCTTCTTTCCTCCAACACCTTTTTCAGTTTTCCCACAAATGGAACTCTATTTAATGTAAATCAGATGCTTCATCAAGGCTATTAAGGTCATTAAATGTCGTCTCTCTCTCACCAATCTCTACTGGTCTAATTAGCAGATCTGTGAATAAAGTATGAAACAGTCTCAGACGGAAACAGATGAGATGCAGAGAAGTGCTTAGAAAAAGAAGAAGAAAAGTAATTAAATAAAAAAACAGAGATGTAAGATACTGGCAGATAAGAGAGAACTCTTCTTCCCCATGAACTGCAATAAACGCCAGTGGCTACAAGTGCAAGTAGTTAACTTTTCGATCAACAAAAAATGTGTCCACAATCAGTGCTTCTCATGAGGATGACTTTTCTTATACTCAGAGACAAGACTGGTCAAGTGATGAAACAGGACCTACAAACAAAGACTCTTTACTGTTTCAACTTCAAGACTCAGAAAATCACAAAATGTTCACAAAACCCTGAAATCAAAGGCTTAGAAATATTAAACAGTGAAGAAAAGAAGTAAACTTTGAGGAACTTTCGTAGTTGATTCATTCATGGATGTTCTAGATTAGTTGTTTTACATAAGCATAAGATATCGCAGTTCAAAAGAAAGAATTACAGTCAAATATGTAGAATAATCTTTCAATATAAATAAGTTGTGTAACCAAAACGGACCCTCACAAAATTGCATAATTTTGATCCAAGAACAAGCAGAGTAACCAAAACTTTCTTACCTTTGGATCAAATCACACAGGAGCAAGCATTCATCGCCTCATGTGGTTCACAAATTCAGCATCAGACACCGCAGAGAGCTCGATTTGGCTAACATCATCGTCCTCTACAGGAGCAGGAAGATTAAGATCTATCAAGTTCTCTCCCAACTTTACGGAACTTGGTGCAGGAGCTTCTACAAGACCACTCCCATGCGATCTTTTATGCCCACCGAGCGCTTGCCCAGACGAGAATATCCTAAAACAGACTGGGCATTCATGGATTTTCTTCTCTGCCATTGAAGAAGTACCAGCATTTTCTTGCTCCAGTTCAGGCTCAGTAGATGGTGTGCAAACTTTGATCTTCTTGTGGCTCGCGCGGTGCCCACCCAATGCTTGATAAGATTTGAAAAACCTGTTGCATGTTTCACATTTGTACTTCCTTCGAGCTCGATTCTTGCTGAGGTTGAAGCCATAAGATTCATCTGTTTCCTCAAGAGACTTTTCACCTTCTTCATGTTCTTGATCTTCTGCTAGTTCTTCCTGCGGTTCTTTATTCTTCCATTTGTCGCGTGAAAGCATCATAAGACAGAAAGCAATATCCTCTTCAGTCGTGGTACCAGAGATCGAACTCACCGGTTCAGGCTCGGCCCATGACTCGGCCTTAGCACTCACGAATTGGCTCAATTTCAGCTTCCTTACCGCGTCTTGTTCTTGTCCTTGATGGTGATGGTGATGATGATGATGATGATGATGATATTGATGCTCTAACACACCAGATTTCCGGGTCCGCTTGGATCGTCTCCGAGTTGGGTTCTTGGATGACTCGGTCTCGCTTTCTCTGTCTTGAAGAATAACAGACCCAGCATCAACAGCGAAAGAGAACTCAGGATCCACCAAGCGAATGCTTCTCTTTGGGTTCTCTCTTAAAACATAAAACTGACCTTTATCTTCTCCTTCTTCTTCGGACGACGAAGAAGATGAAGAAGAAGCTGAGGTGGTCTCTTCACTGAGTTGAGTAGGTTGCTCTTCTTCTTGCTTCGGAGGAATCGGAAGATTCAACATGTGAGACCTCATGTGACCACCCAGAGCCCTGCCATTAGAGAAGCTCTTGAAGCAGAGCTTACACTTGTGTTTGTCCATTAAAGAGGAACCTAACTCCCAAATGCACCAAAAACAGAGTAACACAGAGTGAAAAGTCTGTGAATTCTGGATTTCTCTCCGTGTGAAGAAGAGCTTCGAAGAAGAGACTTGAAAAGGAGTAGGTGACAAGCATTCCTCCACCGAGGGATATATACAAAGGTCACCCAGAAAAAAAAATAATAATAACTATTTACTTAAATTTTTTTTTAAAAAATAAAAGGAAATGGATTTTTGATTTGGGTGTAATTTACTTTCTCTTAGAACGGCCAGAAAAAAAAAACAATAAATAAAAATCTAATTAAAGCGTATGCATGAAGGAAGAAAGAGCGACATGTAACATGCGAGCCTTGCGCGTTTCTGTATTTATTCCCTCCCGTCTCTTTCTGCACTGCCCAAGTTGCCCTTTCTACCAGTCTTTAAAAATAGCTTCACAGTTTGTTGTGCAACCGAGTGATGAAGATTAAAACTGTGAAAATCAAGAGAGGGTATTTCGGGAATTAAGGGGCGGTTACCAGAATAAAGCGGTGGCTTTCTTGTGCAAGTCAAGAAAACTGCTGGGGTTTGTTGTAACGGCGAGCCTGAATAAACCCCCCGGCAATGTGAACTCCATGAAGAAAATAGCCCCCATTTTGTTAACATCCCCGATCTGTGACTCTAACAGTGATAGAGAGCTGTACACGTAATCCTCACGTCCACGTGTCACTCTCTCGGCTTTGTTGAAACAGTGGTTTGCTACAGTTATTGTAAATTTAACTCTAATAACAGCGGAAATCAAAGGTTTACTATTTATTTCGAGATTCTGTTACCTTTTTGCCGGTGATATTTGGGCCAACTGTCAGCGTTGGTAGCTTTAGCATGCCGGGTGGACTCTTTTTATTTAATTAAAAATTCCAAATTAATTAAGTCAATTAATTATGGGGGAGGGGGTTTCATTTTCCTTTAATTTTGGATCTTTGGTTGAAATGTCCGATGGAAAAAAATGAAGGGTGGGGAAATGCCGCGGAAACTAACCTCCCTGTGGGAATGGAGTTTTCTATGGGGAGTGAGTAAATGCCGTTCAATTAGGGGTCGACGAGACCAAGTCACCTTCACCCAATTAGTTCTTCTACGTAGCATAAAGTACCCAAGTTTATGTACACACGCATCTATACATTAATTAATTTAATTTTAGTAAGTGGACTTAACATTTGGTTTTTATTTTGCTTACAATACTGATTTGATCGACTGGGGATTGTTTTTCTCATGGAAATTTATCAAAACTGAAAGTCAATTGAGAAAAATAATGAACCCATCAATTTTGTCAAGTTTCTCGTGAACGCTTTTTGTAATTTTTTGTTGGGGCAAAATTAATGAGATGTAGTTGGTGAGATAAAATTGAAGAATTTATGAAGTTAGGCCCGGCTTGGCTTGCCTAATTAATTGTGATTTTGCTTCTAATTAACTTGATATGCATCAAATGGTTAGCTTTCAGTCTCAGACGGTATGAAGCTCTCCCTTGTGTTGACATTAAGTGGACACATGTCCTCCATGGCAATATAAAGCTTAGTCGGACATTAAGGCTTTTACTTAAAGCTCACATCCACAAATCAATTCTAAGGAATTTGGATGTTATATCAATCCACCACCCCTCAAATTAAGTAATATTTATTTCTTGTAGAAAAGATCAATTAATATTAAGAAAAATTAATCCACTTTGGGCAATACATAGTTTGCTTGCAAATTTTTGTGTACATTTGCACCCACCAATTGGGGATTTGATTGGATTGATCAAAGTTGCCAATTTGGCACACTTTCGCTAAAATAAAGGGACTCTTGTTTTCATGTCATACCCATTTGAGAATTTCAAATGGTTTTTGTTTCGGCATTGAAACATTAATGGATCACGGGCTACTAGCCAGCAGATACAAAAGGATCTCTGATCAATATAATTCGATCAATATGACAGATACAGCCACTGCATTTAATTAGTTCCATAGGAGTGAGGTTAATTCAGTATTAAAGTTGGGTGTAATTTAGGGTTTTCGTAAAAGCATTGAAGAGCTAAAAGCTCGCGTGATCACGAGAACTGTTGTTGAACGATTTATAGTGCTTTCTATGATCAATCATTTTGACGCTTTTTCATGGCATATATACAACTTTAGTATTAGTCCTTATTCTGTACACAGCCACTGGAATCATCTTTTCTTCACTTTTTCCATAGTGGCTTGTTTTCTTCTTCTAGCCTGAAATTTCTCTCACGCAAGCTTTGAAGAACCATAACAGCTGGTTGCAGTAGGGGCATTCACACCATTCTTGAAGAGACTAACAAACCATAAAAGAGAAACAAAAGTCATCGGTGGCCTAGGGTTTGATACCTAATGAATCATATTTCAAGCACAAACAGTATCTTGATTAGGGTTAATTAACTAAGCCACAAATCCAGTAATCACCAAATTATATTTGCAGAAACACGGGTGTTGCTGCTGTTTGGTGATGAAATATGGACACCAAGCTACTCAAGTTGTCTCTTAGAAAAGGTGTATTGATCCAAGAGAAAATATAAAATAAAGCCTTCTTGGTGTTTACTAATATATACCCTAGTAAAATTCTGCATGATTTGCACTTTCATGGGTTCCTTTACAATTATTCTTTTTCACTTTTGAACTTCCAAGCATCTTCTTTCTAGTTGACAGATTAACTAGTGATAAGTTCCAATGCAGTTGGGAAAACTCAATGACCGTATTAGGTACATTCAGATGATCCCGGCTGCTGAAATCGACAGAAGATCTGGTTATCATTAATGCTGAAATTAAGCCTGCCTCGTGCCATGATCATGTTCATTTGGTCAGCTGAATGGACCTTCTAGTTCTATAGAATAGTGGGAAAACTGATTAATTGGGTCATACTATAAGCTAATAGTTGATCGACAACTTCCAAAGTCATATTAGTAATGGCAGGCATAGGAAGATTCCACTTGAAGATAGCAAGAGCCAAGACCTTTTTCCTTGCATTTGCCCTCAGAAAGCACCAAGAATCAGATTGACTTTTCTCTCCCCCATGATTTATGACTAATGATTTAACCTAAGAAACCAAATTATGCTACGAATTTTCCCACTAAGATGCTATTTGGAGGTCACTCCATGATTAGTTGGTGAGCATTTGATGGATTTGTTACCCAGGATTTGAGATTAGTCGGTGATTCTAGAGCGGTTGTTATTAAGTCTTAATGAATTAAAAATGCCGTTGCACAATGGAGGATTGAGCAAAGTCAAATTAAAAGATATATATCAATCCTTAGGGATTGTTCTCTCTGAACCCATTAATTTCTGCTACACACGTATATATTTTCCAATCAAGCAGAGAATATATACTTTACGCGTGCAAGTAAATTAATGGTGTGGAACCACGCAATTTCTTCCCTTTCACCACACATATTTATGTCTTCATCACCTAGCGTTGTAGTTACCTCTGAATACAGCTCATATTCTAATCTGTATTCATGTCTTGATTATTTTTCTTGTGGATAACATCAGATAGTAGACCAAGAAAATAGTTCATCCCCGAACTTGCATGTACATCTTTAGCTTCTGCTATGTATGGTGATCGCCGACATATAGCAAACTGCATACGAGACCTGGAAGGATCATCTGCTCGGCCCGGATGAGCCACCGCTCTTGCCTCTCGGTTTGGTCAATGATTGCCCAATTTGAGATAATGTTAAAAGGAAGGTTTTGCGTAAAAAGAGCCGACGTGTGTCATTAATCATGATCATTTGCAGTTGAATTCAATGAAAATCCTGAAAAAGAGAAAACAGATAAGTATAATTCTTCTTGTCCCTAACTTCAGTGATCTGAAATCATTACAAGAAATGAATAGTCAGTGACATTTGAAATTAAGAAAGTTGTTGACCAAATGTATGCTTCTGCCTTCTGATCTTATTCTAGTCAATCCTCCACCGCTCCTTCAATCACCAAATTAACTGGTAATTAATTAGATTTAATCTGATCTTTAAAGTATGAACTGGCTTTCAGATTCCCGCAAGCTATCTGTGAACTAGTTGAGCATGTAATGATCTTAATTAATGTTTCAGTGTTTTTTTTTAATTAATACCAAAAGTCTACACTAGTTGTATATATGAGAATATACTCACATTGAAACTTGGGATCAGAAAGATTTACGGGTCAACACCCAAATCAGTAGTTGAACCAATCCCCACTTGCAACCACGACGATGAACCTCCACTCATCATCTTCATGTCCTTTAGTTCACTTAGCTTTCCTAACTTCACCTTACTGTCTGCATCATCATGCCCATTTGGACCGAGGGAGTGAGTTTTGTTAACGTTGTTGTTATCCTTTTCAATTTGGTTTTGGTCCTGATGATTATTGCCCTTTTCTTTCTCATCAACTCTCATCCAAGACTTCAAGTATATTTGTGTGGCGACTTCGATGTTGGAAGGACTTACAGCTGGTTCAACCCTGACTGCAGCGAGATCATGATCGACTGGATGAGCGGGAAGATTGAGATCAAGGTTAAGATCAAGTGGCTCAGAGTTGTCGATGAAGTTGTGTCTGTGTGGTATTTGCTCCACGGGATTTTGTTGAAACTGATGGATCTTTGCCAATGTAGGAGTGTCCGGTGAGTTGGAGGTGAGCCAGTGACATCTTTTATGACCACCCAATGCTTGTCCTGATGAGAAAACCCGATGACAAATCGAACACTCGTGCACTTTTGATTTCCTTTTCGATGTGGAAGCCATTAATGGAGAACTCGTGCCTTGATTGAACTGCAAAGTTGAGGTTGATTTAGTGGACAAGAACTCTTCGTGGGTAATCACGTCGTGATCTTCTTCGGCTGCAGTATCCTCCATTTGATCGAGCCTGGCTGCAAAACACCCTTTAACCTTCTTGTGACTAGCCCTGTGTCCACCCAGTGCTTGATGGGAAGTGAACACTTTCTTGCAAGCTTTGCACTCGAACATTCCTTTGGTGACACCCTTTGCCTTGTTTTCCACGGGTGTTCTACATGGAACTGGAACAATGAAATTCATTGTACTGTTCCTTCTCTCCTCTAATTCTTTACTGGCTGATGAACATGACTCTTCAGGCTCAGCATCTGACGGGTCAACGGCTGCATTGGACAACATCATCAGGCAATTAGCCAGATCCTCCTCTTCGCTTGATGGGCAATTGGTGTTAAAATTGCCTGTTTTAGCTCTCAATGATCTTTTCCTCTTAGACCAACCGGACCCTCTACCAGCCATGGCATCCTCACCCTCCGACTCTGGGGAGGACAGAAGAGACTCAGCATCATCAGAGCTACATTTCCCATTACCATGCTCAAGAAAAGATTTCCATGACAAGAACTCCTTGCCACAGTTTTCGCAGACGCGGCAGCTCTTTAATCTACTGGGGTTTGTTCTGAGTGCGTACATGCGCCGGTTGCTAGGGGGCATAGCGGGTGCGAGCTTGTTGTCCTCGGAATCGCTTGCAGGGTCCTCATCATCAATGTGGCCGCTCTCGTCGCCTATCCCATGTGCCCTCATGTGCCCACCAAGCGCTCTCCCGCACCCGAATCCCTTGTTGCAGATTCTACAAAAGTGCTTCAAGTTTGATTGTTGTTGTTGTTGATCCACAATGAAGGCCATACACAGAAGAAGAAGACAAAAAGAAAAAATAAATAAAAGAAGAGATAGTAGAGAGAAAGGAGAAAGAGATGAGGCAGTAAATTTGTTCTTGCAGTGAAAAGTTTTTGTAGGGTCGAAAGGAGAAGGTGGTGCTTGCTAGTCCTAGTTTTTAGTAAGAGTAATGGTTGGTCGGTCTTCTTTTGTGGATGATGAGATAGAGATGAAGAGAGGGAGTTTGTGAAGAGTGCCAAGTGGTGGGAGAGAGACTTTTTCTAAGACTTGGTTTCGGTGGTGGCGCCGCCGGTCAAACAAAACCAACGGAGGTGCGTAAGTGCTGTGAGTGAGTGAGAGTAAACATGTATATGTGTGTGTCTATGTTTTGTGTGCGTGTAAGAGAGAGAGAGAGAGACAGAGAGACAGAGAGACAAGAGTGAAGGGAGTGAAAGAGAAGAAGAGAGTAGTTCTAACTGCCATACCTATTCATATCCCTTCAATTCCAAGCCAAGAAAACTAACCCATGCTTCTCCTTGTCTGTCGGTTGGTTTAAGCTGCTTTTCCACTATTTTTTTTTCTCTTGTTTAATTCTATATGGGGTATTATTATTGCCTATAATTGCCTAAATCATCCCTCTTTTGGGTATTTGATTTCGCTTTCAAATTAACCTTTTTTCAACCTCTTTCTCTTCTATCAATCACCCAAATTAGAAAATTAATCTGCTTTCAGAACCTAACTGCAATTCTATATATTACGGTTAATTAAGTTTTCTATGAGCAATATATTACCAGGCTTTTTATGTATGCTTATTTACATAATGAAATTAATAATGGTAATACCTGTTTGATCATGTACAGATTGAACCCAGAAATCTTTTCTTTCTTCTTGGACATATTCTCAAAGGGCCTGTTGTTGAGAATTATTCATGTATTAATTGGTGGGTGAGTTGCAGTTACTGTTTTGATTAGTGAGTGAAACCTTGGATAAGCAACAGAGATTGCTTCCATGGAAGCAGTGGGTTTAGTCTGTAATCAATCAATTACGATTCGTTTGCTTGGATTCAAAGCATTCACTAAGCCAGCTAGCTAATCTCACTTAAGTAGCTTGGTGATGGCGATCAAATAAAAGAGAACACTCTGGCTACTAGCACTGTCAAAGTTGAAGCAACCAGTCTACTTAACTGCAAGTCTGCATCCAACCTGCGGGATTTATCCCCACGATTGTGATCTTAAAGTTCACTAAGGGCAACCTTCTGAATATAATTACGACCGAGTTTGATGATAACGACTACCTACCATTTCATCTCAATCAAATGAGTTCGTGGTTTTATTAAACGTTATAATCTTTACTTGTATTGCTAAGTCTAAGTTGGTCCACTCTATTGATGCTGCCTTTACACAATAAAAAAGCATTGCCGTCCACCAAGACCTGCAGGCAGTTCAGGTGCAATGTTTCATTTTATTTTATTTTTTTCTTTTGGTCTTTCTTTATGTTATAGTTTTGGTCTGACCATGATTGATGGGCTTTCTGGTTCAGTAAAAGCTAACGAGTGGGTTAGTCGGTGGAGTCCAAGAACGGCTTTGTTGGGCTCAGATAGGAATTCAGAAACCCAACTTGTGGGTGATGGGTCCAATGAGATTGAGAACGGACACTCACTGTTGGGCAGAGAAAGATATGATTATTATTATTATTTTCATGGCATGTTAATTAGGCATGAAAGTTGACAGATGATTGATAAGTTTGTCCAGGTTTCCAACCAGCAGGAATCACATTGTTGGCTACGATTTCCTCTCCACCGTGCAGTGCTTTGAGCCGGAGAGAGAAGGGAGCAACCAGAGTGGAGCCGGAGTTGAGTTTCCAAACTGCACCCCATGATCGCTGCATTGGAAGCCACGAGGCTGAGGTTGGAGCCTGTTTGAGTTCAACCGCCGCAAGCTCACCATCTCCGTTGTCGTATTCGATTAAGGTGGCAAAGTAGTTGGGGTTTGAGCCTGAATCAACATGAAATGTCACCGTCTTCCCCGGATAGTTGCAGTGGACTCTGCAATTAGTTATAATCACATCACTAAATCGAGACAGCTTCTTCAGGCTTGTCGAAGTTGAAGAAACTCGTCACTACGTTACAGCACACAAATATATAATTAGTCTTACTGTCTGTATTGAATCTGCAAGACTCCAGCAGCGCGCAGCTGGTTGGCCTGGCCGGACTTCGCCATGGCCCCAAAGGCAGTGCCGCTTAAATCAAAATGAACGGGGTGTGATGCACATGGTCCACCTGGGCATTCATCAGTAATAACTACGCTTACGGGGTTCCCTGAGCATGCTGCATTGGTTGTGCACTTCACCTGAAATCGATAACCAAGCCATACGTGATTTATTTTATTAAAAAAAAATCAAGTTTTATCGATTAAACACAGGATACAAGCCCATGAATGAATTCAAACACAAACGAGGAGCCATAAAACGAAAGTAGACTAGCCTAATCAGGACCACAATAGGCTAACCAGTCGTTGTCCCCCAAAAGATGAAACCCAAATCGACACCCATTGACCCAAAACACAGTCAAGGAGGATCTACGAGAGGGCAGAAATGGTCGAGCATTACTAACCGTCGTTTAGCCATAGGCTAATCATATAAAAAACAAGCCCCGATGAAGATATTATTGACTAGAAAAAAAGTCAACTGTAGGCCCTGTAGGGTGCACGAGTAAACAAAAATGGTCGCGGGAATGGAGGAGAAAGACAGATCTACCTCGACTATATCAACTACAGTGAAACTCCCAGAAACGAGTCCTTTGTTCCAAGAGGATATGTAAGGAAAGTAATGTGGTGCAATTGTCATCAAACCAACAAGATCAAGATCAATTGCAGAAATTTTGACGATTAAGAAGAGTGCATGCAATTCTCTGGTGCACCTGGTAACAGGCTCCGCACCCTTCTCCTGATCTGAACAGAGAAGGACCCCCTGCCGATACCATGGAAGAGAATGGAGCTTGCGCCACCGCGCTCCCATATCCACAAGCCCCCCCTGTACGTACAAAACAACATTTCAAGTAATCTTAATCATTACATATGCTCATTATTCGATCTCTACCAGGTTTATTTATCTATAAACAGTCTGTGTTTGCTTCTTTCATTACCATCGCTGCCGGCACCACTGGGAGGGCCGTACCAGGTGGCTGCAGCGGGTGACCAACCTAGCCCAGATTGAGCCATTGAAACATTAAGCAGTTTTGGGTGAAAGCAATAACAGGAATCCAGCAACTGATAAAATACAAGTACAAGAGTTAATAGAGAGAATGGGTGTTTAACAGCAAGAGCCATGATTGAGTTTTAGCCCATTTGGATTAATGACGATGAAGGTTACTTATAGAGGAAGGGGAGTCCATGGTTACCTATGCACCCACTTACGTTCCGAACCCCCACTGTCATAAACTGTCTGGATTTCATTTTCTGTGACATAAATAATAATAAAATTTGCTTAAAATATATTAAATAAGTGTGAAATAGTATGAATAAAATTGTACAACACATATATGTTGTCTTCTTTTTTGTTAATTTGAATTATTATGTTAAGGTAAACAGGAGAGTTACAAAGAAAATGACAGCTTCTCTTTTCTATCATAATTTGGAAAATTAAATGAGTCATTTATTACGGAAACAAAAGTCAACATTCCATGGTCAACCAATGCCTTGACCTTCCTTTCTGTCATTATTTAATGCTATTGCTCTGTTGACTCCTCCATCAATTTTGCATTTAACGCTATTTAAATTCCAATTTCCTCTTTCATTCTTTTTGTTTTCAAAAGAAAACATAGCAACGGAGCATAGAAGAAAAATGTAAGTACTTGTGATTTAATATGAATGAGGGTCAAATTCTTCAGAAAGTTCAATCTTTGGAGAGAAAATTTTAACAAAAAGAATTATTTTTTAAAATAAATTAATTAAATCAAATAAAATTAATATAAAAAAATTTCAATATGTCAACAGAATAATAAAAGATTAACAATGATGTTGTAAAAGATATTATATTCTAGAAAAGAGAGGTACAAATGATCTCATAGTTAGAGGTAACTACGATTCAGTTTAAATCGTTAAACTAAATTGTGATTTTTAAATTTTGAATCCAATGGAAATCGATATAAACGGTTTTAATTTTGAGCCATAATCGAAATCATTTTAAAAATAATTCGATTATGATTTATATAAATTTTAAACTAAAATCAAAATTGATAATTTAAAATAGAATGTTTTGGTTCAGTTTTTAATTAAATTAATTTTAAAAATATTAAAAATTTTAATTTAAAACATTATTAAAAATTAATTTTAAAAATTTCAAAAATAATTTTATTTTTAAAATATATATTTCAATAAAAATATGATTATTTTTACTTTTAATTTTATTAAAAATTTATAATTAAAATAAAAATACTAAATTTACAATTCAACTATGAATCCAACCTTGATCAAAACTAAAATTGAACCTGAACCTAAACCACTTATGAACCAAAACCTGAATCGCTTTCGAATTGAACCTTAACCGGAGCTGCAGCTTAACAGTTCAAGTTCTGGTTCGTCCTAATCATGAACCTTAAGTCTACGGTTTGGACTTGAAATCAAACTGAATCCGAACCATGATCCCTCTATTCATAGTAAGAGGCTATTAATTTTACAAAAGTGTAGACAAGATCAACCCGATGACTAGATGAGATCAATCCCTAGTACTAATAAATTTTAAAGATACATTGACTAAATAATAACAAAAATAAAAATAGTAAGTATGATTGATTCACGCAAAATGCTATTTAATTTGATCAAGTAACGAAAGATATATATCTAGCAATGATCTTTAATGATTTTTATCTTACAAATCCTTAAATATCAACTCATTTTCATATATATATATATATATCACTATTATTTTATTATTTTAGATAATATCTAGAGGGAAACCTTTTTATGACTTATACATCATGACATATCCGACCTTTATGAAAGGAGGAACAACAAGAAAGTCAAAACTCAATCTTCAAGCACGTACCATATATACATGGCATGTTACTTATCAATAATTGGAATGGGTAACTATAGAAATCATAAAGATGAGCAAAATTGAAAATAAAAAATTGGATTCATAATAAATTATTTATTTAAACTTTAAAAATAATTAAAATTAAAAAATATTTTGATTCAAAAACAAAATAAAATATTATAAATTTATTTGTATATCTTTTAAGCATATTTGTATATTTTTTAATTGAGAAAAATGATGTTATATATTCTAATAATTATTTTAATATTAACATATATAAAATAAATTTACAAATGAAAAATAAATATTAATTTTTATTAATAATAAATAATTTTTTAAAATAAAAAAGAATAAAATTTTATCACTTGCCAACATAATAATTATGGCATCTTTATTTTTATTTTTCTTTAATATTTTTTTAAAAAATAAGAGATAAAATAAAAATGCTGATCCTTTGAAGGGAGTTTGGGATTTTGACCCTCGCTCCTCAACTTCAAATTGACATGAGATACACATATTTTTATTTTTACTTCATGATAAAATTTTTTTTGAAAAACGTAATATTCATTTGGATTCTCCACTCTTCATTAATAAATACATTAATAATTTATGAAATATCTCAAACCCCTAAATCTAACTCCTTTATTAATATATGCAATTATCTTATAATTTAAAAAATATTTTTAAGAAAAGCCCAAGTAATATTTTTAAGAGAAGCCCAAGTACAAGGATTATTGCTTCGGAAATATAAATAATAAACAAGAAAGATGTTACCAATATTCCTACTAGGCTGAGTTATGTACTGAGTCGTTCCTTTTAAAATGTTTAGCGACTCTGTCTTCAATGTGCAGTAGTGTATAATCCCATTGTCCTTAAAATAAAATAATCTAAAAACTTTATTTTGGATCTCTTATGCACAATAAGAAACCAAAAATATTACACTTTTAAAGTGTTGCTCGATATTGAAATAAAAGTTTAAAAAATAAAAAAAAAATCTATAAGAACTGTGAAAATTATGGTGGATAATCGAAAAGATAGGTAGCTCACAAGAAGTTAGAGAGAACTAGGGAGGGGAGAAAAGAGGAAAGGAGATGACAGAGATCGTAGCTTAATGAATAAGAGGTGTGAAGAAGGCTGTTTATATAGAGGAGTTTGGTGATGGTAAAACGAGAGGCTTGTTGCATGTGCGCCATGTAGAGACCATCAAGGCATGCCACATGAATAAGAGCGGGCTTTTGCTATTCCAAGTCATCTTGCCGAGCTAGTGATATGGCTTATGGAATTAGTCTAGTAGCTAGGGACGTGGTTTAAAGGGTTGGCCTCTGTTATTATGAAAGATACCTAAAAGATGCTAACCAAGTCTTCCTCCATCTCATTCCAAAAATAAACACTATATTTATTTTATCCCTTTATTGGTGACATTGTTGGAGACAAATTGCACTTCGTCTCTTTGGTATTACTTTCAGGCTTCCTACTCAATGCGAAGGTGAATAATTAGCCTTTTTAGTAAAAGTTCCTTACTCTCGTGCATAAGTACATTCATAAAGTTCTTTCAAATATGGGTAACTTATCTTCATTACTTGAAATAGTTTAGGTAAAGACATACCTTTGATGATCTTATCCACTATCTTTTGTAATTCATGTGATGAAGCTTTCACAAACTTATCATCAATCATCATGAACTTCAGTATTACACATTTTCTAGAGTACCCCCATATTTTTCTTAGTAAATTTATCAAAATTATGGTAGTTATGTAAATCATCAGACAGTCTGTTAAGAATAAAATTCTTACGTGAAAAATCACTTTTTACTAACGATTCAAAATTTTTCTTTTCAGCATTTGTAGATTCAACAGACAAAACAAGTTTATCTATATCAATTATATAAGTCATCTTTTTATAGTTAATAAAAATAATATTTTTTGCCTTTATCTTTTGAAATGAGCACTCTTAAAATGAAATCGTTTGTTTAGGTCGGTACTAGCATAAATGATTTCAACAATAGGCATAATAATAGACATAGCAACAGTATGTCTTAAACTTGTTAGTTCTAAAATAAAGAATAAATAAATAAAATGTTACTAATATTCCTGTTATGTTGTTCTTTTTAAAATTTTTCACGGTTCTACTCTCAATGTGCAGTAATATATAACCATGTCATCCCTAAAACAAAACAGCTCAAAAACTCTGCATCGAATCTTTTATAGACGATAGAAAACTAATAATATTATATTTTGAAAGTATTGGTCGGTATCTAAATAAAAATTTAAAAAATAAACTAAATATGTGGGTATGTAATTGTGTAGATTAATGTGAATAATTGAATGAGATAGATAGCTTACAAGAAGTGGGAAAGGAGATGAGATGAGAGAGCTTTTAGCTTGATGAATGAGGGGAGTGAAGAAGGCTCTCTATATATAAGAGAGTCTGGTGAGGGTAAAGTGGGAGGCTTGCCACATGAGCACCATGTGAAGACCATCTAGACATGCCACATAGATAAGGCGACCACGTTGCTCTGGCAGGCGTATGACATAGCTTGTAGAATTGTTCTGATGATATGGCCTGTACTAATGGGAGAGATACTCGAAAAAGGTTGACCGGGTCTTCCTCTATCTCAATTCAAAAATAAAAAATAAAAATATATTTATCTTTTCAAAAAAAATTATAATGTTATCTCAAATTCGAATTTGAATTCGATATGAATTAAAAAGATGACGTGTGTGATAAACCCATATGAATTTATCTCCTCCTTTTTCACAAAAGTGAGATATCCTTTAAAATTCAACTCAATTAAAACATCACACATTATATAAATTCAAAAGAGTTATTTCTTTTAAACGGAGATACACTTGAAGAGCGTATCACTCTAAAAATATTTTAAAATTTTTTTATTTTCATCATGGACTAACCCATTGGCTTTTTGTTCGGCTCAGATTTGAATTCAGAAACCTAACTTGTGGGTGATTGGTCCATTGAGATTCAGACAGGACGCTTATTGTTGGGCTGAGAGCGCTATTATTATTATTATTATTATTATTATTACGATCGTATGTTAACTAGACATGAAAGTTGACAGATGACTGGTAAGTTTGTCCAGGTTTCCAGACAGCAAGAATCACACTGTTGGGTCCACTGTGCAGTGCTTTGAGCCGGAGAGAGAAGGGAGCAACCAGAGCGGAGCCAGAGTTGAGTTTCCAAACTGCACCCTGTAATCGTTGCATGGAGAGCCACGAGGCTGACGCAGGAGCCTGTTTGAGTTCAACCGCCGCAAGCTCACCATCTCCGTTGTTGTATTCTATTAAGGTTGCAAAGTAGTTGGTGTTTGAGCCTAAATAAACATCCAAAGTCACCGGCTTCCCCTGATAGTTGCAGTGGACTCTGCAATTATTGAATTATAATCACACAAAGTAAATCGAGAAACCTTCTTCAAGCTCGTCGAAGTTGAAGAAACTCGTCTCTACGTTACGGTACAAATATATAAGTCTTACTGTCTGTGCTGGATCTACAAGATTCCAGTGGCGCGCAGCTGGTTGGCCTGGCCGGACTTCGCCATGGCCCCCATGGCAGTGCCGCTTAAATCAAAATGAACAGGGTCTGGAGCACAGGGGCCACCTGGGCAATCATCAGTTACAACTACGGTTATTGGGTTTCCTGAGCATGCTGCATTGGCCGTGCACTTCACCTGAAACCATCGTCGTACCTTAGTACAAAAACCCAGACGAAGATATGATTGACCGGAAAAAACAGTCAAATTTGGGGTCCACAGACAGACAAAAAATAAGAAGAGTGCATGAAATATTTCTGGTGCACCTGGTAACTGATTTGAAGAGAGGACTGCCTGCCGACAACATCGAAGAGAATGGAGCTTGCGCCACCGCGCTCCCATATCCACAAGCTCCACCTGTACCATACGTGCAAAACAGCATTTCAAGTAATCTTAATTAGTACATATGCTCATTATTCGATCTCTACCGCATTTATTTTTATATAAACAGTTTGTGTTTGCTTCTTTTATTACCGGCACCACTGGGAGCGCCGTACCAGGTGGCAGCAGCCAGTGACCAACCGGCCCCAGATTGAGCCATTGAAACATTATGCAGTTTTGGGTGAAAGCAATAACAGGAGTCTGACAACAGAGAAAATACAAGTGCAAGAGTAATTAGAGAGAATGGGCACTGTTCAACAACAACAGCCGTGATTGAGTTTAGCCAATTTTTGTCTTGATGATAATTTGGGTTTAATGGATAATGAAGGGTGCCATTTATACAGGAAAGGGCCCTGCACCCACTGACCAAAGCCCACATGTCATGAGAAATTAGAAAAATTGTCTGGGTTCATTTTCTGTAACATGAAATAATGGTAAATTATTAATACTGTATATAAAAAGCAGGTGAAATTATGTAAATAGAATTTTACAACATAAACATTATCTTCTTCATAAGGTACAAAACCCCATATCTTTTATTAATTTGAATTATTATCTTCCGGAGTTAAAAAAAAAAAATGCAGCATGTCTCATCTTTACATGTATAGATTTAGAAAATTAAATGAGTCGTCGTTATAAAAGAGAAAGTCAACATTCTATGGTCATTTGCAGTATTACCTTAAATCTCCCTTCTGTTATCAATTAATTAATATTGCTCTTAATATGTTGAGATATATATCTCCCAAATTCAAGAACCAACTCCTCTATTAACTTGCATTTAATGGTATTCAAATTCCAAGTCCTTTTCCACATTCTTAATTTTGTTATAATAAACAGAAAATATAGAAAAAAAAATACTAGGAAGATGCGCTTCGGACGAATTTTACATGTCAGTAAAATAGCAGATTATATAATATTTGGATTTGAATTAGCTAAAAAAATCTTGGTCAATGGATTCTATTTATGTTCTTGTCTCTTTATTAATTAATATTGATGAAAATGAAAATGAAATCAAAGTGGTTGCTCAATTTGACACACATCATGCATTAACCAGAACAAATTTTCCGATACTTTTACAATTCCTTTCCTTTCTTATAAATTACATAGATTATACTCTGATGTATAACATTAATCCTCTATTCATCATTTGTGCAATTAGTTGGTTCACCTGTTGTTACATGACCAATTAGTATATGGAGGAATATCATATCACAAATATTGTAGTTCATCATATTTTGATTTTTGCATTCAAAAAATCAGTCCAAACCCGGCTTTACCATTTATTCATATAAGTTGACCAGTACTTAATGCCAATTTAGTTACGTTGGGTCCAAAAGAAAATAAAATAAAAAAGATAATGGATGAAATTCTTAGCTTTATTCATAATATATATATATATATGGTCGGTCTAAGAAGGCACAACCAATTAAGAGTATATACGTACAAGGCATGCAAGTTGACTGACAATTAACCTGAGCTACACTAAAACGATGTCTTATTAAGGTAAATGTTATAATGGGTATGTCATCTTAATTAGCGATTAAAGTTGACAGCTGATTGATAAGTTTGTCCAGGTTGCCAACCACTAGAAATCACATTGATGGCTACAATTTGCTCTCTAGTGTTCTTTGCAGTCAGTCGGAGGGAGAAGGGAGCGATCAGACCGGAGCCGGAGTTCAGCTTCCAAACTGCACCCCATGATCGCTGCATGGGAAGCCATGAGGATGAACGCGGAGCCTGCTTGAGTTCAACTGCCGCAAGCTCACCATCTCCCTCCTGGTATTCGATTACAGTTGCAAAGTAGTTGGGGTTTGAGCCTGGATCGATACGGAAAGTCACCGTCTTCCCAGCGTAGTTGCAGTGGACTCTGCCATTAGTTATTGTTACACAAAGTAAATCAAGGAAGTTTCAGGCTTGACAAAGTTGAAGAAGAACTCGATCCTCATGCTTAAGAAGTAGACTATGTTAAAGTTGAGAAGAAATCTTACTGTCTGTATTGGATCTGCAAGACTCCAGCGTTGCGCAGCTGATTGGCCTGACCAGACTTCGCCATGGCCCCAAATGCAGTGCCGCTTAAATCAAAATGAACCGAGTCGGAGGCACAGGGGCCACCTGGGCATTCATCGGTAATAACTACAGTCACTGGATGGCCTGAGCATGCAGCATTCGAAGTGCATTTTACCTGAAATGGGTTTCAAATATCTTTGAAAACGCAATATTTAAGGGAAAAAAATGTTGAAAAGAAACAGTGGATACGTAAGGAAATATGGTAAGACCAAATTATAGATGAGAAAGGAAATTAAGAAGAGTGGATATATGAACCTGATAACAGGCTCCACATCCTTCACCCGATTTGAATAGAGAAGGTCCTCCTGCTGATACCATTGACGATAACGGAGCCTGCCCCACTGCATTTCCATATCCACAAGCTCCACCTGTCCATGCAAAACAACGTATCATATATATATGTATATTCTCATTATACTCAACGCACACACAGGTATACATATTCGAAGTTCAGGCATGTTTGTTTCTCTGGTTACCATCGCTGCCGGCACCATTGGGATCGCCATACCAGGTCGCTCCGGCCGGTGACCAACTAGACCCATATTGAACCCTCGAAACATTAAGAAGTTTGGGGTAAAAGCAATAACAGGAGCCCATGAACAGAGAAAGTACAACTGCAAGAGTAATTAGAGAGAATGGATGCTTAACAACGAGAGCCATGATCACTGCATATGATCAATCAGCTAAGCCTTGAATTCTATTACTTTGCTGATGTTCTGAGTACTTATAGCTAATTTAGCTTGTTAATTTGGGTTAATCATTAATGGAAGATGAAGGGTATTTATAGAGGGAAGGGTACTGAATCATTGCAAATGCAGCCACTTACCAGCTCCCACCCCCCTATGGATTAGAGAAATTGTTGAGTTTGATCTTCTCAAGGAACAAGAGAGCTTTCAGCGACGCACGCAACTTGAATAATTTACCAGATGGCAAGTTTTAATTTCAGCCATTCCATATCAGCTTTTCACATCATAAATTAGTATATGACAAAACCTTTCGGCCTTAATTCATTTAGGCATAAAATTCATATAATCTCACTGAACTTCGATTAATATAAAGTCCTACTGAATCCCACTAATACTATATGATTGTAACTATAATAAGAAGATTTATACATAAACATTAATTTTTTTTTGACTAAATATATAATTTCCTTTTGGTGAGATAATCTTGGACTTATATTAAGAAGGTTTATATGTATGTTCACATACATATTTCTTAGTTTTACCATGAATAACTAAAATGGTAAAGTTAATTTCATAAAAATTATTAAATTTTAGCATACATAAATTATATTATCCTTTAATAACATCTCCTATAAACCCCTACTTATATCTTTTCTTTGAATGACTATATATCTTATCATTAAAAAGAAAGATAACCATAAACTTTGTTACCCGCTGATATGTAACATTAAATATTTTAGAAACATTCGTGATATTCACACCACGGAAGGTCCCATCTTTAGAGAAAAAGAAAGAGCCGAAAAAGTCAAGACTCAAGGATGAGGCAATTAATGCCTATAGCTTGTTGAGATATCTCAAATCGACCAACCAGACTTCTCCATTAGCAATGCATTTTTACACTATAATTTAAAAAATTTACTTATTTAATTATATCCCATTTATGCTATTAAGAGGATTCATTGACCCAGAGATTTCGGTCCCTTAATTTATTTATAATGATGGTTATCCTTTTTCTTCTCTTGTTATTTTTTTAACCCTTTTCCTCTATGAGGACGCTTCGGCGCCTTCTCTTATCTGTCCCGTTCTGCATGAAAAGAACTTACCTGGTCAACTGTAGAGCTCGCCGTCTGTTAATGCCAAGTTAGGTGGGACCAAACTTGCCAAGCTGAATTCTTGAGATTGCGAAAGTGGGCCCGATACGGTACCGTATCCGACTTGAATCTCCCTAGTTCAAGAGAATACGTTTCGGCTGGTAGTAATTAGTTTTAGTGGAGTTATACCTTAGAGAAACACGTTAGTCAATTCAAAGCTGCCGTTAATGGAGGTTATCGGAGAGCCTGAAATAACCACCATGGAGAGTCCACGTCATGCAAAAAACAGCGTAATTCTTGGCGGTGATTAGGGTTTTGTCTATGATTCTTTACGCACGTGGTTTTGTAAGAAACAAAGAAAGAAACCGAAGGCAAGAGTGGGGTGAGCATGAGTTTAGTCCCAGACAATCAGATCTCGGCTCTTGTTTAGTAATGGTGGTGACATCAAACGTAAGCAGGCTGATTAGGTATTACGCACATGGTTATCACAATCACAGTGAGAGAATGAATCACTGATTCTCTAGGAGATGAAGAGCTTCACGTGCCCATCCCTGTCACAGGAGGGCAGACGTGTCATTAAAATGAGAATTGCGGCGGTACTCTAATTCTTGGAATTCTTACAGACAAGTAGGTCATTATACACAACTGACCTCCAAATATTACTATGTAACATAGTTCCAAATTTCTGAATTGTTGTCTTGTTTCTGTTTGTCTGATTAAATGGGTTCTGACGTACGGCTTTGGTCATTCTTAGCTCATCCAGGTTCTTCAACCTGCTGGTCTTCGGTATTACGGCCATGTGCATATGGAGCTTATAATATTTCTTAATTCGTAGAAAATCAAGAGCATATCAGATTTTGAAAGCTATGTCTAGCTCTAGAGCAGAATCTTACCTTTAGATTTTGACAACAAGTTTAAAGAATTTTTCTATCAATCACATAATAAAAAATAAATTTTAATCAAAAATTTTAAAAATTTATCTTGTCATAAATTTTTTAAAAAATTAATTCTACTTCACCTCATCATTTTTTCTTGATCGGACCTCTGCATGGCCTCGAGTATATGAAAGCAATGTGCCATTGCGAAATTAGGCCAATCTTCCTTGGTCTTGGGTTCTAAAAGCCAGGCAGGGCCTGATGGGTTTCTCTAAGTGGCTCGTCTTTGGACATCCTAATCTAGTTGGGTCCAATTTAAACCTTTAAAAGGCCCAATAATTTTAAGATAAATGGTACACTTACTGGGCCGTCTCTTGGGCCAAATTTGGCTACCAAGCTGTCGGTACTGTTTAAGTAAACTTCAGCCCTTATTGGGTCATGCCAGGCCGTTATTAAAAAAACTCATCAGATATGAAAATGGCAAACTTCATGCTCAAATCCATAGTTGTTTATGAATCAAAACCACCTTAAACAAACACAAGTTTGTAACAAATAGCCACTAACACTATAAAAATACTTACAATTTCACCATAATCTGATACCAAATTCTTTATTAGCCACTAATTATTACTCAGACAACATTTGAAAATTTGAAACAACAAAGACCAACCAGTGGGTAGCCAAGTTGAGATCGGTCTGGCTGGCAACTCTTATTGTATTATGTTTTCCTTGAGACATATCCGGATCCTGGGGTGAATAATCATTAGACATGAGATCAAGATGGGATCAATCCTTATGATTCATTTATAAGAGATAATAATGAATTAGAGTAATGGGATATGCACTTGGAGTTAGGTGAATGCCCAGGAACATGGCAACAAAATCTTGATTAAGATAGAACACATGTTCGTATAACTAATTACATCTTTCATTAGAAAATTAAATTAAGCCTAATTTTCCAAGACCTTACTCCTTCGAAGACATCAAATCCTTGATTCAGAACATTATTGGAAGGAAGCTAGCTATATAAGATACTTGTGTCTCTTTTCCTGTAATTTAAAATATCGGATAGAAACAAAAAATTGTTAGATACGGATCAATGAATGTGATACAAATCCAATACTACAAAGACAATTATACAACATCATTATATGTGCACCTCAAGTCCAGGTTAAGTGTAGCTGCATCGTCTCATTTTGCTTCTTTTTTTAATTTTTTCTTTTTTGGAAAAAAAAAAAAGAGAGAGAGGAGAGAGTGTGGATTGAAGCTTCCTTTTGTCTTTTTCCAATAGCTAATAACTTCAATATATAATAGAGTAATAGTTGTACGAAATTAAGGTCAACTCCGTTTCACTATGTCTTCTTGCTGATATATTTTATTGGAGAAACCATGCATGCCCAAAGCAATAATTTGGCATAAGATCAACATCCATATCTTAATCTTACAATTTGTTTTTTAATAACCATAGCATTCGTTGAATTTTTTTATCCATTTTACTGCAAAAAAATAATAATAATAATGCACGAAATGTTATATTTAATAATCAGAAACAAATTCAGAGATTCTTTGAAATTCAAAACTTGCACTTGACCTACAAATCAACATTCTTACTGTAATATTTGAATCAGATTTAATTTAAGGCATGCGAGGTCGAAGAAACTACGGAGAAGCCACTATGAGGTCATGGTGGTGATCCAGACTTTAGGCGTATATAAGGCTGTGCCCTGCAGCCATGGTGAATTTAAGAGTAAACTTGGTAGGTTAGTGAGGGTTGTGAGGGGACACTCTTAGTTGTTTCTGAATATAAAAAAACAAGAAGCCATGAAGTTGATAGTTGAAACTGTGATTTGGGTATTGGAAATTGGTCGTAAAGAATGAAAACATTAAACCAACTCCAAAGGCATTGCCTCCTGTTTAAGCTTATGTTAATATAAAATACCCATTTCCCGCAACATCTGGCTTCTTCCTGCTTGCTTCCATCTTCTATTTTTTAATCAAAAAAGTTGCACTTCGTATTAAATTTCTTTGTTGGGTTTATGAACTTTCTTGTCTTTTAGCTTCTAGATAGACTAGTAGTATTATATATTAATTTATGGATCTACAATGACTACATAAACATTAATATTTTAAAAAATATAAATAAATTTTTGATTGATCTAAATTTATGATAATTTTTTAATAAAAAAATGATAAGAAATATTTTGATACTAATGAAAAATTTTTTAAAATAAATAAATTTAATTATTAAATTTATTAAATTATCATGTATCATACTTTTTGTAATTAATATGAAATATATATAGATGCGACAAATTAATATGGTGGGTACTCATAAAATGAGAATTATAAGATAGGAAAGGCCACTCGTGCGCAACTTCTTTGCAAAAGCTACTTTCTTTTTATTGTTCTTTTGATTAAGAAATTGCGGCACGGCGGTGGGTAGTAGTCGGTGGGTTAAGGCGTTAGGTGCTTGTCTTAATGCATTAATTAGTAGTTGAAATGGGACAATGGGTGACACTCTGAAACACAGAGCAGAAAATAAGTAAAGAGACAATCTGATGGGTTATTATTAATTAATTTCATAACTTCGTTAGCAAAGTGTAAGATGCCTCTCTTGTCAACTACTTTGTCCCATCTCATCACTTGGTCAAGCTTTTGGGTTCTTTCCCCTTTTCCTGGCTCCAAGCTGTCTTCTGTTGGTATTACATTATAATTAAATTTAGATGTTAGTTTAAAACTTTATCTTATATTATTTGCTTGCCGGAATGGGCATCAGTCCAAAACTGAAAATCATCTACTAGGTCAATTTTTCTTAATGAAAGATGGCCGGTAATTTTGTGTTGCCGGCTATTTTTTTTTCTTTTCCTTTTTTAAAGCTTGAAGATCAAATAATATTCATTGATGAAATCAAGGTTATGTGATTATACTACAAGTGATAGATCCATTCCATTGATTTTGACACATTGATGGAAATGTAAACCATTTATCAATTGGGCATATGGTTTTAATTTTTAAATTGTAAGATACAAGTCTCTTTCAACGAAAAACCAGCCGCTTACTAATAATATCACATCGAGTAGAAGGCTGCTTCCCTTTTATTCCCTGGGGAGTTACACTTAACCTCACAAGCTTTTCGAAATTTAAACTTTAGACCAAATAATTAAGGCGTCAATTATGGCTAGCTGCTGACATTAGGAATTTGAAACCCGATATTCAAATTTGAATTCAACACGGCCATTTCTTGTGATAAAGTTGTATGAGATGCACAAAATTGATTGATTACTGGTGTTTGTGAGTCTGAATTCTTTTCCCATTGCCCATGAGGATTGAAGAAATCAAGAATAATTAGGCAACGTAATATGAGGAAATTATGATATTTTCTTGATCAAGAAATTTAAAATAGGACCTTGAGTGCATTACATTTTGTTGTCAGTATGTATTGAGACCCACCCACATATTTATATATATCAATCTGTACATTAGAAAAACAAAAAAAAAAAAAAAAAAGGAAAAAGGCTACCGACAAGGTAGGCAAAACTGGAAGACCAAAAACCCCACACTTTGCTCTACAACATAATGCGGGCGACTTGATTGAATCTTCTGTCTTCGATTTGCCTTGATTTGATCTCTTCTGCGCATCGCAGCGTCTTCTCTATATGGTAGCCTCCTCCGATACTCACTTCTCTCTCCAAATGGCAACAGTAACTCTCGAAAACGCTCACATTCACGTGCATTTTGAAACTCATCATGAACAAGAACTCCAGCTCCAGCTTGTTCAGCTCGTTTGTTGTCAAGCCTCCTACTCGTGCGAAGTAAGAATTTCTGTAATTCCTGCTCGAAATGAAGCATAGTCCGTATAAGCAAACCGTGCTCCGACTTGGTGTTTAACAGAGAAGAAAATAAGTTGAGATGGAGAAGACTACTTACATGTCTTCCACATACTTCGATGCGACCATGATAGTTGTGATGAGAAGCCTATGGACATTTCTGGGGTTGATTCTGAATCCGGGGTTTGCCTGGCGAAACCGATCAATGTAGACATAAGCCACAACGTAGACCGACGGGCCTGCTCGAGTGTACCGAAAGATCCTTTCTAGATACGATTGAATTGTCATGTCTGGTGTCTCTCGGCAATCAAAAACTCGAGCTCTCATGTCTTTCGACAATGCCCACGAACAGTTCCGGGCTATTCTTTCGTTCCGAGCCATGGTTCTCTCGATCAGAGACGCAAGAACTGAGATAACCAGTGGGGTGTTGGAGTCGTTCTGGTAGGAATAAGAGTACAGATCTGACCGGAGCTTTCTCGGAGAGATTGCAAGAGCCGACGAAGCCATCAGTACTGAACTCACTAGAGACAGAGAAAGATGAATGAAGGAATATGAGTTAAGAGAGCGAGCGGGTTGGCTTTGCCTTTGACCCGTTTTTAATCTCTTCGTGTTAATAGAGAAAGGAGAAAACTTGGGTGATATATATATAGGCGTGTTAGTGAATAAAGAAACGCTGGTTGGGCCATTTGGAAGGGGGGTGGAAGCCAAGTTAAGATGATAGCACAAGATTTGAGTGCCTGCTCTTTGTAAAGCCAAAGTACAGACCAACCAGCTAAGCTTTCTTCATTATATAAAATCAAAATTTCACACACCTTTCCTCATGACCCATAAAACTAATTAACTTGGCTCCGCCGACAGTGTAGTTAGGGTTCGATAGCTGGTGGGGGCCTGGGGTTGGTGCTCGGACCCAGAAAGGTAGACGGCATCATTTATAGAACATGTACCCTGGTGGCTCGTCCTTTAGGTCTAGAGGTCCGTGACTCTCGTTTCAAGTCGTCGTCTTCTTCCTCAGTGGAGGATTGGTTCACTACTCACACGTGCGTGAGACCCATCAAAATCATCAAATCTTGGTTTTGCTAACTTTGCTCGCAGCACGTGCAGTCACTCCGTCAGACAATTCGGATTCCCAGGATCTGCAATTATTTTATCAACCGTTGCCCTTTTTTCATTCCCAACTTTATCTCTGTATCATTACAAGAGTTTCACTTCCAGGATTTCTCGCACTTTACAGCACACAAAAGACATTAATGTAAGGTTCTTCTCTCCCTTGTTTACCTGTAATCAAATTACACAGAACCACTTCAGAAAAACCAGAAGAAGAAAAATAACATAACTACTGTTGTCCATGGACGTTACACGTCTCTTACTAAAATATCTGACAAGAAAATCAGATTAAAAGATTATGTGTTTTATGTATTTATTTCGGTATTGGTTGTTAAGTTGTCAAATCACAGGAGCCCACCTTTTGATTATTGACCTCCTGATAAATCCCATTCTCGGGCCCCAACAACAGTGAGGATGAAAGATCCAACGCGACCCAGCTTACGGAAATGTACTTACAGTATATGATCCACATACCTAGCCTTAATAAATATCTTCCACTGGGGCAGCAGATCAAAGAGGAAGATTATTTTTACTTATTGGATAGTCTCATACGGGTCCAAATCTTTGGGGCATTACTACAGAGACCACGTGGAAACAGTTCTTTCCATATTACGTTCATAATAAATATGAGCAACATGATTCTTGGGTGTGGGAAGATAAGAAGAGATTAAATCATAAATAATTTAGATAAAATTACAAAATCAAAAAAGTTTTCAACTTTAATCATGAAAATTGATTCAAGGAAAGAAGAACGGCTAAATTAAGTCAGATCCAGAATTCAAATATTTTCAAAATTATAAAAAATTTGTAATCATTAAATTCATTTTTTTAAAGGAACGTAAATTTGTAATACCTAAATTACAGGTTTGTAAAGAAAAGATGAACCAACCCAGGCCCTGCTTTGTTGCGATAACGTGGCCCACCCTTTCTTTTTGAAGTGGGCTGATCTGCTTTTCAACTCTCAACAAATGGCTAAGCAATTGCCACTTCAGGCCCAGGCTAACGAACCAGACAGCAGGCCTGTGACTGGGCATTCATGGATCAGTCTGTTTCCTTGGAAGCCCTTATTTTCAGAGCAAATAATCCCAATTGGCTTTTGTCTGTTTTTTAATCCATGAAAGGCCTACATTTCTCTGATTAGTAAGCCCACAAGGGTTCTGTCTGCTCTTTAACCCAAAAAGGCCCAGATTTTTCTGATCGCTGGGCATCCACCAAATCGAAGGAAAGAGAAGAAGAAAGCTGTTATATGATGCTGAGGGAACGGGAGAAAAAACTAGAGCAAATGCAGAAAGAGACGGAGCTAAGTGATGGGTAACAGAGAGAGAAGTGATGGATGGGGCACTTTGGAAATCTTAAAAGGCCAGTGGATGTCCTTTGGATAGATTGTGCAACTTGGAAAAGGACGTTTGCCTGTGTAGCCGTATGAAACTGATGGTCCTGTGGCATCTCCTCCTATGGCTGCGGTCCAGCGCATTTTGAGTTCATACCCAAAAGAAAGAAGCAGCAAAATCTTAATCTGTGGCGAGTGTTTGATAGCAATCAACATCTGGGTTCACGCATGCTCACAGAGAAGTTCCACCCATTAAACCATTTTGTGTATTTTGATTCATCGCAACCAACAAAGAGCCTTTTCTTTCTGTTTCTGTCAACTTCATCAACCCTTTGCCATTACCTTTGTAGTTGCTGCCATCTAAGCATACAGTCCATGGAAAGTTGGCAATTGGCTTCAAAAGAAGAAAAAAAAAAAAAGCCAGTTGGTATTACTTTAATTAACCGACTCTTTCGTATAAATACTTCCGCATTTTCTCACAGAACTTATGAGAGAAAGTGGAGCGAGGAATCAAATGAGACAAAACGAGTGATCAGCAAGCAAAATATACAGATTTTCTTTCTGGGTATGTCTTCAATTATGCCTAGAGGCATCTCAGTGAAAGCCAAAACAAAGAAGACGACCAGTCACCTTTCTTTTTCGTTTTCCAAAGTCCCATTCATGCAAAAATTCTTGACCAAACTCAAGTCCCTCCATGAGAAAAGATCAAACAAGATATTTGTTTCCTAATGCAATTAAAAAGCCAACATTTGACAGTGACCGCAAAGGATTTCATCAGTCTGATTAATATAGCATTCAGGACAACAACGGGATTAAACAGATATGATCACCGGCGTGCAAATCCTGCTCTGCACATCACTCATAAAAGCGGGAAGACTGGGAAGAAAGCGTACAAATTCTCTCTGAGTCAATGAAGCTAGCTAGATGGCAAGGCAGGTTAAGCTTTGACAATAAATTAAGGAAGTGGTGAGTTGATTTGCCAAGCGTTTTGTTCATCCTCCAATCATGAAGAGTTGCTAGTTTGCCAGTATATTTTATTGTTGCAAACAGTGCACACAGATTTGAAGTGGGTACCCAACGCATCAACAGCGTTAGGCTTCCTTGATTGATGTGATAGATGTCCAGCTAGTTGTAAAGTTATATTATGCTTCAATCTAATCACTACTCCAGTAATTATTTAATCTTCTTATCAAGAATGTGACCATCTGACTGAGCAATTTCATGTTATTTTTACGAAAAGCAAAAGCTAAATAGAAAGCTCATAAAGTACGGGTATAGCTAAAGAATAATGAGTGTTCATTTATGAAAAGTAGATTAAAAAAACCAATTAAAGGGCATTTGTCTGAAAAACAAACTTTCACCAGGGAGAGCATTAATTGGGAGGATTAGCTTGTGTGATCAAACTGGAAGGCAAAACTTTGCAAGACAAGAGATCTCTTCTTCAAAAGTCATTAGAATTGGCATCTTTCAAGATCTAGTGTCAAAAGGGCCAAAACAGTCATCATATGGTGTCTGATGATCAACTTGTGTGGAACCCTTTTCCGTGTAAACGTGTGGTGACCCCTTAACCCAAGTTGACCAATCAGGACCTAATCATTTAGCAGCTTATCTTTTGGCAAACACTGCATGTTACTTGTCTCCCCCAAGCATCTGCCTCTCTGAGTTGACAGCAACCAGGCGATGCCTGTCATGGCCTTTGGTATCATAAATACCATTGAAAGGTCTCCGTACATACCTGATCCAACGGTTCAGATCATATGGCTCTTTGAGTGCTGAAATGACTTTGGAGATGACGACTGATTTGATTTATCAGAGATTAAATATCACCGGCCAGTTGAACTTCTCATCTCAATCATCCTACTTGCTTTTTCCAAGCATCATAGTTTAGCTTCTTGCCTGAATGTGATTTTATAAATCAAACAGAGAAGGAGAGAGAGATGGGTGAAAGCAGAAAACAATAATTTGATTGATTAAAGCTCAGAGGGTGAAATTTTAATTCAAGCTCAGAGAAGAAGACATCATTATAATTCAAGCTTCTGGCTTTTAATTTGCAGCCACTGAAACACAATTTTTAAAAAACCACTCTCACAAAACTAACCACCCTAAAGACCCGCAGGGAAAAAATAGCTAGTAATATTGCATCTGCATGCCCCATGCATCTGGCAAGCGATGACCCGTCATGTTTAGTTCTTTGAACTAGAAGTTGGGGGTTGCTGCAGCTGCTGGTACATGGCGGCCATCCTGCTGTAAGCATCCATGGTCATCGGCTGCAAAAGATTTGCAATTAATTATCAAAAAGTTCCAAGACAGTGATATTAGAATGATCATGCATGGCGACACAATTAATCTCTATGTTTTGTCCCTTTCTGCTAGCTTAATTAGGCTAAATTAATATGATTAGACCTATCTGACATATTTTCCCACATTAAATTGCAATCTGCAAGTGTTAAATAATCAGATCAACAAATGTCACCGAGAATTTTCAAATTAATGAACTGCAACCTTCCAAACGGTATCAACGTCTCACCTGAGACTGATATGCGAGGAATGCAGACAAAGGGTCTGCCACCATGGTTGCCGGGGCGGCTTGTGGCCGGTCAGCTGCACCATCCCACGAAGTGATGGGCACGAAGGGATTGGGTATCACAGGAGAGACGCTGGTCATGTTGGGGGCGCGGTTCATGGAGTTGATGTCCATGACACCCATTCCCATTCCCATCCCGGGCATGCCCATGCCCATGCCGATGGCCGGTGCCATCATGGACATTTGGAGTTGCTGTTGCATGGTCATTGGCAACATCATATGCGGCATGCTCATGTTGCGCATCATTTGAACTTGGGCTTGCAACTGTTTCAGGTAGTCTATCACTTCGTCTAGCATTGAAGCCTTATCAGTCTGTAATAAACAAAAGAAGTCGGTCACAAAGTTACAGTACCTTATGTCTCATGTGACACAGTGATGAAGGTTGAAGGGAGACCTAATAGATAACATGACCAGTAAGGTTGCCTGTTTCTCCTACAAGTGGGTAAGACAAAGATCAAAAGAAATGGCTGATCTTTGAAGGGCAGAAAGCAAGGGAGGGCCTACCTTGGCCTACCAAAAAAGGGATTTACGTGGTATCAGATGACTGTCTCCACAACAAACAACCATTCTGTCCAGATGTCTCCCTGGTAAATTTGGGTATGTGGACTAGGATCACTAGATCAGTCCCTGTGTACCCATTAGCCATTTCAATGCAATAAAGATCAGGACCACCTTCATGCCATTATCACTTGATAAGTCCATCTTTTTAAGTGTCTCAAAAGTCTCCATATCACAAGTCCTTCGAGTTCAGTGTAGCAGTCTTTATTATTTCACTTTTTATTGATTAGCCCTTTACCATTGGGTTCCAAAGCCAAGAAACTGAGTCCACAAACTCCTCATTGTTCAGCACAAAAAGGAAAAACCGATAGCTAGTTCAGTCAGAACCAAGTTCAGACCGGACTCTCTTCAAAAGGCAACCTCGGGTGTTAGGAAAATTCTATTTTTTAGCCAGCTAGTTGGTCGTACTGAGGACATAACAGTTTCTAATAAGGAAAAACTAAAGAACTAAGATTCAGCTATTCACCCGGCATATTCCCTCGTGGAGTAGTTCAAAGAATAACTTTTTTTTTCCCACAAAAAGAAAACTAAGAAAGTATCTCCTCAAGGATAAGGCAAATGTTCTTTGCTTCTTTAATGGTTATTCTCCAGCTTTTTGTTCATTCCTCTTTATCGTGTGTGGCTGCGGTGGGTCCTTGTGGTTGATTCTCACACAGATAGACCTAACTGATCTATGTATGCTGCCCTTGCAAGATGGTCGGAAGAATATAAGAAAATTAATTGTGGATAAATGGTGTATTGATGAGTGACCTTGAAACGACAATGACTTAGAAAAGAAACGCATGCCCACATGACAAAAGTTAAAGGTAAGTTTGATATGTGAAAGCATTCACTAGCTACACTATGACCAGAGATAATAGAGTCGGCAGCAATGAGTAAAGGCCAGAGATAGTGACTTTCAATTTACTTGGAGAAAACGGAGACCCAAAGGAGAATGTAGGAGAACATCATTATCATGTGCATAATTAACAGTGAGGACCATGTCGCTCGACTGATTGTAGGCGAAGATGGGTAGCTAGGAGGAGATAACGAAAGCTTGGAGGCAAAAACACCCTGTTTATGAGTAAACTGGTGAAAGTAACACGTACCTTACTGGAATTAGGGACCAGCTTCTGCAAAGTCTTCATTCTTTGGTTTATCTTATCTCTCCTTTTCTGGAAAACCAATAATTCAGTGTTAATCATCCACGGAGATTACTCATAGAGGAACTTCAACAACACTGCTACTGTGTATTAGCTCTGTTGTTTAAAAAGAAAGAGACAGAAAGGGCGCATACGCGTTCAGATTGGTTATGGATAGCAGCAGCTCTACTCCTTTTAGTTGAAACCGACGATTTTGCCGTTCCTTTCTTCTGGTCTTCCTCATCACCTGCCTCTCTCTTTAAAATAACACAAGATTAGAAGAGAATTAACTCAACTTTTATGATTGTTCATAGTAAAACACAGAAGAGACTAAGAAGGGATGTGATGTGTATGCAAGAACGGAGCACAAGAACATGCCTGAGGTCTGCTGTGACAAACAGAGTCATGATCGTCGGCAGTGGTCGTCTTGGTGCACGGCTTTGCCGAGCTAGTGTTCTCTGGGGAAGCCATTGAAGTGGAGGTGATACCCGCAACCACGTCCCTCTCGTACGCGTCGAGAGAAACATGCTGGCTGTCCCTCACAAAAGTGGCGCTGCAGCTCACGCTCTGGTCCCTGCCGCTCCATGCAGGTGCCACCGAGTCACGCGCCGGCGCCCTGGCTTGTTTGCCCATCATGAGGATATCTTCCTCTTGGGTGGCTACTGGTCCGCTGCAAGACCCCACCCGAGTGGAGCAGCCTACCATGCACGTGCCTCCGATCATGGGAACGGACTCTATCACGTGCGTGCTCGGGTCTTCGGAGCGGTTAGAGCAGGGTACCATAGCATCCATAGCTAAGGTGACCGTGGTAGCTGCCGCAGCAAGACCGCGGTGGTGGTCGATCCATGTCACGAGTTGCTCACCATCACAGCTAGCTTTGGCTTTCGGCAAGCAAGTTGCTTGGTCCACTATGGACTCCAGTGTGCCACTGGCCCGTGGCTTCTCCCAGGTGTACTTTGAAGGATTTATCGACGTTAATGTTTTGGCCGGCGGGCGAGGTGGACCCAGACCGTGCAGGGCTAGTTGGCCATTCTCCCATGTCAACTCTGCAACTTCAAAATCTAACCTGCACCATGTGTATATTGTTGCACCATTATATCATTCAGGCCACTGGAACTACAAGTAAAACAGCAGACCTCACTCGAAAAGCTACAGAGAGAGAGAGAGAGAGAGAGAGAGAGAGAGAGAGTACATGGGAACATCAGGTGTTGTAGAATTAGAATGAGCTGAAGGGAAAGCGACGCCGATAGGGGCAGAATTTTCATCAAGATCCCAGCAAGGAACACACCGGCTCATTTCGGGTATCGATCGGCAGCTTTTGTTATGCCGTCTGAAGAGACAACATTGGAAGAGAACAGCGTTGTTTCGCCATCCTATTACTCTTTCCTCGTCTCCTTCTCCCCCTCCTAATAAAGTTTAAACCATCTCCATGTGTCCTTGGGCGAAATAGACTGGTTCAAATTCTAGGTAAGTAAGCGGCTCATGAGATGGAAAGCCCCACATGGACTTTATTGCGAAGATAAGAATAGCTTGGGGAGAGAGATTCTGGTCCATTTATGTAGTAAAATTTTAATGCGGGGCTGCCTCTGAGGTCATCCTCTTTTGGTCTTTAAATGATGAGTACCCCAGGATTGGGTATTTAATGATTGGGCAGCCATTACTGTCTATTCCCATCTACTGGGAATCAATTTCTCTGTAATTCGGAAACGCCATATAGCATGCCGAGAATGACAAAAGAGAGAAGTAAGAGGGAAGGCCGGGATTGGGTAAACTTAATGACGAAGGAATCCCTAGTTTCTCTTTTTAATCTAGATTTAGTTTGTTAATTAATATTACAGCAGGAACGAGATTATTTGTTTATTTTTTTCTTGTTTAACAGTGGAATTTCTGCAACCTTGCAACCTGCGGGCTGGTGCACGCTCCATGTGGGCGATTACCCTGTAATAGAACTCGTTTTGCAGTTGTTTTAGCCGAGTGGGACCCGTAGTGGGAGTAACATTTTGTAGGGACGTGAATGGAAGAGGGAATTCGCGTGGGGAATTGAAACGTTGGATCAGAGTGAATGAGGAGGGGTGCACACTAGGTTGGATCAGAGGCACTATGCACGTGGCATGCAAACACAAGGCCGATCCTGGGATCGAAGACACGCTTGTGGTGGCTCCTCCACGTAACACTGCCATGCGCCTCATCACCAGGCATTCAACTTATCCTCTATCCAGTGTTTTTTTTTTTCCTCTTTTTTGTCACGAGTAAAATTTTCTCAGGAAAATTGACGAGAAAAGTTGGTAAAATGTGAGGGCAAGGTCCATTTTGTTTGCCTTTTGAATAGTCAAATTCGGGTCGCTCCAAATTCAGCGCTTTGAAACTATTAAATGGTAAAGCTGCATTGGTATGCCATGACGTGGTGTACGTCTATCCAGAAATTGGCCTCCTTATTAATGTGAAATGACGTGTGGATTGGAAAGGTCGAATTTATCTTGAAATTTGTACTCGCCAGTTCTTTTTGGGAAAATTAAAACGGCCTACAACGTTAATAAAAAAATAATACTGTTCCTCGAGGCAGCCCAAGAAAATTGACAGATTAAGCCCGAGCATTTAATACGGGCCTAATATGGGCCGAGCTTATTTGCCTTGCAAAGTAATGGCTTCAGCTGAGGAAGAACGCTCCGGCCTACACGGTTTTCGGATCTTCGTCGGGTCGGTCTTTTACCCGTTAATGGCATTCCATATTGATAAAGCCATCTTAACTTGCAAGAAATACTTTTCCTTTCATAGAGATAACTTGGGAGAAATTAATGAACTTGTTTGATTTCGGAGAAAACTTCTATATAAAGAAAAGTTACTCGGCCCAAATCAAATTAGTAGAATCGACAATATCAAAAAAGAGATCGATTACCAATCACAGAATGATTTCTCAATCAAATGAAGTTTCCCATACATTAAAAAAAAAAAACCTTAAAATTAAAAGATGATAATGTTTGTTGATGGTAACTGTTTGACGCTTTACACCGAAGAGAAAAAGAAGCAGTTGCAGGTTTGTTCGCTTTTGTGCTTAAAAAAGGCCAAAAGAAGCTCAAGCGTACTTGCAGTCGCAGTTAGATACTGTCTTGCGTCACAAGAGACAGATTTAGGAGCCTTTCAAAGGGATGACGGCATTATTATGTAATAGATTCACTATTACAATCATTCCGGGTTACGCTGGGGCCCTGCCAGTCTTCAGATTGCCTGCGGACGGTATTACCATTATCGAGGGATATCTTTATATCGGTCATTCCGGGTGGTAAAAGGGTTTCCAATTGCTACGTTGGCTGATTGTGATGAGTTGATGTCTGATGGAGGCGTGACTCTTGCTGCACCAGATAAGTCCTGTTAAAGATTTCAAGGAAATGCCTACCCCCCACAAATCCAAGAAATCCAAATAAAAGAGCTGCTCCTGTTACTCAGTTATTTTATTTTTTAAACCACTTGACAGAGCTAATCCTGATAAATGTCATACTCACCAGATCAGAGAAAACCTAACCCTAAACGTCCTGACCAGAAGAACTTAAAGGTATCATCACCCAAGAGACTCAGGCCTCTAAGCTTACCTGATATTTTGTTCAAAGACAATGCTCTGAAGCATGTCATTCTCAAGATGCCCCTCGACCCTCACTCCCGGTCCTCCACGCCTTCGCTTTCGCCTTCTACTCCTTCCGAACCCGATTTATCGGTCCATCCGCTTACCCTAGACCCGCTTGCGACTGACTACAACTCCCTTCTGTCTGATGCGCTCCTCCTCAACATCTTCTCAAAGCTTCCCATTTCACAGCACGTCTCCAACTCCCTGGTTTGCAAACGCTGGTTGTACCTTAGCGGCCGCTCGGTGCAATCTCTCAAGCTCTCCGATTGGGCCTTCCTTGACTCGGGTCGGGTCTTTCAGCGGTTCCCCAATCTCATTGACATCGAAATTGTCCGTTCATGTATCCGAGTCCCGCCAAATTCCGGTATTTTGGTGACTCACAAGTTCTTGTCAGTTCATGTTTTTACAAATTTCATGCCAAATGCGTTTATAAACGAAAGCTATGTGTTATCTTCGAATTTGATCGATCGCGGGCTAGGGATGATTGCTAAGAAGTACCCAAATTTGCGGAGAATCGTGACAATTGGTGCAAGTGAGGAAGGGTTGTTGAGTATTTCCAATGAGTGTCACACACTGCAGGAATTGGAGTTGCATTGTTGTGGGGATTTGTCCTTGAAGGGAATTTCGGGCTGTAGGAATTTACAGGTAGTGAAATTGATTGGTTCAGTTGACGGGTTCTATAATTCAGTGATATCAGATATTGGGTTAACCATATTGGCACAAGGATGTAAGAGGCTAGTGAAACTTGAGCTATGTGGATGTGAAGGTAGCTATGATGGGATCAAAGCCATTGGGCAATGTTGCCAGATGCTCGAGGAATTGACTCTGTCTGACCACAGGATGGATGGTGGGTGGTTGGCAGCACTATCCTTTTGTGGGAATTTGAAGACTTTGAGGCTTCAGTCCTGCAAGACTGTGGATTCGAGTCCTGGCCCTGATGAACATTTGGGAACTTGTTTGACACTTGACAAGTTGCATTTGAAGCAGTGTCAATTAAGGGATAAGAATAGCGTGAAAGCATTGTTTATGGTTTGCAAGAATGTAAGGGAGATTGTTCTTCAAGACTGCTGGGGATTGCGGGATGATGTATTTGGCATGGCAAGTATCTGTAGGTGAGTTTTTGTTATTGTAATTCAATAGGAGGATGACTAGTATGTCGTACAATTGGCTATGAGTAATTCTTATGCCTATGCAAATTGCTTCTACTTTGAATATGATTTTGTATGCTTAGTTGGGTGTGAGGGAATTAGGAAATTCAAAGAATTGAAATTTACAACAGATGGATTAATGTAATCTAATGCAACGAACGTGCATAGTTTGAATAGTTTGGTGAAGCCACTAGTGATAGGATGCTTTTCAGGTACTTAAAACATTTTAACATCTGATATAGAGGAAAACAAAAAGTTCATACTTTTTCTTGTTATCTGCTTTGTGTTAGAATAAGGATAATTTTCATATTGTCACACATGTCTCAGAAGAGTGACTTGCTGACTTGCTACAAGCTTTTGCAGCTACTGACACCTCGTTGTCTTTGTCAGCTGTGTGTATCTTCGGATTAGTAGTCAGAGTTTAATCCATGGATTTTCCCAGACCCAACACCAAGATTTGCATTGTTTCTGTCCATGATGGAAACTAATCTTGGATAGCAGTTACTTAGCATGATATATTTGTTTGAACTTTAATAAGTTAAATTTTCTTCTCAGGGGGTTGACATTGTTATCTTTGGAACACTGCTCCTCACTGAAAATTGGAGGTTTGGAGTCGGTAATTCTTTCCTGTAAGGAGCTTCAGAGACTAAGAGTAGTTTCATGTAATGGCATAAAGGATAATGCCATAACTCCTGAACTTGCTTCACTTTTTTCTGTTCTTAAAGAGCTCAAGTGGAGACCAGATTCTAGATCCCTCCTTTCTTCAAGTCTTGCTGGTACTGGAATGGGAAATAGAGGTGGTAAATTTTTCACAAGGTTAAAGGCTTGAACATGCAATTTCGTGTTGAGAATCCAATGATCATTTCAGTCAATGCATAGACAATATACATGGGAGCCGCAAGAGGATTTGGCAGATGCAGCAAACATTTTAGGAGCTCTCTAACCATGATCCTCTCAATTTAGAAAATGACATGTGGTTCTGAGCAGCCTGCTTCAGGAATCTGCAATTTGAAGTGTTAGCTAATTCATCTTATGCCCCTTGTAAATGGGGTACTTTTTCAGGGTTAAAGTAGATTTGTCAGTGTACTTTACTGTCACTAACATGCAACATGTTTAAATATCCCCAAGCTCATTAAGGGTAGTTGTCTGACTTGCTGAATTAGTGTAAGCTCTAGCCTTAAGACCTTTCATCACCACAGGTAATATCAGATTTTCTTCTTCTTTTCTCAAAATATATGAATTCACTCTGACTTTACGGTAACTGTTGATGCAACTGCTGGTAGACTGATTTGTTTACAAATTATTTTTCATGAAGTTCTCTAGCATATGCTACAGAATTATTTACTTTTGTTGTTTTCTTTCTCCCCTTTCCCATGGTATGATATCTGGCTTGAGATGATGCTGTACTTTGATATGTTGTAAGGTACTCATTCTCTGAAATCACAATTGCAAGGAATTTCTGGTCTTTTCATGTATCATAAAATATTATAAGACTTGCAAATGCTCTTTTTCTTATTTTCATGTCTTGCAGTACTGATTCACCTTGGCAGAGGCAAGTGCAAATAAAATACTTATGGAATAGGTGAAGACTGGAAAGCAATCAATCTATCTTCATCCTCTTCCAGGTAGGTCGCTTATTCGATAGTGAATTACATGTTTTAGTGGGCCTTAACGAAAGTTTTAACTGTAAAATCTGAACAAAGTGCTCAAATGGGGCAGTATATATCCTACATATGATGAAGAATAAAACTAAGGGAAAATTCACACCATTCTTTTTTAAGTGAAGTTTGGACTGCCAGTCACCATCTCAATGTAACAAATTTTCCTTAAGCAAAATAAAGACAGCCTCATCTGATCCTAAAACTTGTACTGCCCTTGCTACTATAAATGTATTATGTTTGATTGGAATATATATGTGGTTTTATTTTATTTTATTTTTCCTTTGCTGAACAACTTTGCCGAGTGTTTCAAGCTCCATTTGGATAAGGTGGTGAAGAATATGCAATCGCCATAAGTATTCATCCCTTCTGGTGTGGTGTCACAGATACAAATGCAGAGTTGGGTCCATTCAGGCAAGCCATCTTACTGGGAAATCATAATCATTTCTTGATGGTACTGCAGGATGAGATGGACCTGCACTAGGCCAGTGGACTGTGTGTTTTCCCAAATGAAAGTAGCTTGTTCAGATGGATGTGTTAATGTGCATTGAAAAGCCTTTGAATTCTCTTCCCTTTAATATTATAAGGAAGAAGGGGGAGGGGGGGGGGGGGGGGGTGGGGTGTAGTTGTCTGGAAGCACAAAGTTATGCTTTCTGACATATTTGTTCTGTCTACTCACAGCCATATACTGCTATACTTTTGATTCCCCCTTTATATCCTAAGATTGCAATTTGGAGAGTAGAGAGTATGGCAAATGTACAATAACATGTTGGCTCATTTGCAGTGGTCAAAGAGGTGGGCTCATGCCTGATGTTCATCATTTGAGGCATCTTTTTCTTTCTATTTGGGCAAAAATCCAGTGTAGCCTTGGTGAGAGGGCCCTGGCTTGAGAAGATCCAGATGCAGTTGCTGTTGTCTGGGTTTTCCCTAACTAGTAACTCACATTTATGCAAATAACTTGAGAAGAGCTTACTTTTCACTGTCTTTTGAAATGCTGCCAAAATTTCTGTAGAAGTGTTTAGTTGGAAGACTTGCAATGCCATGAACAGCTGCATTTGCAATTTTGTACTAAATGATAACGCTTTTGTATTATTGGGTCTGCATAAATTCAGCATCCAGAAACATACTTCTTAGCTAACTAAAGGTTAATCACTCACCTCTGGGTTCTGCGTATTAACTTTTGCCAAAAAAGGATTCACCAGATAGACCTGCAAATCAACTTTGCCAACTCAAAATCCAAAAATACCATAAAAAAATTTTAAAAAATCAATTCACAAGATAACCTACTGCTTCCTTGAAGGCATCGGCCCATCTATTTCAAGCTTGGAATTTCAGGAACTACCAGACTACCATATTGTACCGTCTCCCATAGTACCCCGCACATCACTTCCAACCACAATATACTGCTTTACTACTCTCTTGCTCGCTCCCTCTCAATGAGCCCCTCTGTCCTGATCTGTGAATTGGCAATTTAAGGTGCCTCCAGGGTTGCGGTTTTACCGAAGACGAGGTCCTGCAGTACATGATGAGGAAGAAGATCTGCTATGAGAAGATGGACTTAGACGTGATTCGTGATATTGATGTCAGCAAGCTCAAGCATTGGGATGTGCAAGGTCTGCTTTTGATCATATCTTGAGGCTTGCTTTCTTCTTGGGTGTGAATTTATCCTGGTTTGTGAATTTCTGCTCAAAATTGATTGCTATTTCTTTTCTACAGTCACAAAGACAACAAGTAACCAATGGGCCCTTAAGCGGGTTAATTTCCATGTTGGGCTGGGTAAAAAAACCCTTGTTTTGTTTGGACTTCGATTCTGACGTGGCATCTCATGATTGGCTGTCTAAGCGTGGCATTGTCCAGCGCGTATAAAATCCCATCCATAAATCGCGTTTTGTGAGGGGAAATCAGTGAATCGGAAGCTCAATACAAGTCAAATACGTCTCATCGACTTAGTGGGCGATCTGAATTTTGAGTTGATTCAGGTGAGTTCTTCCTTAATTCCTGGCGTTCTCTATTGTTCTTTGTGGGTTTCAATTGTATGTTTATGTTTGATGATTCATCTTCCATACCTAATTCTGTAGATTCTATAGATCCATGCATTTGTGTGCGCGCGCGCAACCTCGATCGACAACTGGTTTCTGAGATCTGGTGGACTGGCCAGTTCTTAGCGTAGTTATTGAGGTTTTGGATCTGAGAATTCGTTACAAATAGTGATTTATGTTGTGTTAGTTTTCTTTTGTTTCCCTATGATATTTGATGTGCCTTTATTCATAGGTTTTGAGTAGTTTATTTGCCTACACAAATCTCGTGTCTTTTATAGTTTTAGATTATAATGGATTCTGTGCGTGAACAAACTTGACTAGTGATTTATCTAAATATTTTGTCACACTTGTGAAAGAATGTTCATGTTTGGTTTATATTGCCAATATGAAATGTAATAGTCAATCTATACTACAGGTCTTTAAATAGCTTGATTATTATTTTTTTGGTTGATCTGGCATGTATTTTGAGATGTTTATGCTATTTGTAATTGTGACATCTTTATGTAAGCAAAATAGACCTGCTGCGGTGTGTCAATTAAACTTGCCACTAACTTAATCATCCAGTTTTATTTTAACTGAAAATTACCTTGCTCCATTTGCGGATCTCATTTTATCAATATATTTAAAATTGAAGAGGAGTTTCTTGAATTTTAGGTGTTATTACTGAAACAAAATGGTTTTGAGCGGAGGAGCTCCCACAAGAGGAAGTGCTGCAGCTGCTGCAAGCATGCGCAGGAGGAGGACAAGTAACAGTGGGGCTTCAGGAGGGGCAGCAGGGACTATGCTCCAGTTTTACACTGATGATGCCCCAGGACTCAAAATCTCTCCAAATGTTGTGCTTGTCATGAGCATTGGTTTCATTGCTTTTGTTGCCATTCTCCATGTTATGGGTAAATTGTACTTTGTTCGCAAAGATGCTTGAAGAATCTGCTGACAATATGTGTTCTCATTGAATTTTGGATCTTTAGAAACAAATAGACTTTGAAATATGAGTTTGGTTTTTTGAATTACTATTAAAACATTAATGAATGGTTAAGGTGCTGTTACTTTTCCTGGTAGAGGCAACCCAAGCAGTCGCAACATCAAATTTTCTGCTGGAATCTAAACAAGTACTTTATGAGACATTTGTTAACCTATTTCACTTGGATTTGCCTCAGATGTGGGCTATTGGGCCTTTTTGAACAGTAAAATTTTGAAGATTAGTTGGGCAAGGATAAGCTTTGTGAGACATTGGAGGACAAATGAAGTGTGAGAAGATAGGGATTTAGTTGTTTGCGTGGAATTCTCATTTTCCCTATCATATTGTGAAAGTTGCGGAGTTTGCTAGGTTAGAGAAGGCTGAAACTGTAATAACGGAATTGTGATGAATATGTATGCATATCTCAGAACTAAGCCAGGCTGTTGCTAGTTGCAAAACTAGAGTTTTGTGAGCTGTTGATCTGTTGAATCATAGAATTGAACATTGAATATGTATGCATATCTCAGAACTAAGCCAGGCTGTTGCTAGTTGCAAAACTAGAGTTTTGTGAGCTGTTGATCTGTTGAATCATAGAATTGAACATTGGCACTAAGAATTTCAGAGCACAGCTTCTTTTGGGAGTGACTGGGACTGATGCTGGATAATAGGCTGAAAGCTCTCTGAAAATGAAGCTGTGACAAAGTATCAAAGTGACCAACCTGACCCTGAGATATTAGTTATATTAATACAAACTTTTCATGTGCTTGGCTGATAGAATTTTCCTGCATTGCTGGGTGAATGTTGAATCGCGAGTTTAATAAGCAAAGCTTACCTCGTCTCTTTTTACGGGTCAGTTGTGCCAAAGTGCCAAGCTATCATGCATTTATCCTTTTATCTCGGCTTAATGTCACATCAACTGTCCGCCATGACTTCAAGCTCCTCTGTTAACCCTACTGCGAAACTAATGGTCTGCTCTTTTGGAGTATTCATTAAGATGCCATTCCTCTTTCCAGTATGGCTGGCCAATAACAACGTCTAGCCCCAAACAAAATACTCAGTCTAACTAAAGCCGCGTTCAGGATTTGGCTGGGCCTCCAAATCAGACTACTATCAATCCAACCAATGTGACCAAAATCTACTGAAATTAAGAAGAAAGTTCAAATTCGATTCGACTTTCAATTACACTGATTTCATAACATTTGACTCCGATTGAATATACTCCCAAGAAGAGTTGCACATGGTGCATATACAACTTCTGAGTCATGAAAAACTGCACATCTAATACTATAATACATGGATTAAAAAGGGATGTCCAAATGTACGATTCCATACGGGAGTTATCAAAAGAAATGTTTGGAAATCTTAGTGCGCATTGTCAGACACCCAGCCCGAAACCATACTCTCATCTACAGGTTTCAGACCCCCACATGATCTTGCAACAGATTCAAAGAGTTTTTCGATCTCTGGAGCACACCTTATGAATGCTCGGTTCCAGAAGTTGTATCTAGGATTCTGAGAAGTTCACATGAGAAAATCCAAGTGAGAGCCTGCACGCTTGACACAAGGTAAAATTTAAGAGGGCAGGTTACCTTGATGAGCTCGATGAAGGTAATAAGGAGACCCCACGGATGAGGTCTATTAACAATAAGGCGCTCCAACAAGACTCTCGTTATTTGCTCTTGAATAATTTCCTGACCAAGCCATAAGTATTGTGTTAATTAAAAATGAAGAAACTCCAATGACTTGGATCATCAAATCCTCAGGCCAAATTCATCCAAAAGGAAACCAATGCCAAGTCAAATGACCTTCCAACAATTTCACCTCTGTGCCATGCAGTGATTATTTCTAATAATAAAAAGATTTTGGGTAAATTTCAATCATCTTAATGAGGAACAAAGAAGAATCATATTCATGGTGTTATAATACTTCAGATGAGGTGATAAAATATTCTACCGAGGACCATACACTCTTCTTATTGCAACAACATGAATCCATTGAAACATTAAGCACAGTTTTCTTTTCAACTATGAGAGAGACAGAGAGTGGTTATGTATATATGGGAATAACCAAAGTATACCAACAGAAATATATGGAATGGTATGTGAAATAAAATCAAATGAAGCGTTCTTGCCTGGTTTGATTCAGCGAATAGGTACAGTAGAATGAACGAAAAGTAATGTGTGTGGTTGTTGGGATAGCGCAGTTGATTGGCAATGGCATTTAGAAAGAGGTAGCGTCCTTCAGTGTCTAGGTCCAGTATAAGAGTCTGAAAAATATCCAAGGCAGCACTGACCAAGAACACTGCCAGTGGGACAGCATTTGCAGTCGACTGAGCATGAGTTCTTGCCTGCAGCTGCTGAATAGCCTGTATAGTAAATGCCAAAAGAAACCATTCAATGACCACATCCTGAGCCCTAAGACATTACCACATGCACATGTTAACACCCAGACAGTGCCACAGAGAGAGACAGAGAGAGAGAGACAGAGAGAGAGAGAGAGAGAGAGAGAGAGACAGGCAGATCCATCTTTAATTTTCTCACTGCCCCCTTTGGCTCAACTGTAATTACAGAAACTAGCCCCATGTTAATCACATCAGAGGAATCAAGCAAGAATACTCGAGGAAGAAATGGGACACTAACAATTTATTCAAAAGATAGTCATTCCAAATGAATTTATAAAATAATTAGTGAAAGCAAAGACAAGTACTCTACATGGTGAAGGTACAGATAGGCATTACAATAAAAAAAAGGCAAACATTAAAACATTGACCAGCATAAGTTTACATGTTAGTAATAGCAGTGTAAGAACCAGACATACCTGCATTCCAACATAAAGAACAAGGGAGTTTATCAACGGCACATTATAACGGGTACCAGCAGAAGCAGCTTCACTTGGTGACAGGACCAGTCTCTGCTTCAATTCACTCAGAAAAGAAGAGCCCTGTTGTCTTGTCTGCAAAAGAATTTCAAAAATTATTTTGAATTACACAATTCAAAAGAGTAACATATAAAACGCAAGATTAGAAGAGAATAAAGTGCATAAAGGGAAGAAATCCAAGACCAAATGACCAATTTTATTATACTAGAGGAGGTTATAAAGGGGGAAGCATCAGCAAAAAAAAAAAAAAAGAGGCAAACTAACTCATCCACCTAATGCTTAAACAGACAATGAACTTCCATGCACCTTGAGGAATTCATCCACATCAGCCTTCATCTGCTTTGCCTTAAGAGCTGCATCGACCTCAGAGAGAATACGAGGGGGTTCTCTTATCTCTGGAAGCAAATCAATCTGCAAACAAAACCATTGTAAAATCAGCTTATGACTAACAATCACCTAATTATCAACTATGGCTTATGTCACACCTTTAAGTTTGGAGTAGAAGGATCTGGTAATCTCATATTGCGTGGAAAAGCACTGAGAATGATATTCCGCATTTGTATGCAGCTTGGGGGAATGACATCACAGAAAGTAAAATGATAATCACAGAGAAACTCTGGGAAGTCATGAAGAAGCACCAGCAGCACCCTCAGTGTACCTTTATAGAGAAAATGGACCTATATAGATAACCCACAAAAGAATAAGTGAGACCATCATATGTAGGTCCTCAATGACTGAACAATAAAACCTGACAATTCAATGTGACATACTGGCACTCCTAGTTCAGCATTTCTCAAAAATGGCTCGAGGAACTGGAGCAAGTCTACCAGTAGGCGCTGGACATACGGCCAACCTTTCTGACCATTTCCTGTGAGCAACTTTGGCATGAAACTCCTGTGACTCACCAACTCAAGCCATGCAAAGCTGAAGGTGCATTTTAACCAAGTTAGCAATGCATAAAGTATAAACTGAATCGACATTAACACTTAATTCATTGGTAAAATTTCTTAGATGTGGAACATGTATGTGAAGACAATGATAGCCATCAGGGAATGATTTCTGTCCAATTTTTACTGATTGATGCAACCTCCAAAAGATAAACTTCACCGAAGAATATTGCAAGAGTTGAGATAGACACTAAAAGAATTCTGGAAAATTGGAACAACATCAAGGGCCATCGTCTTGATAATATTAGAGTTACAGCATTTAGCCAAAGTACTAGAAAATCTTTTTTCCTTATATTATCCACACAAAAACTACAATTACAGCTTATGCACAAGAACAAGTAAAAAATGGTCAGACAAATATTAACTAAAATGAGATACAACGGCTGTTCTATGTTGCAAATAATATTTTATGGGACCCTCTAATATCAAGTTTGCAACAACACCATAGGATTCCTAACATATTGTCTACCTGATAATGTCTGCCTTTACAACCTTTATCATGCATTTAGCTGATGATTAACAAATTCATTTACTTACCTGAATGCAGGAACTTTAAGAGGCTGCAATGCATGGAATGCATTTGCAAAAGCTGTCAAAATCTGCACAAACAACAAACATTAGTCATGCAATACAAAAAAATATAGGAGTTAAGACAATGCAAAGGAACCATACCTGATAGTTTGCACCATCAGTAACAAGGTCCAAGGAACCCAGGTCCAGCAACCAGTTAATAAACAGTCTAAAATATGGTCTTGGATTAAAGGATGCTTTCTTCTCCTCAGAATCTTTTTGGATAAATCTTACAGTCACAGTCAAAATCTGCCATAAACCATAAAATCATTTATCCACTTTTCAATGAAATAGACGAAAAAAAAATATATATGTACAATCATGCTGACATTTACCTTTGAGAGAAGAAACAGTTTACTTGATCCCTGCTCCATGGGACAATACTAACAAAGTGACAACAAAGATGTTAATGCAATGCATATAAAATCAAAATGGAAAGTGAAAATATCAATATTTTTCACAACAATTTACTTACCTTCAAGATGGAAAACACAAGTTTTGCATAAATGTCAATGGCCAAGAAAGATAAACTTTGAACTTGCTGAGGGGTTTGCAGTGTGCCAGAGTTAATTACCTCAGAAGATATGCAATGTGCAACAGAAAGTTCCTAAAATTTTAAGAAAAAAGTTATGTCCACAATTCCTAAGTATTCTTTTGTAAATATAAAATCAAAGAATATTAAAAAAATCACCGTGAGAAGGCGGAAAAATCGTTCTGTCATATCATCCCCCTTCAGCAATCCATTTTGATGCAACTGTAAGATGTAATGGGTAAATGCTGCATCATTTGTTCCGGGAAGTTCACATATCTGGTACCATTCAGCAAACAGCATGGAGACCTACAGTGAATTCATATAGAAACGTAAACATTAGAAGACCAAATATCACTTCAGTTGTATGTCCCAGCAACACAGAATAAATAAGAAGAGAAACAATGTGTTGATGGTCAAAACAATGACGACAACAATGTGGTCCACATCATGTGGAAGGAATCAAAGCTTCCAAACAGTTAAATTATAACTTCTTCAGCCAAAAGTGGAAATGCAGGCGGTCGGCAACATTGACATTCAATAAGCCAATTCCGGTACAGCTGAGATAGGCAAATAGTTTGGTACAATTCACCCATGCAGGCAGTTGAGTAAAGCAATACCACAACTTGGATACTTCGTCCCCCACAAACAAAGAACCCATTTTCCTCCATGTATCTTCCTTACCCGACTGAACCCTCCATTTATTCATCCATTATAATTTCTCTGACTAGTTATTTCCAACTCAATAAAGTCTAAACAGCATTGACCAGGTTTTCTTAAAGCTAGGAATATACAGGATATAACAAGCAAAATAAGGTGAAAATACCTGCTCCCGGAAGCCAGCAGGATCTGGGTCCCCGGGTTCTCCACTGCCACTCTCCTCCCTGTTTGATGTGGAATGCACAGGGGCCTGTTTTCACACAACGGCAGTTTGATTATCAGTGAACTTATAAAGACGATCAGTCACACAAATATAAGTAGATAGCAGGCATAAAATCTCCAATAACCTTTTTTTCTCTTGATTGTCTAGCCTTATCCTCTTTTCCAACAGTAGCACCAGAGAGAGCAGTGGTACTAGCAACTGGATTCCTGATGACCTCAATGAGCTGTATCAATGACTCATGAGATCCAGGTTTTGCTGCAAGCTGCAAGTTCAGAAAAGTAACTGTAAGCAATAGCACATAAAAATCAGCAAATACACCCTTTATCATACCACCTTCTCCAGATTGAAGTAGCAGAAAGTTTATAAAAATCCAGTAACACTTCCGTTATATATACTTTCAACCTCAACTGTGGAAGATATTACTCTTCAGGCTTAAACTTTATTGTGTAACGGGCACAAGAGGATTACAGCATCAGTGCTGATTGACTTTTGGAAGAGCCAATGTCATGAGAATTCCAAATACGTACAGAAGGAACCAAAAAAATTGGGATGGAGAGTGCAAAAAAGAAATGAATGAACCTTTGACAAAGCATCAACAAGATTGTGGAGTTCTGAGATGACTCTGGACTCATCATTGACCACAGATTGGAGAAGGGAAATGGCAAACTCTGTTGCGCCCTCTGCACATGCAATTATTTAAAAACCTTTAGTGCTGTGGAATTTAACTATTAGCTCAACTAGCATACAATTAACCAAGTTACATACTGTTCCTTCCCCCATCAATAAGTTTTGCCATATGAACATTGTACTCTGCAAGATTAAGCAATTCACTGCGAAAAAGGCCCATGGTAATATCTTTGTTGAATTTACGTTCCTCCTCTGAATAGATCACCTACAAGATGCAGTTGCAAAATGATTTATAATGATAAAGAATTGAAAACATCAAGTATACAAGCAAATAGAAATCCAGTGAAAAGCATTAAAATTTGAGATTGAAAACTGGTAACTCAATGAAAGGAAGTTCCTGAAGAAACTTATAAATGACATGGGGTAAAATAACCATAGGTCAATACTTTCATTTGGAAAGCAAAATTCTATCGGTCCCATCTAAACATGAAAAGCTAGCAACTTTATTCATGGGATAAGGCAGAGCAGTCAGACATGCTCAAAAATGGTGATGCAAGCAACATATTAAAGGAAAAAAAAATGTATACGTCAAATAACAGAGATTGTTTTACACGTACCCAACTAGTGAGCTCCTTAACAACAAGCTTGCAGACATCACGAATAGCAGCCAGAATCGCAAGATGAGCAGTAACATGAAGATTGTTTGATGCGTTCTCATACAGTCCCCTGAAAGCTTTTTGGGCCACAGCCAGGGCAGCCTCATCTCTACTTATACATCTAAGGATGATTTCAGGAACCTCAGAAACTAATCCCTGAAAATAATGCAGCCAATAGTTTACATCTTCAATATCACAAAAAATAAAGGGAAAAAAAGAAATTACCTAAACCAGTAAGCACTAACATAGTTACATATTTGGCAAACACATTTTCAAGAAAATAAACCATGGTGAGTAGAGATTCCAAGAGGTTAAAAGAAAAAGAAAAGATGAGGATACCTGAATGTCAGCGTCTCTAGCATCATTGGTTACCAAGGTTTCCAACTGAATTAATTCCAAGCAAGTAATTAGCTAAATAGCAAGGAAGAAGAACACCAAAAGAAACACATTGAAGCAAATCAATCACTAAAACCCCATTCAACCATTTGACACAGGAAACATGCAAGAGAAACACAACAGAAACAAAAACCAAGTAATTGAACCACTCAATCATTTGAATGAGTAGGAGCCTAGCTACACTCCACATGCAAGAATATGTGAATGGGTGTAGGCGAGGTGCTCTAACAATGTACTGCCTTTAACCCAAAGTTCATCAGAATGCCTTCTTAGAGACCTCCCCAGAACAAAAACATTACTGTGTCTTGCTAGAAACCTCCCCAGAGCAAAAAGAAAGATGGAGCACATGTGTGTGCATACATACATGCACTCACACACAGATAAGGAGAAAGAGAAAAAAAAAAAAAAAAAAAGGTACTCAAGAACATATATGCTCAGAATCCAGAATGACAAATCCCAATACCAACAAGGGGAAAGTAAGTTAGCAGCTATAAGAGTAATTCGCAACCTTTTGAGCCACAATCTGGTATTTATCCAAAGCATCCCTGGTGGTCAACGAAGGCTCTGCCACACTGCTCCCAAGACGCTCGGCGGCAGCAGATGTAGCCAATGTCTGTGAAGAAGTTCCCATTTCCTTGCAACAAAATGGAGATAACTGTCAACACTAAAGCATAAAGCCAAAGCAGCTTAACAATTGAGTACATACAATTTGTCTCACTTTTACAGCATCAGAGGAATCCGCAGAATGTAAATCAGACGCTGGAGCAGTTTGAGGAAATGAAGCACTGACAGAATCATTTTCAGAAGCATGCTGGATGACACCATCAGCCGCTCCAATATGGATCGAAGATGCACTGCAATTTTAGGTACAACATTTTACAAATTAAACTATAGAAAATTAAAGGACACCCTTTCATCCATAAAAATAAAGCACCTTAGAAGTGCAGCTGTATTGGACTCATTTGCCTCAGAAGTGACATCTAATGGTCGAGAGACTGCCTCAAATCCTGTGTTTCCGGGACCAGATGAATAGCCAGGGTTGAGTTGTCCTGATATGGAACCATATGAACCAGACAGACCAACATCATTAGATGAAGCTGAAGAACCAGCAGACATAGCATGTGAACTCTGGCTAGATTGATTTTGCCAAGGAAGCCGAACGAAGTCCTGAAAATACAGCATGTAAACATTTAGTCGCTTTCTTCTCAGCAGTCAATCATAAACACATGCAAATGCTAAGTATTTACCTCATAAACCCGTTGTTGAGAAAGGGACAAATGACCAGGTTTGGGGCGGAGGGACTCGGGCACAACACCAATAGAACCTTGTGTATAAATGCTTGGATCAAAAAACGAGGGTCCAACACCATCTCTATGCTTTCTTCTTAAAGAAAGCTGTTGGGCAATTTCCCCATCAATGGTTTGTATTGCCTAAAGTAGCAAAAAAGCCAACAAAAAAAAAAAACAAAAAAACCCCACAAATAAGTTTACTTCATGTATACATGGAGAGCTTCAAAATTATAAAAAGCATTCTTGGAGTAACCCTTGATACATGTCAGGTCAAAGCCTTACATAAACACAGCTCTAAGAACAGAGAGCACCACCATAAATTAAATTTGAATTTACAACATGACACCAAAGAACATCTGTCTCAAGTTGGAAATTTAAGTATCAAACATCCACATAATCCCACAGGCAAGAAAAGCACCAGGAATGATGTTCTCACATTAAATGGAAAAGATTATTGTCAACAGAAGAATTGCAGTCTAAATTAGCATTTATTTCTCTATTAGGGGACTCCAGGACAGCAAAACTAGGGTAGGATAACTACCAAACCCACATACCCAAAAACGTGAAAGTATATCAATTAGCAATGACATATTAGTCGGCTTTAAAGAAGCAAGCAAGAACGAAAACACATAAATAACATGAACAATCTGTAGCTGAGGAAACCCACTAAACAAGTACACAGTCAAAAGTAGAATATGCAGATTAAAGGGATAATTCTAACCTTATCTGTAGCAGCCTGTTCAATGACAGCACAACCGAGATCAAGGTTATCGTTAGTAACAAGTTGCACAGCCTGTTCAAGAAGTTCACTAGCAATACTTAAACCCTGAAGCGAATTCCTCAGTTGACTTGATATAGAACTGCGCAAAGGTTCCTACAGAACCACAAAAGTAATAAAAATCAAATTAGAGAAGCAGATGCCATAACGAATACTATAGCAGAAATCAAAAGGAAATTACTGGAGATAAAAATAACCACACAGGACAAATTCTGAGAAGCTATTTAAGTTACCTTGCATGTCACATGAGCTAGACTTCCAGCCAGACTCGCAACCATCAAGTGTGCAGCATTATATATGCGTGTCTCATCTGATTCCACAGCATAATCCTGCCATTGCAGAGTTATTCAGAATGAATTAGGTTAGTCAGAAAAGACTATGTATTTACAGTTATCCCTGTCCAACGGTTGCTTAACAACTCGGACCCTATACTCCCACAGCAAAAGTCTCTTCAATTGCCTTCCACTTTCTTGCACGCTATACTATAAGGCCCTCTTGAAAAATGATCATCGAGATTCATGGTAAAAACTGTTTCTAGATTGCTGCTAAATCAGGAAGTCAAAGAGCTTGGACCACTACAGAACGAATGGAACCTTGAGAGTCCGTGATTATGGCTTAAAGGGAGATGGTTAGGCTGGGTGCTTATGTCTCTTCTCATCTTGGAAGAGAAGTTCAGCTCTTCAAAATTCAATTTCTTGAGCTTTACTGACGAGCTAGAAACAAGGATGCTTTGGTTAGTTTGTGTTTTTCAAAGTCAGATGACATGTGCCTTTCACCCATAATGTGCAAGACAGGGAAAGTCAGTTTTGATAGTTGTCTTCAAAAACGGTAATGCAGTATAGTGTGAGTTGAAGCCCAAAAATGGAATCTTCAATGATAGTCCTGCTTCAAAAAACTGGGGAAGATCAGATGATGGAAGTTAGCATACATTTCCCTTGGCATGCTATTTTAAAGAAAGGAGCACCTCTAAAGGTTGTATTCTTCAATTGAGAGATAAATAAGAAAGGATGTCTTCTTTTGTTTTTCCAATAAGAAAATGAGAAATGATTGTAGCTAAAGGGACAATGGGAATCTCTTGGAGTTGGACTTTCTTTTCTTGGAATCTCTTGGGCTGTGACCAACTCCACCAAAAAGGACATACAGGCATGCGAGGGAATCTCACAACAGCAGAAGTATGGGAGTGGTAGGAACAAGATGACAAAGGTCTTGTAGCAATTGATCCAATCAGAGAAAAATGGAAAATCTGACAATAGACTATATAAAGCACTGCTGAGACAGTCGTCCAACCTTTAAAACAAGTTCCTTTGTGGTTTGACTTGCTATAGAAACACTACGCTGAACAATACTAGACACAATCTCTTTGATAGCTCTGTCCATTGCAATTGGAACTACTCTGTAACATGTAAAATGATGATAGTTACATATACGCACCTACCAGAAAACTCAATAAGCAAGAAACATCCAATAGGCAAAAACTTCAAACCTCTGAAAATGCAAGTGCAAGCCCAATGCACTAAGCTTCTGATTGATAATAACATGAGTTCCAATATTAGGAATTGGTGTAGAAAGCTGCAGAGAACAAACAAACAATGTTTCTTTTTGAGCTTACAGATAGTAAACATAACATAAAAAAATTCTTATAACCAAAACTGGGTGCAAAAACTAATTGCACCTGACTAACACAAAAAGGTGATGGAGATGGAGTAGATTGAAACAATCCTTGAGCAGAAGGAAGCTGATCAGACAAGCTCAGTGCCGCTAGTTTTTCTTCTTCCAATAATGTACCAGAAGAAAGACGAAGAGGAGCAGCATACTAAAATCAACAAAAAAAGAGGAGGAAAACATAAAAGTTTAGATTACATGTCACCAAGTGATCATATCCAAAAAAAAAAAAAACACCCAACACAAACCTGGGATAATAAATGTGTATGGCCACCAGAATTAGGCGGACTAGCAACCTCAAGAGGTAGTTCAACATGATTTAGTTGAGAAATTATGCCTGACTTAACCTCAGGAATCATCTGTGGTTGAGATGCCCCAATATCCTTATTGGAAAAGTCAGGATTTCCTTCAATTTCTCTTTTACGATCCTTTAGAAGAGAAGTTGGGGTTATGTCCTTCATATCAACACTAAGGTTCTTAAACAAAACCTGAAATTCAAAAAATAAAAATAAAAGTACATTACTCGAAAAAGCAGTTCCCCAGTAATGAAAAAAAGGTACATGTTTGTAGGTGTATATGAGAATACAATCCATCCATGTACCTCTATGTCAAACTTAAGGTTCATCTTCAAATTGGGCATTGAATAGATCTCAGCAAGTAATCCCAGAATGCCCATTGTCCATGGGTTAGGAGGTTGATATGCAAGACTGCTTTGGCAAGGCTCCAGAATCTGCAGCAAGATGTAGGAGTTAGAAACACAGCATTTAGTCCAAAGCTTGTAAAGCAACCATCAACATCTTCTTTTCTTACCTTCGAAGTAAATGGAATAACTGCAATCATCAAACCTTTTTCATAGGCCTGTCAAAAATAGAGTCACAACCAAAAATTGGAAAATGTAACTCAGGTGTATGGAAGAAAAAGAAAATCCTCACAATGAACCAAAAAAGAAAAGAAAAGAAAACAAAGTAAAATAACAAGCACCTCTATAATCAAGGATTTGGGATCTATTTCACGAGCTCTTAAGACCTGATTCCTTCCAATAGTTAACTTTCCAAGCCAACTACCCAAATTTTTTAGCAAGGACCGCTCCTCAGAACTTGATTTTATGAGCTCTGATCCTAGAAGAACCTGAAAGAAAATATAGATTGCAAATGTTATTCCTCTTTTTCTTTTTCAGGTAATACATGCCCTAATGGCTAGTAAAATTGGTTTAACGATATCCACCTTGCAGTTCTCATATGTAGCTTGGACAATCTCCTTATTCAAAACCTTTGAATTAACTTTGTCCAGGAACTTCAAGTACAGGTCATGAAAGTTTGGCTCAATACTTGCTCTGCCAAGAAGTTAGAAGAAAGAGTAGGGCAGCATAATGAAAGTCAGAAATGGGACAGCATAATGAAAAGTCATGCAACCACATTGACATGGACAGATAATTTCATACCCACACAGACACACACAAATAAGCAGAAAAATACCCAGTACCTTTTCATGACCATATATTGTGCAAACCAGGGATAGTACTGCTCTTTCAATATTTCAGTGAATTCTTTTGCTTTAGCTTCAACATTTGCAGCCGAAATGTTATTAATTATAAATGATATTTTGTCCTGCACCTCTGATGCTGGAGCCTGAAAACAGAAAGGAACCGTATAAGCAGATCTTTTATACATCTGATATAATATATCAAAGATCAACAATCCAAGGCAATCCAATGCTCAAAATTATGATGAATATAAGTGAGAACCAGAAAACCTGCCTAACAAAAGAACATAGTTAATCAAACAAAGGGCATAAACAAATGACTCAAGTTTCATGCGACTGCCAAATAATTTATTCAAGTTAAAAGTACCCATGTCTTCAAAATACATCCTATTTCTGAAGATCTGGATCCATATTATACATAGAAAATATTCCTAAATTCCAATTAATATATGATATTGAAAAAAATATGTGATCAAACCAGGGTTACTGCCTGCTTCCTCTGAGATAGGTTCTGCTTTTCCTGCATCTAAACAAAACCATGTAACTAGCCTTCTCACCACCCTACTTGATTAGATATCACAAAAGGCTTGCCCTGGTCTTCATTTCATTGAATTTCTCATACTTGTGAGCTTTATTGAAAGCTAACAGAGACAATTTCGTGAGTGGGCCAGGAATCTTTGTTATAAGAACCTTTTTGGGACATAAATATCAAAGTAATATTTCCAGATAGAGTGAATGGCATCTTCAATTGAAATTAAAAGCAAGTTGCCTGCTAGCATAGGTAACTAAAACGTTGCATCACATGCTTAGATAATATCTTTATAATAAAAGATTTGAAGCCATGAAATCCATGTTTGCAAGTGTCTTACATCTTTATTATCTCTTACCATTTGATCTCCGAAACTCAAAGTGAGGTCTGTACTACACATTTTCAGGGCATTTTAACAACACAAATAAATCTTTATCAGAAAAGGGCATGCACCATCCTTACACCAATGCCTCAATAAAATTTTTCTATGAAGAGAAGAAATGTGATAAAGTACCTCTATTGGAGTCTCCCTTCTTTCAGCTGCAGCAACTAGTGTTTCAATGTTTAAAGCAGAACCAAATCCTGTATCAGATGGCGACATGTAAGTACACATAAAGAGCTTAAGAGTTCGGTAGAATGTAAACACGTTATCATTACGTAACCCTTATAAGTTACAGAAAATTACTGGTAGAAGTGGCTCCACCACGAGAAGGACGAACAAAACCAGGTGAGTTAGACAACATCGCCGGAGCACTGACTGCACTCTGTACGTAAAACTTTTGCAGTTCCATTACCATAAATACAATAGGAATTCTCCAAAAAGGTAAAGGGAGAAAAGCTGCTTCTAAATCAACCTCAAGGGCTAAGAGAAGCAATGAGCCATACCTTCTGAACACTAGAAGCATCACCTGCGGGGACAACTGCAGGTTGCCCGGCAGAAGTTACAAGTGGTTTCACATCATTGACTGAGGCAGCAGACAGTTTATTGCGGTCATCAAAAGAGCTTTCGTTTCTCTGTTGAAGCTGGAGTGGAGAAGAAAGCTGCGGTCCAGGCTGTACAATGTGACTGCCACTCAACTGCAGCATGAACTCACATATAAAAACAAAAGGACAACAATTCTTTAGACGGAAAAAGACAACTCAGCAATTGGTTTGGAGGCAGATTTATAACACCAATTGTATGCCACTGTCGATATATATTGCATAACAAAACAAATAAAAGAAATAGATAAGCATGAGACAGAAAAATCCTTATTGACATATTGAGATATACATCTAAAAATGTAAAAGGGCCTCACATGACAGTAGCTGATTAAAAATCAACAAAAAAAGTATGAATTAATGGAGACCACTGAGAAAGAGAAATAAATAATCAGCAGCAGACAAGTTAGAAGATGACACAATACCTCCCCATGTCCTGCGGCACCCTGAATGGAACCATGGTGATGGACAGCAGAAACATTGTTACCTACATCAGATTCCAGATGGCCAGATGATATCCTTGCAAGAGCTCGTTCAATGAAAGCAACTAGCTCTGCATGAGTACCACGCAGATGAGATATTTGTAAAATATGATTGCAATACTGTGGCCACTCAATTAGTCGATCCACAAACTGCTCCAAAGCCTTGGTCCCAAACACAAACATCTGAAAGCAAAAGGCATGAGTGACAACAAACAACAGTTAAATCAATGAAGAAAAACCCACTCACAAAGAGATGAATAATACTTTTGAATCCGCTGGCTTCCGTAATGCGTCTAGAACACCACGCAAGGCAATCCCAAGAGTGAGATGAGTCACGAGCTGGTGCTTGATAACAGAGCCTGAGGTTCATTTAGAAATATGTTACAACAAAATAAACTGATTCAAAAATTATCAGTATAAAGATATAGAATGACTGTAAGGCAAAAAGGAAGACAATTCTCTCAAAAATATAATCAAGAATCTAATGGTATTCAAACATTATACAATCAGCAAGGCACCTTCCACACAGATTTCATACTATAAATCTCCGAATCCTTGCACAACTCACAAGCAGAATACAAGAAGAATGAAATCTCATCCAATCTCTTAATTGGATGAAAGAGTGAGCTTCAAGAGACATGTTGAACACCATTAAGCCATAGTCTATGCTCATAAGAGGACATGGACATTGATAGCATAAATGGATAGTTGGAAGACAAATTGGTCCCAAAAAAAAAAACTACTTTAAAGACAAAAAAACAAAAACGGTTCCACCATCATATCGCTTACAAAAGTAAATAGAAAAAAGAGAAAGAAAAGGGGGAAAAAGGCATTGCAGTTCATTTATAAACCAAAGAAGAAAAGAGTTATGGGAAACCTGTGAAATGGTTTAACCTGATTCTTAAACAATCCAACAAACTTGCTAAAAAGCTTTGTAAGGTATGCTTATTGATAGATGTAGCTTTGTTATAAAATACCCAAAAAAAAGGAAAAAATAAGGTGAAGTAAGAGAAGTATACAAAAGAATGCATAAGTCACAAGGTTCCAACGTATCAAAAGATAAATAAGCATCAGACTCAAAAACAATAAATATAATTTGCAGCGCTAACAATGTATGGTATCATAAACTCACCAAAGAGAACAGCAGCAATTTTAAGCTGCCTTTCAGGATACTTGGGGAAGAACCTGTATTCTTCAAAAAGATTGGCAATCATGCACTCAAAAATTGATTGTTCCCTGTCAAATACAGAAGACCTCTTACATCATTATTCTCATCCACATATTAACAACTAACGAATCTTGTAGCTCACCAAGAGCATTGAAAAGACCCCATTACTATTTTCAATCCTTTACACAATCCACTAAGAAAAACTGAAACTGGCAAACAAAAGTGGAACCAACCAAAAAATTCATTACAATTTCTTCAAAGCAGAGAATATGATGAAACAATTCAGTTCACAAAATGACTTGGAAGTAATGAAAAGGTAAGCTGCAAATATCAAGACATAAGCTGGCAGCAAAGAAACAAAACCATTTGGATATCTAAGTGGAGGAGTACAGACTTAATCGACATCTACAAAGATACCAATCAAAACAATGAACTTGAGTACAACTATTGATTTTGGTTCAGGTTGGTTCAAGTTATTCTCAATGTTATAATCGAATCAGATCTGACCACAATTGGGTTCTATTTGAGTTGAGGTCTCTAGAACCCAAATCTCTTCATGTTTAACACATACGTAACATGTTTTGATAGGTGAATTCACTTAAACCTAAATAGGTTCATCATCCTCCCATTAACAACCGAAAAGGTGACAAAAAATGAAAAGAAAAAGAGAAAATAACTCAACCTTGGTTCATTTCTTGGTAAACATAGATCCAGTTTGTTTTGCATTGACTTCTACACCAAAAGAAGCAAGTCCATTATCACCCTAATCTATAGGGTCAAAAGGACAGCATTGTGCACTATAATACAATAACACAAACCTAGTATCTAGTTAAATAAATAAAGCTCCATCATGAAACGTGCACTACTGTCATTACATATCAAGGACGGTAACTGAAATATGCAGACAGACAGTAGCATGCGGAGCTAAAAAAAAAAAGTGAAACAGCAAAACATATTAATAAAAGACATGGACAACTTTATATGGCAGACAAATACACCAAAATTTTCAACAAAACTGTACCTTTTAACAGATGATTCCTTGAATCGTGCAAGCATTTGAACCATTGCGTCAATGCTCAACTGACCAGAGAACATTTGATGGAAATAAGAGTTTGCTTCTGCCTCAACGTCATCTCCATATCCATCAGGGGTTGACGAATCTGCAGCCCCTCCATTCTGCAGCTTTGGATTAGTATCTGTGATTGTTGCATCCAACCTTTCCACTTCCTCCAAAAGCTGGGCAGAGGTAATCAGGCCCACATGAGCTTTAAGAACCTGTGATATAGATGAAGATAATGAATTACATATTACAAAATGCAGAATAGCATTTAAATGGAATAAACAATCAAGTTGGAGAAGTAGAACCTTCAAGAAGGTAGAACTTGTCTCCAGATAAATATTCAAGATAGCACCAGAATGATGAAAAGGTTTGGCAGAAAAATCTTGTGATCCACCAAAATGAATTTCCTTCAAAAATTTGAGGCACTCCTGAAAGTCACATCATAAATGTTAGCCTGCATTCTCTCACCAATTTCTTTCATTTGAACTAAAAATCATAGGAGATGTTATTTATAAAGCAAGCTATGGTACCCATACATTACCTCAAAGAATATATCTTTATATACATTTAAATAACTGCTCAACCACTTCTCAAGGTCCACAAGTTCTTTGCGTGAAGCAAGGACCACTAATCTAATACCAATGGGAAAAGGAATCATCTCCAGCACAGATGACAGAATCTGTAAAGTACAAGACAAACAGTAACAGATGAACAAATCAATCAGCTCAATATGTATTTACATGTTATGTAAACATATTCAGAATAAGAAACCAGAACCAATTTTTCTAAGCAATTAAATGAATCAGCAAATCAAAAATCCAAAACTTAGTACTTCTTTATTCAGTTTTTAGTTATCAAAAATCTGACAGCAGGCTCACTTTCTCCATCTTAGCAATAAAGCAACATAATGGCATACAAACTTCACTCTATAGTTACCTTGAGTTCTTGACAGATTTCCAACATTCTAACCATGCTGTCTGGCTCGATGCTGTGAACATCAACGAACCCCCGCAACACAAGATTAGGATTGACATGCCAGAGGTGAAGAATCATACCACTACCAATAGTGTTTCTCACTATCATAGGGAAAACAGTGAAAGCCACTTCATGCTGAATGAGATTGTAAACAGTCTGCAAAATCAATGCAAACTTTAGCAACCAAAAACAATAATGCCAGGATTAATAATGACATAAAAGCACCACTAGTGAAGAAAACAGTCCGAGTAAGTATACATTTGTATGTGCCATCCCGAGAAGCAACACTTCAGGACAATGTTTAAGAGGATTCTCAATCAGCAAGCGAACAGAACTAGCAAGGCCCCTCTCAGCCAATTGACATAAGACATCCAAAAGATCAAGACACAACCATGCCCGATTTGCTTGTCCATACTGCAACTTATGGCCATGCACCGTGTCAACATATGCCTGCAAGAATGATTGATCATCAGGACAACCATTGATTAAATCAGAAGCAAAACATAAACCAGATATGCAAGATATTATACCAGCTGCCTTGCAGAATGGGTGAAGGTAAATACTTCTGGTGGTGCTAATACAGCATATTTTAGAAAGGATAGCTGACCCTCAGTATTCCTCCAAACAGACCCACATATTGCATGAAGTGGGAACGGATCCTGCACAACTCAATTACACAGAATCAGAACCAAAAAAGGGGACAGAAACAGTTAACACGATTCACATATAGATCTGCAAGTGACATTTAATGCATTACAAAAGTTATACCTGGCATGCCTGTCTATATAAAGACATGAAAAAAGAGAATGCCTCCTCGTTTGGAATGGCAAATTCATCATGATCCAGATTTTCAATAACTTGTATCCAGTCAGTACCAGGTGCCTGTATTCAGCAACAATCATACTTAAGAACAAAGGTCATACTTCAGGAAAGGCAGAAAAATACAAGGCAGAACTCACAAGTTCCTTGATTGTTTTCATAAGAACATCGACATTCCAGGAGCTTAATGGCGGCAGATCAGATGAAGTACTGTAACCAAGGGCCAAACCGAAAGTTGAAAAAGTATTCTGGTTATCCTGAAGACCAGCATGGGTGCGGGTAATTGTGCCAAGTATTTTAGAAATGGTAACCTCAGTCAGAGGTAAAAAGTGCGATAAAATCTCTTTGCATTGTGTGTCATCAACAGTGCATCCATAACCTAGTTCTTTCATGATATCTCCCATACTCATCTCATTCTCCATTTCGGCTAAAATGGCATTAAAATCATTTTCTCCGCAATCATCATTAAAATCCAGATCCCTGGAGCACACAAGAAAAGCAAATGAGAGATGATGGTCTATTGACATAGTAAGCATATAACTTGCACACAATTTCCAGAAGAAAGACAACTCAAGCCAGTTCAAACCTCAAAAAGTTAGCTTCACGCAACTCCTCTGAAAGTATAGGAGTTAAAACAAACTGGACTGCATCTTTAGATTGCACCAAAGATAGGGTCTGCTTAAAGGAGTCTATATGCTTGGAAAGGTCCTCAGACTGCTGGAGGAACATAACAATATTCTGAATTTGCTCAGCTGAATTGACAGGAACAGGGTTGACGAACAATTTCTCAATTTGAGCAATGCAGAACTTCCTCCCTATGGAGATTCAAGAGCCCATCACATTTTAGAATGATAAAGGCATGAGAAATTCATGTTGCCACATGCCAATAATATAGTATAAAACAATTCAACAACTAAAGGTACCTAAAAAATGCAACTTACCAGACATTCTTGTGTCAAGATTTCCAGAATCAGACAAAGCAAGACCAATGCTAATTTTTTCACATGCTGATAATTGTAATACATTTGATAAATTATCCAAGAAGTCTTCACTGATCTCCATACTCCTTAGTGACTGACAATACACTGTACTGAAATTTGGTTTGCTCAAAACATGTCGAAAAGCTGATACTATGACTTGCACGAGCTGTGAGTTCATGTTGGTCTTTTGAAAAGACAGATAAGCTAAACAAGTTTGTAACACTGGAATACTTCCATCAACCCCATAATCAATAAACTGCAAATAGGACACAGATTCTATGAGTGAGCAAATCCAAGGAAACGGATGAAGTTAGTAAGCTATTCAAATCAATGACATGATGACTTTTTCTTCAACCAGAAAAAGATTATGCAAATGAACAGCCTGGCATCTGTTCACCTTATGATAATATTATCAGGATATTGTTGTTCTAAACACCAAGCCTCGATTATAGCTTTTCACAGCAATATCTGGTAGTATCATGCGTTATCAGATACATTTCTGAAGCTAAAAATTTCCAAACAATTTCGACACATTTATTATGAAGATGACATACTCATGAAGAAGCAGCTACAACGAGTAAACTGCACAACTTAAAATAATAAATACTTCTAAAACAGCGAAATTATCTGAGTTCGTAGGTCATAATTCCAAGACTTTTCTAATATGACTAAGTATTCTACTCTTCCAAGACTGGGCAATCTTCTGGCCTTTGCTATCATTTCTGGAGGACTCTGCCCCATATGATAAAAGCTTTAGAATAGTGTTAACTTCCCTAATGAGGCCTCTGGAAACTCTCCAAATCTCTTATATTAGATGCCACAAAAAGTGATGTGAACCACTATCGCAAACAGGATTTGGTTATCACACACCCTCCTAAATCATAACCCGTGTGTATTGATAAAACTGATACATTCTCACACATTTTCATATGACAACAATTCCCGCATTTAAAGAGAAACTAAGAAAATGTAAGATAAATAACTGTTAATCAAGTAAGTATCAACAACCAAAATGAAGTAAACTCAACATGAAAATCCACGATATTATGAGAACTTTTAGGGTTTCCGCGAGAAGATTGAGGAGTAATAGACGTAAGCAAGCCTAGTACCAAATACGTGCACTTATAAATAGATATGTCTACAGAGAAATGGAGAGAGCACCTGACACAGCTCTTGAATTACAGAGTCCGCGTTGACTTCGTTCAAACTCTGGAGCAAAAATCGGACCTGATTCGAGACCGTCGAAGAGAACTTAATCATGGTGACCGGAGAACCAATGCTAGGGTTTCCTCGGAGAGACAGGGAGATCCAAGGCCAGGGTTTTATGATACTGAGATTGGCAAGAGTTGAAAAAGGCGAGAAAAGGGCGACAGAGAGAGTCAGGAGATTGGGGATTTTTAGAGCTTGCAGTTGTACGAAAGCTGAGAAAGTGAAAAATGTCGAGAGAGAGGTGAGACTTCGCGTCGCGTCCGAAAGAGTGGTTTGATACTGGCGTTTCCTGTTTTTGTTCTGGTGGGATGTGGATCAGTGACCTGCGGGTCACATATTGGGCTGTCGCCATTTTGGCGGGGTCCACGTGGATGAGAATCGCGGACCGTTTGGGATAATTCTTTTTCACTGTGGAATTAAAGTTTGCCTATGTGGGTTTTCGATAATAAACTTGCATATATGTATTTCTTGTGATCTTAAAGATTGATTTTTTCACTTTAAATTTACTAAGTTTATCATAATAATTAAAATTTTGTATTAAAATAATATATTATTTTTATATTAATTTTTTTAAAAAAGTAATCTCAAATTTTCAATGGATGAGCTTTTTTAGATACTTTTTATATTTTTATTACACAAAAAAATTACACAATAACAAATAAAAATAGAAAATGATTAAAGCACTTAAATAATTTGAATAGAGTATATTATTTTTGTTACAAATTATTTAAATCAATAAATAATATATATTTGTTAACAAATAAAAAATTTTAATAATTGAAGGTACTTAAGCGAGAGTTTTAAATAACATGAGAATAGCATTGAGTATATTACTGATATGAAATACTTTGATTAATTTATAAATTAGATTAAAAAAATAAAATAATTGATAAAAATTTACAAAAATACATTTTAAAAGAGAAAGTTTGTTGAAAACAGGTTTTTGTCAAAATAATTATTATAGTAAAGCATCTTACAAAGAATAATATATCTTTTCATGAAATATATGAGAAAGTTTATAAAAAAATAACACTAATTTTTTAAATTTAATTAAAATAATTGCATAGTTTGATTTAGTGATACAAGAACATATTCGGCACATTAACAATAATGAGATACATTATCATTATCTTATCCATAAAATTTAAAATGAATTGATTTATACGTTAGCCTTTAAAATTAAAAGTATACTTATTTCAAAAATCAATGGGTTAAATATATATATATTTATAATACTTGATTGTACTCTATATTTAAATCATAAAAAATAAATAATGTTTATTATACAATGTGTAGATATGTCATTTAGTCAAATAAAAATAAAAAAATATTTTTTAGAATTTTTAATTATATATATTAATCTGGATGTGAATTTTTTAACGAATTACAATTTATATTGATATATTTTGATCTTAATATTTAAAATATAAGAGGACAAGATTATGATAATAAAACTAATATGAAAAGTAAACACCAACATGTGCAAAAAAATATATATATATTTGAAATAAAATCTAAAGCGTTATATGTTTCACATGCTTCTCATATCTTATTTATAATATGACATATTTTTGTATTAAAATAATATTTTTTTGAAATTATCTAACAAATATATTTACTGTTTAATGAATTTACAAAATAGTAAAAAATTTTACAAAATTATATGCATGATTTAACTCTTGAATCATCATCTAACATATGATGAAAGAGTCAAGTTAAAAGTGTGAAGCCATTAAATATTAAACTTCATGAATAAAAAAATATTAAATCTAATTAAAACTATTATTAAAGATCAGACAAAAACTATGGTTGAGAGTTTAATAAACGAATTAAAAAATTTTAAATTTTTATTAAGTATGAAATTTTGTTTTCTATTAATATGGTTATAAAAATATTGTAATCAAAATATATGTATATTGATGATGTCATAGAACAATTGAAGGCATCAATTTTTTAAAAGAATTACAAAAATAAATAAATTTACTTTTACATGATTAATATTATAATTCTTATACTAAAAATGGACATTAAACCTTATTTTTCTTAAAAAATAACAAATTCAAAGAATAAAATAATTTCTTTATAATGCACATATAATACTTCATTGAAAATTTTTTAGAGTTAATTATTTTATTATTACACGCTGCTATTAGTAACCTAAAAAGAAATTTTAAAAGCAAATAATATTATTTTTGATTTTTTGTGTGATTCAAACAAATTAAAAATTTTAAATGATAATAAACTAAAAAATATTGTATCAATTTTAAAAATATTTTAAAATATGATAGTTCTTTAGATATTAATCCAAATTATTTATACTCTGAATTAAAAGTGTTACAAGTGACTTTACTAGTAAAAAAAATAACACTTGAAATCTTAGAGTTTAAAAAATTTAAATTGCTATTTTAATGTTTCAATTGCTTATAGAATATTATTAACTATACTTATAATTATAATCTATGCTAAAATAAGTTTTTTAAAATTAAAATTATTAAAATATTATTTATGATCAAACATATCATAAAAAATATCAAATAAATTAATAATTTTATATATTAAAAAAAAGTTAGAATAAATTAATTATAAAAGTATTTAATAATAAATTTACTTCTCAAATCATTTTAAATGAGTTTACTTTTGTCAGTACATAATCTATTATTCACATGTTATTGTAAGTTTGGATAAAGATGCTTGATTTTTGTTTTCACCTAAGACCTCTAAATACTAAGATCAAACTTGATAATTATAACTTTATCATTCTTTTTTTCTCCATTGATCATTCTTTTCTTATTTTTCTTTCAAATTTATTATTATTAAAATATTAATTAATATTATTATTATTATTTATAATAATATTTTAATAAAAAAATATAAAAATTCACATCAAATTATAATTAATTTAGTTAAAAAGTATATTAGTCTTTTATATTTATTTCAATTATTTTTCTACATCATTCTTTTATAAATTAAATATATAAAAACTACTTATTCTATTTTATTTTAATGAACTAAATATAATAAAAATTATTATTTTATTTCTCATTTTTTTATTTTTAAATAATACTTATTTCATTTTATGAATTTGATAGGGTTATATTTGAGTTGGGTTCCACGATAAGCTTATTAAGCACGTATTTTTTCAAAAAGTCACACCAAATTAAAAAACTAAGTGATAAAAGTAAAGATAGTCAGTGTATCGACATGAGACACACTAGAATGTCAGATTGACGGTCGCACAAGCAATGTAAGCTTGTTATGACTCAAGGTTGACAAACCCGAAAGTATAAAGTAAGCAAAGGATCAACCTAAAGGTAAATTAAAATCTCATCTACTAAAACAATGATAAATCATACTTACTACAAAATGAAACGTATATCCTTTAACTCAACTATATAAGCAAAACTACAAATATGTTCTAGATAAGCTATTTATTCCCTAACAAAACTCGATTAAATCTCATACTAACTTGATCGTTGAAAGGACATTGGTCATCTAGTGATGCCCCTTAATCATATCTTTATTTTGCAGATTCCCTATTGAATAATCCTTCAATCACATACTTGGAGCCTCGCCTCCACATGTGCACACCTAACTACTCGATATTTTTAGGTAGCATCATTTAGCCTTATGTTTGAAATTGCGATAAGTGTAAAGGCAATACCTGATGGCGAAGATGAGACTACAATGACGATAGACGATTATGACACAGTGATCGAAACAACAATCTAAAAAAAAATTATGCCATAGCAACAAAGAACCTTACCTAGCTTGAACCAACATAGTGCCTTTTTTTCTCATTGTTGGTCTCTCTCTACGGTCTCAAGTTCAATCTTGCACTTTACTTGCTCGGACAACTATGAAATCAATAAGAGATAACGTCATCTTAGTAGGATTGAAGAAATTATTATAATAAAAAAAGTCAAGAGAAGCCTTAAGTTAGATGCACCTCCGAAATAAAAATCAAAGTTAGAAACCTAAGAAACATAGAGGAATAAAATATTTAAAAAAGGAAAAATAAAGGAATTCAAAAAAAAAGAGAGAGAGAGAGAAAAGAAGTTAACTAATAGCCTCTGCCTATCAGAAGAGGATGAATAAAGAAAGGAATTAAAACGGTTTAATGGGGGAATCGAATGATAAAAGCAGTCTAACGTTACAGAATTGCAAGCCTCGCTCAAATTACTAACGAGCCTATCATTAAAAGCCCCGAAGACTTGTTAGCTCTTAGGATTTGTCAAGTAGAGCACTTTGTCCATGACAAGATGGTTAATTCCTCACTTGGACACACACTATAGTAACCCATCCTATAAGATAAAAAAAAAAAAAAAAACTTACAATTCCAATGATCTAAGTCATACTCTAGAGGTTCTAGAAGTCTCGAGCCTTATCGAGCAAGAATAAAATACCAACCCAGAAATGATGTCTTAAGGTAAAAAAATATAGTAAATACATATACAGGATAATAATCAAAGCGTACTAACGTAACTGCTCTTAAGAAATCAGCTATGACATACCAACTTTTAATGGTAAAGTGGGTGGGAAAAATTTTGAAAAAGTACGTAAGTCATAAATAAACTAAAAGAATGGTAGTCAGATGCCCGTGACCAAGGTTTTCTCATATATATATAGAGGCAATACTTACAAAATTTACAAGCTATATCTTATTTGGAAGGGCCAGAGGTATTTAAAAAGCGATTAATACCTTTAAAATGAGAAGTAGTGACAATCGAAGAAAGAGAAAAAGTGATAAAAAGTTTGGTCATGATGAGCTAAAAGAAAGAAAAGAGAAAAACTTGCCAAATAAAATAAAAAGAAGGCGAAAGTAATGAACTACTTATAAACATAACATCTAATTAAATGTGACACGTCGTTGAATCTTAGCTAAGGAAAATGAAAAAATGATGCAAGAAACAAAGTATTATAGGTTAGAGAATGTGAAAAGATAAACACGATATGTGAAAGGGAAATTAATTTTTTTGTTGTAATCTAGTTACTAGATATCATCTCTCACATGATATGAGGTGACACCCAACCAAGAACAATGAGTTCTCAACTAGGCACTAGATTATGGAAAAGTACATAAAACTACGAAAGAAAATATTGAGTACCGATGAAAACATGTGACTTATTTATGAAGGTGCACGGATTAAAGTATACGAGAAAATTGATACTTATGAAAGCATAGAGCATTCCAAGATGCACTTATTAAAATGAAGTTCGCACTACAGATTGACTAGGAGTATGCTCCACGGATTAGTAGACAATTTCGAATAAGCCTAGATAAACTACTCCTTAACGTTAAAGAATGTCAAACTTACTCTTCTGACCATAAAAGTGGGAAATTTATAATAAGATCACATTTGGGTTAAGCTTCGTAACATACTCAATAAGTACACACTTTCCTAAAAAGCTACATCGAATAACAAAGTTGAGTAATTAAAGTAAAAATGACCGGTGGATCAACATAGGACATGTTAAAATATCATATTAGTGACTATACAACTAATAAACTTGTCATGGCTTAAGATCGACAAGTCCAAAAATACAAAATACGTAAAAGATCAACCTAAAGGGAAATCATGTATCTTATAATCATAAAGAGTGTCGTTATTTTATTTTTTAGATAATATATATCTTTAAGATATTGTTTACTTCATATTTTTAATAAAATATGATTGTTAACATTACATGTTTTTCAAATAATAATTATTATTATAAAATCTAGAAAGTAATATTATTTATTGAATGTAATTTTAAATAATAATATAAATTTTAATAAATTTAATATTTTTATTAATGTTATTTGAAAAATATGTAATACAAATGCTAGTAATTTTAAATGATAACTCATTAGTTTATTGCATATAATTTTAAATAATAAAAAAATACTGATGAGTATAATATTTTTATTAATATTATTTGAAAAACATGTATCTCAAGACATAAAGCATTATTATACTATTTTTTAGATAATAAGATATTGTTATTTTATATTTTTAATAAAATTTGAATTAAAACGTTACACGTTTTTCAAATAATATATTATTATTATAAAATCTATAAAATGATATTATTTATTGTATATAATTTTAAATAACAACAAAAAAGTTAATAAATATAATATTATCTAAAAACATGTATTAAAAATGCTAGTAATTTTAAATAATAGCTCACAATATTATTGTACTGGATATGATTTTAAAGAATAGCAAATGTGCTAATAAGTATAATATTTTCATCAATTAACACTATTTGAAAAACATATATTTCATTATTATATAGTGTGTTATTACTCTGTTTTTCATATAACGTATATCATCAAGATATTGTTGTTTTCTATGCTCATTAAAATTTGAGTGACACCATGACATGTTTTCTAAACAATGTATTGACAGTATAAAATATATAAAATAATATTATTTATTACATATAATTTTAAATAATAGTAACATGCTACTAAGTATAATATTTCTATTAACATTATTTATAAAGCATGTATGTCATAACCCCATATAGCACTTTATTTCATTTTTTAAATAGTATATATTTTCAAAATGTTATTACTATCATATATTCAACAAAATTTGAGTGACAGTCTAATATATTTTTTAAACAATGTATTATTATTATTATTTTAAAATTTATAAAATAATATTATTTATTATAATAATTTTAAATAATATAAAAAATAGTAAGTACAAATTTTTTATTAAAATTGTTTGCAAAGCATGTATCTCACAAATCGAATAGAGGTTTGTTACTTCATTTTTCAAATAACATATATCTTCAAAGATATTATTGGTGCAAGGTGTAATATATTTTAATTTTTTTAATAACTAACGGTTCTACTCACTTGTTAATAAATCATGTGTTTTATATCTTTATCTTGAATGCCAAATTATCCTATTTGCAAGAGGAAAAAGGTGGAGTTTTTGTATTATATGTGGTATGATTGTGTTATGTGCTATTTAATGGATTTACTTATGATTGATGAATAATGTGATTTTTTTTTATTTTATAAGTCTGAAAGTAACATAATTATTTTATTATTTTTATTTACATAAAATGAGGCATATGGAATAGAATTCAAAATTGAGTTGAGTATAAGAATATTAAAAGTCATTTTCACCTTTTTAAGAGCTTGTTAAAAAATATTATTTATAATTTAATGAAATTGTTTCTAGGTTAAGTTTTATAATAAAAATTAATTTTATTTTGTATAATTAAATTATTTTTAATTGATAAATTTACGTATAAAGTTTTATGATCAACTCATAATACAAAGATGTATGTAGGCCCTACATTATGCTTGTTTGAATGGATTTTTTACGAATAAACTTTGGAGATAATAAAAAATTTTGAGATCATGTCATTTTTGAGGAAAAAATGGAAAATAAATATTGAAAATTTTATAATTAAAAATAATTAAATTAAAATAAATTTCCATTCTTATTATTTTGTTAAAATATTTACTTGATTTGAATGTCATTCATTTGTTTAGTAACACTTTTTTGTTGCAGATTTTTTTTATTTTTTAATTTAATATATTTCTTATTTCACATATTTTTAATATTTTTTAAAATCCTTGTTAATTATATACAAAAAGTTAATAAATTTTTTATATGATTTAAATTTAATTAAAACTTTTTTTGGTCACTGGGAGGTCCAAAGATTCTATGGAAGTTTGAACAAAGATTGGAGTCATGCTTTCAACTTTTTACAATTCGACCAAATGAAGATGTAGGATCGAGTGACGAAGCTCGAATTCAAGGTTATTAATGGCTTATGATCCGTAAATCGGCTTGTTTACGACTTGGTAAGATGAATTTTAATTCAACTTTCAATAATTAAATGAGTTTAAATTATTTATTTTATAAATAAATAAATTCATGAGCTTTAAATTTTAACTGAACAATCCGATGAAATATGTTGTTAAAACTAATTAAACGTGTAAATAGAAAAAAACTTATTTTGTTCTATTTAAATTTAATTAAATGTATATATTAAATTTTATAAATATATAAAATTAATCAATCAAATTAAATTAAATTATATATATTTTATAAATTAATTTATTTTGTAAAAATAAAATTAATATATTTATTATTTTAATTAAATACTATTAATATAATTTAAAATATAGTTTATAATTAAATAATATATATTACTTATTAATTTTTTAATTTTAATATTATATAAAAATATATTAAATTTATATCTTTATGATTGTTTGTTAATCAAAAGTGAAAAAATAAGAATAAAAAATCAGAAAGAATCTAGTTTCCTTTTTAAATTAATTTTTTTATAAAATAAAAATAAAAATACATGAATCCAACATGAAAGGGTTAAGAATGTGAATGGCAATCACGAACTTCCATGGGATGAACATTCTCGTTCTTTAAACTCAAAATAAATTATTATTATTTATTTCTTAAATATTTAAGTAAAATAAAAAATTAAATACATTTTATTTTCTAAAAATTTTTATAAATAAAAATTGATATTTATTTTTATATTTTAAACTTATTTTAAATAATATGTATTTATATTTTTTAATTTTATAATAATTATAAAAAATATATAATATTATTTTTATTAAAAATACATAAATATATAAAAATAAATATATAATATTTTTATTTTGATTTAAAATTCAAATAAACGTATGAATAAAATTTTGATTTTAATTTTTAAATTTTAACTAAATAACTTATTTTAATCTGATTTTTAATTCATATTTATTTTGATTACTAATAAACAAATATATTTTTAATATTTTAAAATTTTAAAAGTATTAATTTAATACATGTAATAAATGTTTAATATTTTAACATTTATTTATTTATATTATTTTAAAATAATAAATATAATTATTTATTAAATTAATTTATATAAAATATACCAAAAGATATATTTTATTTAAAATTTATTAAATTAATTAATTTAAAATTTAATAAAATAAATCATCAATATAATTAAAAAAATAAAATGTATAAAAAATTATTAATTATATATTTTATATGAATAATCCACGTGCACTCTAACTCATTGAACTTTATTATTATAAATCAGACTTAAATTGTAATTTCACGGATCGTTGCGACCCGACCCGAACCGGATGTTCTAACTAAAGAGCAGAACAGCTTGAAGATGAGAAGAACGCAACAGAAGGCCAAAGAAACAAGCTCGATCGTAACTAATGGCAGCAATCACAGATTCATCAGAGGAGAAGGCAGATTCACTGCCACCCGCACCATTACCATCACCGTCACTGCCAAACGATTTTAAAACGAAGATTGAATCTAAAACCCTAGGAGATGCAGGTCCCTGGATCGACCATGCAGTTCAGCAAGCTTTGCTCTACCAGAAGACCATCGAAGAGACTATGGCGTCTGCCATTGAGGTCTCCAGATCTCGTATCTCCCAAATTCGCTCTAGTTCTTCGGCTCACTTCCAGCAAACCATCGTAAGCTTCTCGATTCTTGTTCATTTTCATTAGTCTGTTGGTTTGTAGAAAACTAGTTAAATGAGATGGTACTAGCCATTTTGCATTCCGTCCCAAATTCGTGTTAGCGAATTTCGTAGCCATAATATCTTTGCATTTTCTCTATTTTCAGCCATGAAATAGAGCTTTTTTGTTTTTGATGGTTAAGCTTTTTACATTTATTAAATTCAATTGGACGAATTTTTGAATGTAGGAATCGCTGCGAAACCTAAAGTCTGATTATGGTGCTTACGAAGCTATGCTATTTGAACAGGTTAAAGGTCTCTTCTGTTGACCTTTTACTTGAAGCTGATTATGCAGTGGCTCACAGTAGTCAATTATTTTTTTAATATTTTCTTGATTAACCTTGATTTTAATATGTTCATTGCAGAGGGTATAAATGTTGCAGTTTCCCATCCATTGATTACAGGAGGGGTTGCTATTGGCTTGGGATTTCTTACTTCGAAAAGTACTATTCTAGTTATACTCATTAGATTTATATGATTGTGTGCATGTCACATGTATTGGCCATCTTTCTCTATATACTCAATTTTAAAGTTCTTTTAGCTATATCTTATGCCAAACAAGAGATATTTTCCTTGATACTTTATGAAAGTGTAATTCTTTTGTGTGTGCTCTCTAAAACAGATGCTTAGATATCTCGAACATTCCTGAATTTTGTTTTTGTTTCTTGTTTTTTCTTTGGGGTGCGGGGATGGGGGTTAAGTATCACGAATTTTGTATGTTCAAAGATTTTTTATGCAACAAGCATTCCATCGATTCTGATCTATTGCACTTATGTTTAAATTCTTGACCTCTGAATTGCTTGTGTAACACAGGGTCAAGGCGTTTCTTGTACTACAACTCTTTGCGGCTATTTCTGAGTGAAGAAGTGAGTGATACCTCTGGACTTCCTGACTTGTGTTGCTTTTCTTTCTCTCAGTACATAAAAGATCTAGGTTATGTAGGTTTTCTGGGTCTATGTGCATCTATAGTGTACATCAGTCAGTTAATTTAGAATAACAGTTCAATACTGAGTGTTCAAACTCCATGTGGATCCCACTCATAGTTTCATAAGAAGGGTGGTTTGAAGTTACAATCACACTGGATTATATTACATCTTATGATAACACGATGAACTAAGGGATGCTGTTCACAGATGTGGAGTGTGATATGATGCAGCATGCAAAGGGTCTCTTGGATTTCTGCTTACCTAGGCTCCATGGATAATGTACTCATTTATTTTATAATTTTTTTCCCTAGTTTATGACATTGTTGGCAACTTTTGGTATCTTTTCTTTCCAAAATATGTGCAATGAGAGAGCATGAACCAACGTCACTTTGTTGTCAGTAGAAAAGAATATTATTAGTAAACAATCTTGGCAAAAAATGACATTAAAATTTGCTGAGAGTCTAGTAATATGCATTTTGGGGAGTATGAATACTGATCACTACAAAGAGTGTTTTGGCCAAAATATAAATTAAATGAAAAATGAATTCGGTGTGAATAGGGACATTCAAATCAATATGTCTTGAGCTCTATTAGCCATATGAGATCTTGACCTTAGAGTTTCCCCCCACTTCTAACTGTTTTAAGATTTCCTAGGAAAACTTCAATGACTTGTGGTTATTAATTTATGTTTATTGCTTGTTTCTAAGTTCACAATGCTGGAAGGAAATTTCCTTAATGAGAAGTCTTCAGATCTTTGAGCAGTTGCAATGAGTCGCAAGGAGCTTGGGTCACAGTCTTGGGATTCTCTCCACCTCCCTTAGGAATTTTCTTTAGTTCCTTGTATATACGACTGATGAACTTGAAACATCATTTAAATGGAATGTCTTATGCTTCTGCTTCAAAAAAATAATAATAATAAAGGGAATACCTTATGCTGCTGACGTAGAGACTACCCAGAGTCTGCCCTTTATATTTTTTTAGTAATTACTTTTATGCTACATGTAGATGAAAGTCATAGCAGTCACCTAAGCGCTGTGGTCCCTTGAATGTTGTGCAACACTCCGCAGGTTTTTTCCTTTTTGTTTTAATATGTGAATATTGAATTTACTCTAGGCTGTTTTTACAGGCCTTGCTTTCCAGAGCTGATGTTAAAGTAAAAGAGTTGCGCAAATCAATTGACCACCTGAAGGTAGAAAGTGAAAAGTTGGAGGTGAGCCTTTCTCTTGTCTATTTAATTGTTGATGGGGAATCTTTTGTATGAGTGTACATGCTGAATTTGTCATTTGATGCATCTGTTCTCTCTATCAGCCTCTGTCTAATGAAATTTCTTCCCTCATTTTTTAGGTTTAGTGTTCTCAAGAATATCGATTTGATTGATCAACATTCCTTTTCTTTTGATGTAGTCAATTATTTTTAAAGCTAAGGAATGGATATGATATGAGCTTCATACTTCTATGGTTTGTTTAAATTAAGATAAAATGAAAAGAATATGTCTGTGCATGTGTATGTTTGAAGGAAATATTCTTTCCCCCTAAAAATTTTGGCTGGCTCTAGAATATTATTAATCTAGTTCTGTTTCCTTCATGTTATCAATTTTCCTCCAACCTGTTAATACATGAACTTTTTGAATTGTTACTGTGTGCCCCTTTATTAACTTATCATTGGCATATCATTTCTTGGATCACAATACATAATGTACAATGATTATTTTCAGAGAAGTGCATCACTAGCAGAACAAGACTTGATCCGAGGAAGGACAAAACTCAGGTTTGTTATTTTAAATGAAAGGTGGTTTAAATTTCTCCTGTTTTGCAGCAGGTGATTTTTCCATTCAGATTTCTATTTTCTATGTTATAGACAAGCTGGAAAACAGATTCAAAGTGCAATTCAGTTGGCTTATAAGTGTGAAAGACAAGCAGCAGGTACATGTATACTGCTTCTTGCAAAAGTGTTTGGACTAGGATCAAACTTACTGTATCGGGAAAAACAAAAAAAAAGGATACATGAATTAAAGGCAATGCTAATGTAATCTGAATTTGTTCTGTCATCAGGTTTGAATGGTTTCCTCAGAGAGCTTCCGAGGAGAGAAGCATCTCGATTTCGGTCACAAGTAAGTGTTTCTTTTGTCGATGTGTGCACATATGCATGAACATGTCCGCAATGAAGCTTAAACAAACCTATGCAGCTGCAAAGGAGAATGGTTGAATATTCACCATAGAAAATATTGAAAATAATGTTGGAGCATGAAATTTCCTTTAGGTTCTAAAAAAGATCAGAGACTAGATGTGATGGACTAAGAAGTGCCTTTTTTCTTTTTGGGCATGTGTTATAATAGCCCATGCTGAATAATGAACTTGGAAATCCACATTGCGTTTAACAAAGCTTATTTTGGAACATTCAACGTGTCAGGTCTCCAACCTTGTTTCTGAAGCAAAGCAAGAAAAGAATGCTTTGATCAAGGAAGTTACCAAAATCGGTAATTATGGCATCTCAGTCTGAGAATTATCTTGTTACACTTTGTTGATAAATTTATCCTTGAGTTCTAAGGTTACATTCCCTTCTCATGTCTTCTTCTACCAAAATTCAACTTTGGAGAAGTCAATTCTGATTTTGTTGGAACTAAGGGTAACAGTAATATTACCTCTTTGGTAGGGGATTCTGCAGGCTCAAAGAATTGGGCATGTGATGCATGTTCAGATATGAAAGTTTTGCAATGCAGAGTGATGAATAAAACTGTTATACTTCAAAATTTTAACATGGATTTTATTTTACATTTTATTAGGATGAATATTTAAGGCTGTCTTCTCTTTCCATTTCCATTTAATGTGCACAATCTGCTATATGTTTATGTCGATCCCTTTTACTATGTGGTGTCTTGAGCCCCTGACTAATCCACACCCACCTGAACCTGCGTAATCTGTGTATTTATTTATTTCTGGGTTTGGATTGGGGGTTTAGCTTTGTTGCAAGTAGCATTTTACATTTCCCTGAAGATAATAAAGCAGGTCCAGTTGCTTAGCTCAGTTTTATCAGCCTGCATTTGGTAACTGCACTTGTGACTCATAAGTTTGGTTCATCTTGGTTCATGTTGTACAAATCTGTTTCCGATCTCAAAGGCAGTTTCCCTAGGCACATTTATTTAGCTTCTATATTCACTAAGAGGAAAGGTAATTAAAGAAACAGAACAAATGTTGTTTTTCATCATGGCTTTGTCTGCTGTAGTTCAATTGGTGGTTATTAGCTGCGGAGAACTTGAAACTTTTGCTGACTGCTTCCCCTCAATAAATATGGATATATAAAGTTTGTCTAGACATTTCAATCTTTGATGGGGTGCTTCTTAACTCTTATGCCCAAACCTTACGTTGGCTAGAACGCTCAGCTTGGAATCAATTCCTCCAAATTCAAATTTGTCCGCGTTTCCAAATTTTCCAATCTATGGATTCCTAAATCCTCTCATGTTCTCAGATGGGTGCTGCTTCCATCTTTTCAGCTGGAGGTGGAAGTGCACAGTATGCTACATGAATTATGAACCAAGTGTGAACTGTACTCATGCCAAAACTAGGGGCACTAGAGGTACACTGTAGTTTCATTGCATTGGGTTCAAGTACTCAAATGGGCCGGCAGCAATCTGTGGACTAAGAACTGCAAGAAGAAATAGAATGCGCGGTGGGCTCGAAACACCAGCTAGCATCCAATCCAGATATCTGTGCCCATTAAATCCAATTCTTTCCTTTCTCTAGTTGTATTCCTGCCGCCTTTTCAGCGTCCATGTGAGGAAACTGCTGAGAATACTTAAAACTCAGGCTCTGTCACGTGGAAGGTCACTCTCATCACACCGGCAGCGTTAAAACAGAGGAGGCTGTGGCAGGTGAAGCTTTAATACCGGAGCAGAAGGATAAATTTAATGATCTTTTTTTTTTTTTATTTGGCTTGTTTCCTCAGTTTGTCTTCGGAAATAACCATAATAAAATTAAGCCAAGAAAGATTAAACAGAAAAACTAAAGGACTTCTTCCATAAGATGAGGGTTATATCAGTATCCATTGAACACATAATCAGATCAGAAACATCGAGAGTCCGACACGTCAGCAGACTTCAAAGTCTGTGTGATGATTGAAGATCTGATCCTGCTGCCGCGGCTGTTTCTGTAACTGTAGCTGCATCTGCTGCTGCTGGCGTAGCAGCTCCTTCTGCCTCCGGAGTTCCAAGACCTTGCGGTGAGAGTTCGAGTGCTGGGTCAGCACGAAGGTCGGGCTGGCGGCTGGGCGGTATTCGGGTACTAGCCTGCCCGACTTGTAGCGGACCCCGCAGGCGTTGCACAGCGTTTTGGGACCGAGTGGGCCCGTGCGCCATTGCGGGGTCTTCTCGGAGGCACAGTGCGTGCACCTTCGCACCCCTTCATCCGGTGCCGCTGAATGTTGTAGCTGCCGGTCTTCTTTTTTTGGCTTCACTTTTCCCGTTGCCGGAGGTCCTGATTCCGGAGTGGATGTACAGCTAGTTGCGGTGGCCGTTGTCGTTGCCGCTCTGGAGCGCTTGCTGCGAGCTCTAGCAGGAAATGAGGGGTCGGATCCGCCAGTCAGTGTTCCGGCTAGTGAGTTAGCAGGGAAGTCAGAGAAGGAATCGTCCACGAATTGCGATAACCACTCCAACTCGGCTACGTCATCAGTCTGCACGACAACCAAGAACACGCGAGAACAAATTAGCACCAAAACATCTTTACATACCCAAATAGAAAAAAAAAAAAAAAATAGAAGGCAAAAAAAAGATCTACGCTTGAAAAGAGAAAAAACGAAGGGCTTATGAGGCGTCACCGGGAGGCAGAACTCATGAGTGAAGTCGAAGGAGAGAGAAGCATTGAAGGGGGCGGAAGGGCAGTAGGTAAAGGCGTGTTCTTGGGGAAGTGAGTTGGCGGTGTTGGCTGAGGAAGAACTGGTTGTGGACGAGGAGAAGAGATCGTCGTTGGAGAAATCTAGAAGATCGTCAATGCGAAACAAGTCCTGCGACGACACTCCATGCATATCCATTTCTCTCTCTCTCTCTCTCTCTCTCTCTCTCTCTCTCTCTCTCTTGTGGCGCTTGAAGGATCTCAGTGGGTTTTCGCTCCCTTCTTCAGTCTCTCTCACCAGCTCTATTCAGTATTACTATCAGTAGCTAAGAGAGAGAGAGAGAGTGAGAGAGAGGGGGGGGGGGGGGGGGGGATCTGTGTGATGATAGAGAAAGGATTGATATATTGATGGCGAGGGGGCAGAAGAACGTGCAAAGAGTGACCATGCAGTGAGAGAATGAGTAGTGAGCGAGTGAACCCTCTCCTCTCTTCTCTCTCTCTCTCTCTCTCTATCTACAAGTTCCTACAAAAAAAAAAAAAAGGGATATATAGAATGCAATTTTATAATGGGGAGAGGTGAAGTGCATGGATGCCTTTCTTGCAATCAATGGACAAATGGCTCCACATGCACATTTCGCTATATATTCATATAATAGTATTGGCCTTTTCGGCATACATGCCCCCTCTCCCTCTAACATATTCCTTCTGGGCAGCGTGCTCCTTCACACCCCCCACCCTTCTCTTACATCTCTGATCTTTTTTTTTTTTAGTTCACTACTCTATCAAGTCACATGCAAAGTCCCTCCTCACCACTTTCGGTTTTTTGTTTTTTTTTACCTCTACACTTTCTGTTCTTCCTTCTCACTCAACAATCCTTTTCCTTTTTCAGCTAACCCAGCTTTCTTCTCACTCTAAGACTGACCCATTTCATGGCTTAAGATCTTTGATGAGCCCAAACTCATGATTACTGACTGTTTGTGATAATTGGGATGTGGGTTTAGGTTAATTTCATGATTGCAGATTACCATCACTGTACTTGGGACATTGAGTTGTTCTTTTTGTCACTGTTGCAGAACCAATTCTCAAGCTTTTTCATGGTTGAATGGATAAAATCCCATAAAGAGAAAGAAAGAAAGCTGGCGTCTTTTTTGCCCTTTTCTCACGAGGAGCACTAGACTTTTCTTTTCTCTCTTCACATCTAGGGCATATATCCATCGTTAATGCATGCATTACCTGCTGTGACTCATGCCCATACTTCCACTCAGCAAATTATTCCTGATGTATATCATCTTGAAAGTCAATTCATGACTCATGAGTCGGTGTCGGCAAGCAGTTTTACCTTTCAGACCCATCCTATACAAGTTTAATATTTTTGATCACTTTGTTTGTAAAATGAAGCAGAAGCAGTACGGACAGTTTGCTTATAATTATAAATGATGCATGGTTTACTTGCCTATGTGACGTGTTATGCTGGCAATTGAAACAGTGGGCGGTGAAAAACTCTTTGGGAGGTCCGTTTATTGAAGGAGGAGAGAGAGAGAGAGAGAGAGAGACTTGGGTGATAAAGAAGCACGTGGGGACCACCTGACACCCTAATTGTGTAATGTAGAAGCTGATGGTCAAAAATAGAAGGGATAAAAAGAACTCAGTGATGGGAAAATCAGAAAAAAAAAAAAAAAGAAGGGAGAAGGAAACGGTGACTGTTCCCTTACGTTAGTCAAGTTTTAGTCACTGTTATTCAGGCCACCAGGCCAACCGGCAAACTCCCATTCACATTACCAGAGAGAGAGAGAGAGAGAGAGAGAGAGTGAGTGTGTATGTCTCTCTCTAACTTCCTGCCGACAACTTCTCCAGCTGGCTCTCTCTCTCTCTCTCTCTCTTTTTGCATGTCTATCTATAAGATTATAACTTTAAATTAAATCAAACCAAAGGTTTTTATATTAATAACATAATTATAAAATAAATTAGGATTTTGAGTTAATTTTACTACAAATAAATCATGCTATTATATACCCATTTAGTAACTAAATATTTTTGAAAGGAAAGGAAGAAGAGGAAAAAAATGGGTCGGCGCTGGGACCCGTCGCCCTCGGCATGAGAAAGATTTGTGAAACAAACTAAACAAAGTACAGGGACAGTACGGTGATCGCACCCCCACCCCCTCTTCCTTCGCCCCCAAAACAGAAAGGTTAGACCTTTTCTTCTCATTGAGTTTGATTGATGTGACTATGTTTCTTCATTTGTTTTATTATCTCGATTTATTATCAATTTCTTATAAATAAGTATCTTACGAAGTAATTCTTTTAAATAAATACCTCATGAAGTAAAAATTTATATTTTAATTTTTTTATATTAGGCTTTTCAAAATTCTAATTTTGAGGGATTTAATTAAAATACCATAAAGAGATGATTCCATCATACTTAAAAAAAAAAAATCAGCAGCAAACGAGAATATCATTCTTTTAGTTAATCCAAACGATTTGTTCAGGGAGATGGTTCGCGAAAGAAAAAAGGCGGGGGAACACGTGACATGGAGGCAGAATGGTGATCCCGATGCAACAGCAGGGCACGTGCGGAGTCATGTGCCCACAAATGCGTGAAACCATTAAATTTCAGTAACACTCCATGATTCGTGCTCACCAAATCTTAATGTCAGTTCTTGTTGTACGGCAAGTAGTAGTGATGTACTCTTTCCACTAACTGGGAAAGCTCGAAATTTGGGTCGGCCCGATCAACGCAAGTGTAGAATCTAGCCAGGCCCACAAAATTAGCTGCCGAACATTTTTTTTTTTTTTTATGGATGACTATGGACAGAAAGTCCAACTTGGGCGAGAATCCATTGGCTATGTCCGCGGATATGGGCTGCCAAGCCCATCCTGCGTGAGCGGTTAAGCTACGTGTGAACAAAACCCAGGCTGCTTAGGCAGTTCCGCACATGGGAAAACATCCTGGATAAATGATACCTTCCTCAAGTTGGAATTATGTAAGAGTTCCCAGTAAGGCATGTGCTGTGTGTTTAGTCTTTCAGAGTTTAAATATAACTGATGTTATTATATCAATATGAAACATAACTTAATAAATATTTTCATTTACATTTATTATAAAAGAACAAATTATACATTCTTAATTATCAGATTATCAAAATAAATGGTAAGCCGACAAACACTTCATATAAGTTTGAGAAAATCCAAAATGTTTATAATAATACACCCTCAAAAATTGTCATTTAAATTCCAAATATGGGTCAAAAAACAATATTTTCACCACATATGCCTTACCCTGAATCTGCCTCATTTTGCATCATTACAGTTATCACAAGTTCATGGTTTTCACCCACATCAAAATTGTCAAACACATTTTCCTGATAGAAATGCTAATACAATTTATAAATTTCAACAAACAATAAAAACTACTTAAAATTGTGTTGACACACATCACAAACAGCATGGAGTCAACTGTCCCAAACATTTCTCTTCCCAAATTATGTCAATCTTTAACACTGCACTTTTTTAAAGCTACCAAACATACCGACAGCACAGAAGCAGATTTATGAACCCTTGCAAGCAAGATAATATGTAAGTTAAAAAGTGACTCTCAGCACTTTTGGGTTGCAGCCTTGACGTACTGCCTCAAATTTTTTCTCTGCATCCACTGGTTAACTGGAACACATCGAACAAGATTTCTAAACTCCTAAGCCCAGGGTCATCCACAATTTAGTATGCTAACCGAATACTTCCAAGAAACAGATGTTCCACTCACTGAAAAAATTATAGAATAAACATATATTCAATCATGGAAAAGGTGAAGGAACCAACATGAATCGGGCGTCATTTCTCCAAGCCCGTCACTGACAAGCTTCTCTAAAAACTGAACCCAAGGGCCTGTCACCAATATTCACCCCAGAGTGATCCTATTCTTCATTTTGACTTTCATCTTTGACAAGCTTGATCATATCATCAATTCGAAGGATTGTTATGGCTGCTTCAGTTGCAAACTGAAAACAGATAATTAAAGGAAACATTATAAGATGACAAGCAAGCAAAACCTCACAACTGCTTATTCCATCAAATATGTTTCATGAGTACCTGAATAATCTTCACTTTGCTCATTGCAGGCTCAATCACTCCAGCTTCCAAGTTGTTGCGAACAGTTCCGTTTGAAAGGTCAAGTCCCATGCTGCACCAATTTAAGATGAAGCTAGAACAAATAAATAATAGAAAAGGGCTGAAAACCATTAACAAAATTCCTTAGCGCTTGACAAGCCACCCAAGCCCCAACCACTCTTTCTTTTTGCATGTTATGAGACTTTTGAGCATTGAAAAAAATAAGGGAACGGTTGTCACCCTCAAAATTTATTTGTATTTTTACAGTCCTTTCTGCAACTCTGTTTGTGCTAAACCATCTGCGAACTGTCAAGTAAACTAGAACGAAGCAATAACCTATAATCGATAAATCAGAGTACCTTGACAAGTGCTTCTTTTCAGCCTTCATCTGTGCAGTGTGATGGTAAGCCCGTAATTTCGCAACTAATTCAGAAGCATCCTTAGCAGCATTGACAGTTAGCACCTGCATAAGATGACCGTTATTAATGACCACAATGTAGTCGCCAAATAAGTGGGGAGCGCATTTCACATAACATAAACTAGACCTTTGGTATAATTAACAAAGAATCAGCAAACTCTGCAATTGCCAACTGCTCTCGAGAACCTAAAGTTGTAGCAAGGTACTCCAAATACACAGATAAGGCAGCCTCGACAGCACCTCCACCAGCCACCACCTGATTTGCGAGAAGACAATGAATAACTAGGAAATAAACAATCACAGAAAACTATCATCTTTTAAGATCAACTATATTTCCTTCTAATCAAAAGATGAACTTTACCGTATTGGACTCAAGCGTTCTCTTGACAATGCATAAAGCATCATGTAAAGCTCTTTCCATTTCATCAAGCATATAATCATTTGCGCCTCTTAGGATCAAGGAAACCTACAAAATCAGAAGATGAAGAGAATGAAGCATTATAAAGTAACCACATGGCAAACTTTCTAGCATCATCATGTATCAGAAAAATAAATGGACCTATTAAACTTCAGATTCTAGTAAGTTTTCTACATTTTGCACACGTGAACAAAGATCAAGCAAAGTAGAGCTGGCATGGCACTATAGCTCAGACCTCAAACAGAAGTTGTCATATAGGCACTAGAATGCTAAAACAATTAGGTCGGCGAACTTGAAACTACTTAAAATTTTCAATAGAAAAATAAATCACACACCGCACTTGTTGTTTTGGTTCCCTTTATCAAAATCACATCATCATCAGCAATTCGCTCCTCTACCACTTCATCTGCATATCCAAGTAGTGATGAATCAAATGTTTCCTCTCCTTCCATGTCAGCAAATGTTGAAACCTGCAGACAAATTGGGGTGACGATTACCAAGATACATAGCATCTATGAGTTATTGGAAAATAAAAATGAACTTCCCATTTCCTCTTCCAGTATAACAACACTAGTAAAGATTATTGACTGCAGATTTTTATAGATCATTCTAACCATTAATGTCCAAAGTCAAGCACAGAGTAAAATTACCATGGTTGCACCAGTTGCCTTAGCAACATGTCGCATATCCTCTTTCCGAACACGTCTCACGGCAATAGCACCAGCCTCCACAAAGTACTGAAATAACAACAAAGACCCAGAAAATAGAATCATTATCTATCTGCTGAAATCAGTTTCAAAAGGAAATGTGTCACTAAGTGAATAACTTAGAGTAAAGCAAACAAGAAACAATCCAGCCAGATAGCTTCACACCCTAAAAATATCGCAGAGTGCACCTAATTAACACATCCTATTCTTTGCTACTTTAAATGCTCGGCATTGCACAAGATAACATCAAAGCCAACGCACCTACACAAACCCATGTAACAAGCAAAACAGGCAAAAAAAAAAAAAAAATTCTTCATGACAATTAGTCAATTCATCCACCATAAAGCTGTCATTAATTAAGCAAGATTTGTGCTCACAGTTGAGTTGTCAGTTCCACATGATGACAGACAAATAAGCAAGCTAAACCAGCTGTCGAGTGCATGCTAGCCATAATGTAACTGAAGAAATAGAAAAAAACAAATATTCAAAAAGCTTGCCTTGAGGGCCATGTCATCAATCCCCTTGGTAGTGAGAACAACATTTGCACCAGCTTTCAGAAGTTTTTCTATACGTTCTTTTGTCATGTCAGCTTCTCTGTGAAAACATAGCTATCTTAAATAACACACATAAACACATATATATACAACTACAAACACAACATGATGATTTTTGTTTTGTTATTCAACAAGGAAGTCACTAAAATTGCTCCCTGACCAACATAAGCATAAACCAAACAAAAACTTTTGACTATGCAAAACCTTAAGAAAGAGAATGAGCGAACCTCAGAGACATGGTGATCCAATTGCTTCAATAGAACACATGACTTGTTTACAATTAATTATCACAATATCTAATCATCCTAGCAACTTCACGGCCCATGAACTAACAGTTTTAATATTGTACCTAATCCAGTGAATTACCATTATATAAATGGTTATAAAATGCTCCTATACCTCGACAAAAATTAATCTTAAGAATTTATTTAGTGAAAAAATGGAGGTCAGATCCTTGTTAACTATTGAAACCTAATCAGGCTTTTGGGTATGCTCTAACTAGATAACAAACTGCAAAAAAGGGTACATATAGAGAAGCAGCATAGAAGCACAGAAAGCAGTAGTAAATGGCTAATTTACACTTGAATGCTTGTGAAGCCAAGATGAATGTATCTGATTACCTTCGACGAATTTTCTCAAGCTCCCTGGGATCAGTGACCAGAACTTGGACACCTAATTGCATTTTTGTCTTCTGAAGATTAAAATCAAGACAGGCAATCCTTGCAGGAGCAACTCTCAAAGGCATTCCTTGTGCGGCACGGCCAGTGTTAAGAGCATATCCATTCAACAAGTAGCTATCTCTTGCACTCTTGCCATGAGCTTTTAAAATATTAATTCCCTGCAGCATGAAAAAAGCAATAAGAGGATCAGACTCTTTTTGATACAAGAAGAAAAGATCATATAAAATAAAAGATTCCACAAAATATTAGTTTTCTTACAAAGCAAGATTGCCCCAAAGAGATATCAAAATAACATATTCTCTACCAATATATGAGCGCATGAAAAAGAATCCAAAATTATTGAAAACCCAGCAACGCCAACCTTGATAGGGTATTTAACTTCCCCTCTTGCATTTGTCATCTTTACTGCTTGGACGGCATCAACAACCTAAAAAGACAAATGTAACACAAAAGTAAATAAAGCATACTCATGGCTGACAGATTTCATGTAGTCCAAAAAGGCACAAGATTTGACCCATCTAACACAGTAAAGAGCCAAATTTATGAAGCAAGACTTATTCACAATGAAAAAGTAAAACAGCAAGGGCTACTAAGTAACAAAAATATCAACAGATTAAAAGGAGAGATAGAAGGAAATGAAAAATCTTTACTAATTCAAAAGTACAAGAAAAAAAGTAGTTAGTGAACACTACTTAGCTAACAAAGAAGAGTACCAAATTTGCAAAGAAGTCACTGTCACCCGCTATCAACTTCGAGGACATGCTAGTCTTGGCACAATTTATCAAAGAATCTTTCCCAAGCTTTTCAACCTTCAGAAATATGAAGAAAATAGCCAGATTTAGAAAAGTATAAACTGCCAGCTGCACATTTCCTGAATATTCCATATAACAAAGCCACAAAAAGCTTATAAAATTTTGGTTTCAGGTTTCAGGTTTCAGGTGCATGCCAATAGCATAACTTAATCACTTCCAAAAATAAATTGAACAGAGGACCCTCACCTTCACTGCTAATTTCTCTTCAACGTATTTGCATGCTTCCCTCATGGCAAGCTGTCCACATTTAAAAGCACATATAAATGTAGGGGAAATGTTAATAGTAAAAGGGTCCACATAATTGATCACTGTAGATGTTAGATGAAAATATAAGGTTATAAATACTCACTCTATATCCGCTGATTATAGAAGTTGGATGAATCTTATTCCTAACAAGATCATTTGCCCTCTGCCAAAATGATGACAAAACCGCATATCATCAAGCAACCATCATTCCTCAAATTATCACAGTTTATTGACAAGTAATTAGTTTGAAATATGGAAATTTTGAACATGCACCAAGTGCTGGAGACAAAGAAGCTGGTTACCTTAAGCAACTCAGCAGCAAAAATGACTACTGATGTAGTTCCATCTCCAACTTCTCTGTCTTGAAGCTCAGCCAACTCAACGAGGACCTGTCATCTCAAAAGGCAGGTGGGTCAAGCAAGAACAATAATGGCAGGAGGATTACACAACATAAGACACAGATAGCAACCATGCAAGCACAAATAGAAAACCAGCAGCAAGTGATGAACAAAATGTGTCACCGATTCACCTTGGCAGCTGGGTGCTCAACTTCTAACATCTTCAGGATTGTAGCACCATCATTTGTAATTGTAACATCACCAATATCATCAACTAACATCTGAAATAGATGGACAGAAATTTTCTTGTTAGACAAAAACCTTTGGTGCAGATAAGAGGGTAAACCAAAAAATTCGGTGCTAAAAGAGCAAAGACCGCACAAATTATCATTATAAAAGTTTTACAGAACTTCATGGCCAGTTCGCATTTCAATCATAACCCTTGTCAGAGAAAAACTATGAGAGGCACTCTAACACAGGCATTGAGAATTATAGTCTCAAAAAAGTTGCATTTGATGCAGCATGCTCTGGCAGTTTCAATCCTCTAACAAAACCTTTTATCATTTTGCAACTGTGAATCATAGTTCATGATATTCATTTCACAACCAACCACAACGCAGCATAATCATTAATACTACTTACTACAAAAATGGTGAAGTAGTGAAGACAACCACAATATTGCCAGTACTTTGCCTTCCTATAACAAGACTAAGCAGTAAACAGGAGCAAAGACCAAAAACTAGAGGCCACATATCAGCTACAAAACTAAAAAAGAAAAGGTTATTAGGCCACAGTTCGCTTCAAGAAAAATAGAAATATTGTCCGCATAAACTCTGAGAGAGAGAGATGAAAAGAAGATACCTTGTCAAGCCCGACAGGACCAAGTGACGACTTGACAATATTGGCAACTGCTTGGCAAGCCACCACTGAAAACCACATAACACCGTCCATCAACATATATCGACAAACAGACTAATAAACTCCAGTTAATTCACTGAGCATCAAATAGATGCACTAATTTTCTCCAAGGAAGAGAACCACAGAAAAAAGTAACTCAATCTTCAATATTACACAACGCACACATAGTGAGATGAGATGAAAGAAAAATATGTGAGACGAAGAGAGAGTACCGTTTTGCGTACGAACATCTTGGCCAGATTGGCGTTCACCTAAGATATCAGGAGTTTGAGCGTTAATCGCCATATCTAGTTTCCGGTGGAGACAGAAAGGAGGCAGAGAGAGAAAGAACAAAATGAAGCCCTAGATGGGAGATCTGTGACCGGAAACTGGAAACAGAGAAGGCCCGCTCTTGAGGAGTGAAATGACCAGAAAGTGGAAAATTGCCTCTGGAATGTTCAGAGACAACAAGGGCTTTTGCCTCGTTTAAGTGACTGCGCTTGAGGTGAGAAGGAACTTATATAAACGACGTCGCATCATGGCTTGCTTGCCTCGCTCTCTCTTTTTCGTTCTGAATTTTTTTAAAATTAAGAAAATTAAAAAACAAAAATTTCTTATAATAAATCAAATTTTAATTTATTAATTTAAATTAAATTTTATTTAAAAAGTAAAAATATTTATATTAAAAATTTTAAATAATAAATTTAATTTAAATGTTTTTAGATATAAAAAAATTTAATTATTGTCTTAAAATTTTTTAAATAAATATATATATATTAAATTTAAATTATTAAAATTTAAAAAATAAAAAATAAACTTTATATTAAAAATTATTTAAATATGAAAATATATTTAAAATAAAGTGAATAATTTAGTTAAAGCATTTTAACAATTAAAATATTTTAAAATTTTTGTAATTATTTAAATTAAAATGTAATTTAAAATAAATTAATAACTAAAATTAAGTAAATATAATTTAAAATTTCATAAAATATTCTTTTTAATTTTACTCTAAATTTTTAAATGTTTTCAAATAAATTTAATTGATAAAAATAATCAAATTAAATTTTATTAAAATTTAAAATTATGAATATTCAAATTAAAATCTTATATTATAATTGAAATTTTTTATGAATGTAAAAAAATGTTTAATTTATTATTAAAATTTTCTTAATGTTTTTTGAATGTTAAAAATATATTATAAAATTTTTCATTATCAAATATTTAGAAATTTATAATAAATAATTAATAAACCAAAAATTATTTTAAATTAAAAAATTAACTCAAAATAATGTGTAAAATTTATATGTGAATTTTTTAGATATTTTAACAACAAAGGTATAATTTTATTAAAATAATTTAATCTAAAATTTAATTTACTTACTTATTATTAATTTAAAAATTATTTGAATATGTTTTAAAATTTTGAGTAAACAAATATTTTTTAACTTTTAAAATGATATTTATTTATAAAATTTTTGTTTATTATTGTTAAAAATATAAAAAATTAATTAATAATATAATTTGTATTTAAAATTAAATTAAAATTCAATTCATAATTTCGAGAATGATGTCACGTGTAACGCACGCGGTAACTACAAACATCTTCTGCCTCGACCGCCAAGTTTCCATCTCACGAACACTGCGCTCACGGTTCTCCATTCTCTGCTCTCTCGGTCTCTCTCTAGTCTATCCCACTGCATAAAGCCATGGCCACATGCTCTCTAATTCCAGTTCCTCTCAAGCCACAAAAACCTAATCTTGACAAACGTCACCACTCTCACACTCCTAGAATTACCTGCTTGTCCATTACAGCTCAATCGCAACGAGCCAAGAAAGACCTTCTCATTCTCATTTCGGACCAAGAGCGAGGCCTCAAAACTCAGAAGGACCCTAGAAAGCGAGACGCGATCATCCAAGCCATCGACACCATGGCTGTTCTAGGCAGTGAAATGATCACCACTGGTAACTCCCTCTCTGCTACGTGGCGGTTGCTCTGGACCACGGAGAAGGAGCAATTATTCATCATAGAGAAAGCATACTTGTTCGGTACACAAGCCGGTGATGTTTTGCAGGTGATAGATGTTGAGAAAAAGACTCTCAATAATGTGATTACCTTTCCACCTGACGGAGTTTTCTTTGTTCGGTCCACTGTTGACATTGCCTCCCCTCAAAGAGTAAATTTCAGGTTAATTTTGTGTTGTAAATTTGTCATTTGGGTTAAAAATATTTCTAGCATGGGAAATTTACCTTTATCATTTTGGTTAGTGGATTCCCCGCGAACAAGGATTTGTAGAGCGATATGATTGTTATAAACAAGGAATGGTGAAAACGGGTTCAATGATGTGAAAACAAGCAAATGATTGCTGGGTATTCTGCATTTTCAGTATAAATTTAACTATGTGCAACTAAACAGAGCTGTGGCTGATTTAACTTCATATTTTAACAGTTGGTGGCTATTCATTTTCTTGTGATGTTGTTGTGTTAGATTTACAAGTGCCCTTCTACGTGGAAGAAATTGGGAGATTCCTTTGCCACCATATGGGCAGGGTTGGTGAGTGCTTACTTTTGCATTGTTAGTAGAATGTGTCATAAAATATTGTTTCATAATTGTAGATGTGGTTGTGTTTGTACTTTGTTTCATAATTGAAGTGGTGATAAGTGTTGTTATCTCAGTGGGTAATCAGGCACAAGCATGGTTTCAATATCATCTTCATTGACTATTTGGATTTAACCTTGATATCCTCTTCTGCAACACATTTGTTATTCTATGATACATTAGGGTGATCTGGCTTGAGCTATGGATTGGGTTCAGCCTTGTAGTTTCCTCTCTATGTTTTTCAAGTATTAAAGTTGGAAAGGCATCTTGTTTCTAGAAAGATTCTTTTTTTTGTATGGCTGGGATTACTGAGAAAGCCTCTTGTTGAGTTTCCATGTTTATAGGGATCGATTCCCGGGTTTTGGTTCATGGCATAGGGCTATTTTGTGAACCTTGGATTTACTTAAAAAGAAGCTACTATAGCCAAGAATATTCTAACTTTGACTATTTGTTGGAAGTTGACTCTGTTATTCTCATTAATGAGGTCTAATTTATGTTGCAAGACAGTTTTGATTGTTGTCAAAGTGATGATCCTTTCACATCATTTGGTTCTAGTCATAGTGGTTGTGTCATTTAGGTAACAAAATGCATGTATGTTTTCTCATGGCATAACAAGGAAACTGCAGAGTGGGGATCACTCCTTTGATTAGGTTCATGTGGCAAATATAGAGGTGGGAGCTTGGGGCAAAATGCGGCTCTGTAAAGGAACATTTAACATCCTTATTACCTATTAATTTCATTTTTGCCCACCATCTCTGCCTCTGCTGGCTCTTTATGTTGCTCATCTATGACAGCTTTTCCTTCCTCTTCCTTTTTCTTTTACCTCATTTCTGATTCTTTTATCTATTGGTGGAGACTCCCTTCTCTAGTATATGACATATTTTGTTTGCCTTCCAAAAATTATCTGGTAAGATTCTTAGCTCTTTTAGGGTATCTATGCTGAGTTTATTTGTATATTATATTCTAAGCAAGAAGAAAATCTATGATTCAAGTCTTATCAAAAAACAAATTAAATAATTCAACACCCTTCCCTACCCCCAACCAAGAAAGAGAAAAAGAGATGAAGATATTGTTTGCAGTCTCTCTCGTTTTGCCATCTAAGTGTTTGGTGGCAGGACATTTTCTAAGGCAGGGAAGAAACTTTTAAACCTCATTAGAGGTTCTAAATATTTTCGTTTCTTAAGAAACAAAATGAAGAAATTGTACTCTTTCCGGAGGCTGCAAGATATCAACCCTCTGCACAAAAAAACTTTTCCAACCTCACCTGTTTGCTTTGTGATTGGCAAAAAATGGGAGAACAGGTTAATCTCTTGTCCACTTTTAGTCACTCTTTTAGATTATTTATTGCTCTTGGTTGTTTTCTCTCTCATCATATGGTTTTACGATATGGGAAAGATACACTCTTTGTTTATACTGTAGTTTATTTTCTTTCCATGTGTTATCAAGTATACTTGATTCTGTAGGTTTGAATCTGTCTACCTTGATGATGAGATTCGAGTGGCAAAGGATATTAGAGGAGATTATTTAGTCGTTGAGCGTGCTCCTTATTCGTGGAAAGAATGAAGGCAATCCCTTTACTCTATTATTTCAATGAGTGCATGTGGGTTCATTTGGGGTCTTTTTTATTTTCCTTCTAATCTTAAATATATTTCATTTTAAAGAATCTAGATCTATTCTTGTTGTGATGTTTGATCCATTTTTTTAGCACTGATTGATATTTGTCTTTCATACTTTCTTTTACTCCATAGTTTCTCTTAATGCAGTGTAGCCCTACTTTGCTTTCTTTGAACTCATTTATTTTATCTAAGTTGTAAAACTCAGTTGAATTCTTTATTCATTCATGTAATATGCCTACTTCCTAATTGAGGAAAGTAAGTTGTGTGTCTTGTTTAAACATGACCACCGTTGTAATTGACTAAGCATCCTATTGATACTGTGCAATTATGATTGCTTTGTGCTTCTATCTCCATGATATGGGACATGAAGCATAATTAGTTTCCTTTCTCAAGAAAAAAATGTGGAGAAGAACAACTTGAGGAGTTGTATTGTATCCCCAAGAGGTTTCTTATTGAGTTTCTTATCATGGTATGGGAGGATATTAAAATGGGTTATCCTACACATAATTTGATAAGTTTAATATTTTGGAGTGGAGGGAGACAGCAAGTCTATCCTCTTTCTTGATGTTTACCTGTCTGAGTGCAATTTAGCGAAGGTTACGAGTTATCCTTTTGATCTGACATCATCTGGTCGAAACTGAGTCGGTAAATACTTTTCTCATATTTTCTCGAATTATTTCATTTGCCTGAATTTCTAGCAAGTCCATTGTTAAGGTGTTGTATAACCTCATACATGAATTTACTTGTCAACCTTCTGAAGCATTAGAATTAGATAGCCATTCTTTGGGTAACATTTTCACCCTTTTAGCTTGTATCAACATTGCATTGATGCAATGGCATTTTGTTGTTTTCTAATTGATTCACTTTCTGCAGGTTTTTTCACTAAACCTCTCTTTGAATATCATGGGATTGCGTGGACTGCGTGTTCCAGTTCTTCCAATTCTTAATACATGCAGGTTTTAGTCTTAATAGCTAGGTGATGATGACCTTTTAGTTGCAATAGATATCCATGGGCACTTTTGAGGTGTGGATTGCAGTCATTATAGTTTATCCCTCTTCCTGGTAGTTTTCTTTTCTTTTTTTTTTTCACGAGCTTTGCACATTCAGCTCCACATTTTCAGATAAATTAGTTGTAAGCGGTTACATTGATTTAATTCAATAGTCTATTACTAAACCTCCTTTCTCCCTGTAACTTTCAGGTTTCCCCAAGCAGGTACATCTAGTTCATGCAAATCAGCTCTGGAAAGTACCAGTTGGGGAGAACTGTACTGTTTTTCCTCATGGTACAATCATCATATTTCTGTGTTTCTGCTGCATATTCTATGTTACATCAAGCTCAATTGAGGACATTGGGTCAGAGAATCTTCAGAAGTAAGACAATGCTGCTGTCAGGAGATTCAAGCGAGGTGTTTCTTTAGTTGGCTCTCTCAGGCACATTGAAAGAACCTTGTCAGTCCTACATTACATATTGTAGTAAAGGTTTAGTGTGGATGTTGGAATGTTTTAAAATATGGAGCCTCCCCTCCCCCAACCTGAACATCCAAGATAATTCGAGTGCTGTCTGACTAGTAGTTATCAAGCCTTTAAATTTTTGATTGATTAGCTCCCTATTACTGGCTGGTCTGGCCATGTTTTTCTTTGTATAGAGTGTTTTCCATGGAGGCAGCCAGGCAAGTTAAGAATGTCAACTTCTATAGTCAGCTCTAGCCTGCAATGGTGTCTGTTGCAAAAGTTCCCTGATTTCAATAAACTGCTATATTACTGGTTTTATCTTTGTCTCATTGAACTTCTAAGGTGCATCATAGAGTTGCATTCCTTGTTTGGCGTTTCGTTTTTTCTAGTTCATTGGTTAATTTTACCCTTTGCCTACATGAAAGGGTATACTTGCCCCAGAGAGGTTAAGCCGGTTTGGAGAAAGAGCCATTGTCCATTTTCTTCCATGTTGTGCTTTAAAGGTAGCTTTGATTTGTTTCGCATCACTGATGGATATGGTTTCATTTCAGTATTTTGTTGAAAGTCTTTATCAAGCAGGTTTAGTGGCTGAATATTGAGATCGGATAACATTATTAACATCAAATCCGTCCAACCCAGCAGGCACATGAAAACGAAGGATGATGTAAGCAAACGATCACGCAGGATTTGCTTAGTGGGAAATCTAAGAGATACAAAGTGTGAAGCCTGGCATTATTACACACTAAGCAGGAGTGCAAAATCTTGGTTCCAATAGCCTTGGACCTTCACGTGTGACCATTAATCCGTGGATCCTTTTGTTGTTATTCTTGTTGGCAAGTGCTCATACCTTATGCGGAGGGCCCTCTACCTTGACGAATCCACTTTTTTGATATAGAAATCCGGTGTTTTCCTTTTGTTCTTTTGTGGTACCCTCATGGATTGCACTCGTTGTCCTCTGTTTCATCTAAATTAGAGCTAAATCTGTTTTTTTCACAAGGCGGAGGGTAGAGCTAAATCTGTTTTTTTCACAAGGCGGAGGGTAACTGGGAGTAGGAATTGAATCAAAATTGGTATAAGTGGTTTCGTTTTTAAATCATAACTAAAATCGTTTTAAAAATAATTCGATTATGATTCATATAAATTTTGAATTTCAATTGAAATTGATAGTTTCGATTCTGTTTTTAGTTAAATTAATTTTTAAAATATTAAAAATCATAAAAATAATTTTAGTTTTAAAATATATATTTTAGTAAAAATATAATTATTTTTATTTTTAATTTTATTAAAAATTTATAATTAAAATAAAAATACTAAATTTATAATTAAAATATAAATCGAACCTGAACTGCATATGAATTGAAACTTAAACTGTTTTCGAATCAAATTTTAATCAAAACTATAGCTTAACGGTTCCGTTATTATTCATCTTAATTATAAATCTTGAATCATTTAAAATCAAAATCGAACCGAAATTGTGATAACCGAAAAGTATAATATTGTGCACTGCAAGTGGTATGCAGAATCTGGGTCGGACCCCAGGGTTGAGCCATGCAGATCTGTAGCCCCGCAGGGTGGGGTTTGGTTCACATGTAATGCGGGTCATGGGCTCAATCTGTCCATCAAAGTTTCACGAAAACATCGTTGAGCTCATCATTTTGGATGGTGGGTACGATGGGCCCTACAAACCAATCAACTTTCATCTCATCTTTGTACGTCCCCATCTCCATGATGGTGATCCTGTTAGGATGTGAACCAAAAGGAGCTGGTGTACGGAATAAAATCCCTGAAAATGCATGGCAAAGTGGAAGCTGGGCTGTTGGGTTTTCTGTCCACTTACGGTTTGAGTGAAAGACAGTGGGGAGTGGTTGGTGAATGTGGGGCCTGAAAAGGGCCTGGGGAGGGGATTTTGTGTGGGTCCACGCTCTTCATCAGCCTCACAGTATTGGGCCCATTGCTCCATAGGTGGCGGTGTTCAATGTCTGATCCTCTCACTTGGTTTCAGGAATTGCTGTCAAGCTACGATATGTCGGCGAGCTCTCCGATTCAGATGCACGCTGCTTCGTTCTCTGCTCCATTACCTGGTACAGACATCTTTCTCTTATTAAACTTTGGAAATATTTTTCCTCATACAATGAAATAACAAAGAAAAAAAGCAGGACATCCTTGCTAAATTGCTTTTGATTTAGGCACCTGCAAGTGGTGGTCGCCTTTTTCTCTTGTTTCGAGCTGAAGCACAAAGCTTGGATCCTCTGGTTTCCATTAACATTATTAAGAGCCGACAAGATAGAAAGATCGAAGATGAGTACTGTAACCCTAACATGGAATATGACAGCGAAGAAGTTGACTCCCATGGGATTCTTTTCATAAAGTGGGGATTATCATAATCAGCGGTATAGATTCTACTAAACTGCAAGCTACCGATCAAACTGGGTGGGAGGAGTGGGAGACATCTTCACGTACCTCCCATACATATTGCATCAACATTGGTTTACCCTTCAGAGCCTTAGCTTACGGGTTCAATTTTCTCTGTCGTATCATTCAGAATTGAGTCATATCTCTTTCCTAAATCAATCATTCAATTTTCAAGCATTTCGAATCAAGACATGGCTTGACAGATCAATGGTAGCAGGAGAAAGGTACCCGGTTCTTGAGGGAACAGACAGTAACCTCAAAATTTTGTGTGAACATGTAGGCATGTTGCGTCTCGAACGGCCATTGGTTCATGAAGATATGTGGGTTCAGAGAAGTCAATGGAGGCGTGGGCCATGAAGGTGACAGGTCCACACCCACGAGCCACCTTTGTCAAAGAGTGGCCGTGGCCTCACTCTCTCTCTTTCGTCATTTTTTGGAAGAAGCTGAAGGTTTCTTTCAAGTTTTCCAACCCAATATTGATTGGTCGATGACGCAATTTCTATGTTATGTTTATGAAATTGCTTGATTACTGATAATAACAAGAAAAACAAACAAAGACGAAGAAAGTTAAGGGGTCTTTTGGCGTCAAAATCTGGTGGGTGAAGACAGTAAAGCGGTCGAAGGAGTCTCAATGAAAAGCACATCTCAAGAAGTGTGCGTACGTTGGCACTGATCAACAAGTTTCCTCAATCCCCATGTGTTTTGCGTGGCCAGCCAAACCCACATTCAATCACACATGCCATCAACCCACCACGTGGACTGGTGGAGAGGCACACTGGAAAACATGTCCGAGTAAAACAGATTGTAGAGGATCCCATTAAGTGGTGGTGGTGGTGGTGGTGCAGATCTTTGGTGGCCCCGATGATATACACATCCACCGCCTGAAGGCGCCATGAAAACCGTAAAGAAGAGGAGAGGAGAGAAGTATTAGGAAAATGTTTTTCTTTTGGAAAACATTTGCGTGTGGTTCAGGAGCACAAAAGTTGCCGATCCCCGTTGAGTTGGTGCCGCCGGTGTCACGTTCACATATCCCTTTTCGTCTAGATTTAGCTTCGAAATTTGGTTCCCAAAAAATAAAATTTTTAATTTTCTCCTAAACTTTTTAATAAAAATAAAAATATATTAAAAGAGACTTCTATAAAATTTCACAAAAATCCCCTTTTCGTTTTGGAGATATGAAGCTTTAATGGCATGCATCGCAATCGAATGATGATAAGATTGAACTCATGCTTCAATATAATATAGGAAAACAGAATGGGATACATGAAGGGCTAATGGGTATCCAAGGTTCACTAGCATTAATTCCAATCACCATCTCTACAATATTATTAATGCTTCCATTAGTTCCTCATTGTCACTGCAAACCGCAGCTGCCAACTTTAAATTTGCCGGCCTTCACTCGCCATCTTCATGTGCAATAATATCATGGCCTGTGTCCCCTTAAGCATACAAACGTACATTGATTTTCTCCTTCGCTGCTGCCTCACGAATATATCATAAAGTGACAAGTATTCGTGATCTCAGTACACTCTAATAATTAATGTCATAATTATGATTTATTTAGCAAATATATGATTAACATAAGGATGCCTTATACACAGCTGTGGAAATGATTAGCAGAGTTAGTTAATGATAATGACAAGATTAGTTAATTTGGGCAATGATAAGCATAAGGTTTTGAATCTGAGACAATCAATCATCTAACCCGCCTACTCCCAATAAGAATTTGGTAAATTTGTTGAACCCACCAGACAATTAGCTCAGATTATGCAAGGGAAACTGCGTCTGAATGTAAAGTTTTTGGCCATGCATGATTGACAATTACCTAAGATAAGGACCAAACATGCATCAATTAATCTAGACGTTCTTTACTATTACAATATATTTTTAATATAAATAACTAAATTAACCGTTCATGTGGACAAAGAATTCTAATTAAAGATGAGTCTGAAAAGCCAAAAAGCATGCAGACTGTATCATTCAACAAACTTGGCTGTATTTGTATTATTGTATTCTGAGAAGAAAAAGGATCCCTTTTTTATGTTGGTTTTAAATAATTTTTTATATGATTTACTGTCAATAAATAAAACTTTAAACATTAGCTTTATTTAATTATTATATCTTGATATTTCTTTAAGAAATATTAATATAATTTTAATTAAATTAATAAAAATAATTGATGTTTTGTGACTCACATTTTAAAGATGTAGGCTCCTGCCTTGACATTAACACTACAAAATATTATAGGTTAATTATATCAAAAATGTTTGTATTTTTTTTATGATTCATAAAAAAATTATCTATTTGAAGCTTATCATTTTCGTCAAATTTTTGATATAAAACTTTTATTTACTATTTTTATTAATATTAATAATTTTGGATACATATCGTGAGTTTTTATTTATATAATTATTGTAATATTTTCAAAATATTATCAAAATAAATAAAATATTTTTATTTTAAATATTTTTATTAATTTTAAATATAATAATATTTAAAAATATTTATATATAATTATATAAATAAAAATTACATACACATTATTTATATGCATAAAATTATATATTAATAAAATTTGCATTAAAAACTCACACATACATAAATATTAAATATATATATATATAAATTTTGTTTAAAATCATGAACAAATCAGTCCGATCTAATTAATCCAAATAATTGATGTGAAAATTGAACCCCTGGTTAACATTAATAAATAAAATAGTATTTTATTTATTTTCTTGTATTAATACTCTTTAAAAAAAAAAAAAAAAGCAAGAACACGCATGCTGGCGAGTAGTCCTTCTCTTTCTGTCTTCTACGTCAATGCTTCATCTAAAAGCATTTGTGGCCCCGCGGGATGCTTATCTGCATGCAAATTCTCTTCAAATCTGGCCGTTGGATGGGCATAGCAGATTTAATCAAACGGTCACCATAAACTTGATTATTTAGGCGTACGGAACTATTTATGTTGATCTTGATTTCAATTGGACGGCCCAGAGTAGTGATCATGTGACAGTCCATGAGATGCTGCGGCGCACCAGGTACAAGTAAGGAGGCTGCTTTCAGCTTTTAATTTATGGTGTTGAAGACTTTGTTTAAAGGTTAGCACAACAGTACTGTACTTTGGGTTGGTGACATTGCCCAATTCCCCACCAAAACTATTTTAATGACATCTGTATCCCACCCTAGTTACACTCAAGAGCCCGTACGAAGTTGACCAAGTTTTCTGTTGCAAAGAATTCTTTTTTTTTTTACTTTTACTGTTTTGCCACTTCCCGACTCCCCAGAACAACAAGCCCACTTTCCCAAGTGCGCGTATAATCAGTCACCCCTTTTAATTATATAATTTTTACAAAAATTTTAAAATAAGAGTCACTTTCCTTGGATAGCAGAATTAGTCTATCAGATAGTAATTCAAAAATTATAGAATTTTAAAAAATAAAAGAATGATCAGGATTATTTGATTATTCATTAAATAACTCACCCACAAAAAATAATAAAATACTAAATAAAACAATTAATTATAGCTGGATTGAATGATATAAGCCACCGAATACAGAAAGGGGGTGACGACTACGCTATAATGGTGAGAGTGGGGATATCAGTGAAGAGCTGGTAACTGTATATGGCAAAGCGTGGAAACAGAAGAGGACAAAAGATCGTAAAAAGAAAGGTGGGAAGTGAAATCAAGCAAGCTCGGCTCCAGGACATAACCGTCATTTTTGCCATCTCAATTTTAAGGTTCACATCTCTCTTTCTCTCTCTTCCTAACCGAAAACGACTGCAAGCAACCTGTGGTCTACCTGTGTGTATATCTCCTTTATCTATATATAAAGTATACGTGTATGAGATTCATACACCGACTAAAGCCCATTTATGCTCCTTCTTTATACAAATGCTTCTCTTGTAGTTATCTCACACTTTCTTTGCTCTGAGTTTCGGCAAGTCGATTCAGAAGCTTCAACAATGGTGGATCTTCAAACTGTGTGTTGCATGTGCGGTGACGTCGGTTTCCCTGACAAACTCTTCCGCTGCAACAAATGCCGCAACCGCTTTCAACATTCGTATGGGTTTCACCACCACCACCACCACTTGACCATCATCATCGCAATCACCATTCATAGCACACACATACATGTTTCTGCATACATGTGTGTATCGCTGTTCATATCATCATCATCATCATCTTCTTCTTCTTCATATCATCATCTTTGATAGGTACCCATAACTGAATTCGTCCATCTTTGTATCATGTATCACAGGTACATGCCCACCTCCACCAATCACCACCACAACAACCACTAGCCATCATCATCATCATCAGCAGCATGAGATGCCATATATGTTCATGTCTAGAACTTATATTTCATGATCGACAACCATAGAATCCATGAATTTCTTCTGTTTTGTGAGGGAGAGCCTTATCTTTTGATATTTGTGATCAAATTCTATGAACATAGACTTAACAAGTTGCTTGATTCTGCAGGTATTGCAGCAACTACTACAGCGAGTTCGCGGAGCCAATTGGACTGTGTGATTGGTGCCAAAGCGAAGAGAGAAGCTCATCAAGAGGCGGTTCTTCAAAGAAATCGTCAACAGGTAACGAAACTGGAAGCACAAACCGATCCGAGTATTCAGGTGACAAAATCAAGCAACAAGATCGGGAGGAGATGAGCGGCGAGAAGGGAAAGAGCCCGACCGGCGCGCCTTCTCCAAGGCCCACTGCACGCAGGTACAAGCTTCTCAAGGATGTCATGTGTTAAAAGAGTTAAAAAAAAAAAAGGATCAAAAGGGCTTCTGTCAAAATCTAAAGAACTTTGTGTGTTCATAGTAGCGAGTGTTTAATATAGTTTATAAGTTGCTGCTAGCTCCTGAGTGTTTCTTTTACTACTACAAGGTATTATCAATATGAAAAGAGTTTCCTTTTTGGCCGTGGCTTTTCTCTCAGTAACTTGTTAATAAAAAAATGCACAACTTTTATCAATCGCATCGGTGGCACAAGTTTCAAGCCTTTTCTCTTCAATTTCCCAGTCTCTAGTTCGCTTATGCTTTACTAGTAGTATGGACAAATTTAGGCCGAACAGGTGGGCAACAATGGTTTGATATACATGATGTAATAGGCTTCTGCATGAAACCTGTAGAGCCAATCAAATTGAAGTGATTCATCAGGCAAATACGATTAGGCAGAATGGATGAACATAAGAAAGTAGCGAAAAAACAAGCTCTCTTTGATAGTTATACAGGTAAAGTTGTTGCTGTTCCGTCATAGCAGATGACCAGGGAGGTGTTGTGTCATGGCACAGGAGGAGCTGCACCTCCCTTTGCTTGGTTGAGTCTCTTAAGGAGAATTCAATGCACTTAATTGGGGTACTTTAGGCCTAGCTAAGAATTCAATGCACTTAAACACCCATTGAGAAGTGCTTTTAGTAGCTAGACCCCCTATTATTTATTCCGAGAATGGGAAAATGAAAAATTGTTCTTAGGTGGGTAATTAGACTAAATTATTTATTCCGAGAATGGGAAAATGAAAAATTGTTCTTAGGTGGGTAATTAGACTAAGTAATGAGTGCATTCCGCAAAAGAGCGTAAGGAGTCTAGGCCATGAATTCTTGACATTTGTCATATGCTTACGCTTGATGAATTCATAGCTTGTGCTGTGTGTTGACCCTTGAGTCGTTTGTAATTTTCCCACCTGTGAAGTGCAAAGGCTGATAAGGTCAAGTCTACTGTGTCTATTTTGGCCATTTATGAGAAACCAACAAGTCCCCTCTTCATTGGGGCTCTTGAAGTGACAACCAAGCCATGACCTTTATCTACCAAAATCCTTTCTCCTTTTCTTTTCCTTTTAAAACCCTTTATATTGATTGCTTCAAGGATTATTCAATGATATTTCCTCTCTCTCTCTCTCCTTTCCCACTGTGTCTCTGGTTTTATCTTCTTCTCTTACTTCTTCCACGTAGGCTTCTCTGACCCCTTCATGTGAACCTAATTTAAAGATGAAGGAAACTCTCTATAAATAAACACATTATGACCCAATAGAGATTTCCATCTGCCCACGCTTTCCCCTTCTTTTTTCTGTTTGGATAAATAGTATACCCTCTTTCTTTTCCTTTCCTTCCAAACCATATATCATTCAAAGTCACATGGTCGCTGCTTCGCCTAACACTCTCTGCCTTCCTTTCTCTAGCTCACAAGCATCTCCCTTATGTAGGACATAACCAGATGATTAACGTGCACTGGTGCCATTACTCATATATCATCATTCTATATCATTTACTACATTGCAACCTGCATGCACAAACTTTAAAATAATAATAATGAAAAACCTTATGACTACGCATTCACTTGCCTATTGATTCTATGTCGATTCATCTTTCTTTATGTCTACTCATCCGTAATAATTTGACAGTGTGAAAAGTGGGTTCAGCACGGTATTCCAAACAATTCTATGCTTGGCCCGATGTTAAAATGATTATTACCCGTGTTTTGTTTACTGGAAATCGCCTGTTTACCAGCTTAGTTATAATTATCAATGTTTGATCAAGCTAGCCAGTGGGATTAACTTTGGTTTTATGGAACTTTTCCTTTGAGATTATCAAAAACTTACTTTTCATCATTTCTTAATTCTTATTAATATTTCGGTGACTGATTAAAAATATCATAACTAGGTCAAATGATGATGACTGTCGTAGAATATTAGACTATCCACTTTAACCCACCGGAGGCATTTGTATAAGCACTTATGTATATATAATTTATTATTAGATTACAATCATAGAAAAGAACATTATTACATAATCTTAAATTTGAAACGGATAGATCTGCCTGATTTGAGAGGACAAGACTTGAAGGATTTAGCGTCGGTTTTTGAAGTCGATCTGGTTTCCTTGGATCGACCCTTTTGTCTAATATCATAGTACGTTTTGCCTTTAATTCTTGTTAAATAGAATTCTTCTTGTCAGCACCTCAAATATTCTATCGCTATCATTAATCTATTGATCCCATAAACAAAGCATTTCTCGGTTACATGCAAGTATGCGACCATGTCACATGCAGCTCAACAGGCACACACGCTCGCCCCATTTGCGAGTCTCTGTCTGTGTGTGAGCCATGGCGGTCTAAGAAAAACGAAAAAGAAGATGACTAGGAGATAATGCATATATTAGCAATTACTTTCTTGGAATAGTTAGTGAGGTTGATGATGTTTCCATCTGCAATCTTGTGGTGTTAAAATGCTTGCATGCCTGAAAATGAGGAAATTTCTGAATAAAGTACTCAGTATGAAAACTCTATGTGATACCCTTTTTAGTCTCTTTCGAAAACAAGTTAACTTGGCCCTACGAAATGTTAATGCCAATGTTGGTCACTTCCCTTCTCTTCCATTTTCGTTTGTTTGTTTGTGAATATAATTAAGGTTATATATCACTAATCAAACATTTAGCCTAACAATTATGAATTAATGGAAGTCATGATCAAAAGAAGTCATTTTCTAATAAGTTTATTAAAGATTAAACTATGGAATTTGATTCATAAAGGGGCAGCACAATTCCAAGCAAGCATAAATTTCAACGTGGAAAACCATTCTAATTGGCCAAAAAAGTATGTGCTTTATTTGTTGATTAACAATAGATTCAAAAGGGATTTGCATTGATTAATTATATAGAGATTTGATTGCAAATCACAGCAGAAGTACATGGATCTTCATCTCTCTATCTCTCTCTCTACACTATTAGCATACAAAATGTCAACTCTTAGCACCTGTAATCTATGTTATCTACCGATAATGACATAAAAGATAAGAAATCACCACCATTAAAGAACATGGTGGGCAGTCTTTTCTTGAAGACGATGGCAAACAGTTAAATCGCATAATCTACTCAACAATGGTGGATACGATGTCTACACTTATCAGTAATATATTGCAATAAGCTCCACAAGCCACTGAGCTGATTAATGCATGCTACGTAATCTCACTACTTTCTTGCCATCTTCATGCGGAGAGTTGACAGCAGCCCGATGATATGGAAATCAAGGCCGCCAATGTTGATCATCTTGCCGTGACAATGGCTCGACTTGCGACAATATTGACATGGACCTATTAATGGTGGGTGATTGGCATCCACCAATTTTTCCACATTAAAAATTATGATATAGCTAGCTTTGTTGCAAAGAGTCAAGCTATGTGCGCATTTCAGTCGGGTCCAAGAAGGAAACCCAACCTATCCTGTCGGCTCCTGCACTTATGGAGGAGAAGGTCGCTTGAGACCACAAATCTGTTAGGACATCAAAACTATACCCACTGCATTTGGATCTTGAAGATTTTGTAAGAGAGAATACCAGAAAGTGAAATTAAAAAGAGGAGACAAATTAAGTTGAAGAAAAATTAACATTAAATTTTTCTTACACAGAAAGATGGAGACAGTAATAAAAGAATCTGTTCTTGTAATTTTTACGCAACATGATAAAAGAGAGAAGAATATAATAAGAGAAGTCATACTGGCGCAGGGTCCTGTGTGGTCACAACAAACTAAACCCCTAATAAGGTGGACAATAGCTATTGGTTAAAAGGAAACCAATGGCGACGGCAACGTGACTGGCTCCAGGAATTCCGTTGTCTATGATCCGCTATTGAAGAAAGATGGCAATATATGATATCCTAAGAATTTACAGTGCATGCAAAAACAATACTATGGAAACCAGAACGAATGAGACCCGTTGAAATGATCCGACCGTCGTATCAATGGCTGCATTATCAGAAGTATCAGACTCTAAGGAAGCACTGAACGTAAACTTAGGGTTTGATCCATAGAGAGCTTGCACTCCTTTGATGTCATCAACTGCCAAATCCACTTTCTTATCTCTGGGTTTCAAGCTGGGGTACATGACGGCCTCCTTGACAGGAGTGTGGGCTAGGCCTAACAAATGCCCGATCTCATGCACAGCCACCGACTCCAAATCAACTGCAGATGGCGATTTCTCTTCACCGAAATCAATGGCCCAAGTCTCCGCGGCATCGAGATGGAACTTGCCGTTTTCCGGAGAGAACGAGTGTGCCAGCACCCCTAACACGCCATCGAACGGTTCCCCGTCGCCGTGATCACCGCTGTAGAACCCTATCTTGATGTCCACGTAGCCGTAATCATCGGTTTCCACGAAACTCACGGGAATCACCGATGCCCACTTGGCAAACGCCCGTTTAAATACGCGCTTGATATCCGGCAAGGTTAAGTAGCGGATCAAGTTGTCCGGCGAGAATGCATACGTGAGTGTCATCGGTATGTTTCGAGCCCAGCGAGGTTTCCCCGGGAAAAACACGTAGTTCTTCCTTGCATGCAACGTGTGAACCGTGTCAGCGTCGGGGACACCGCACCTTGGCACGAAGATCTGAGTGAGCGTATCGGCATCGAGCTTACCAGTAACCGGAAGGCCCAGTTTTGATTGGTATCGTATGATAGCGGCCTCGAAACCAGGATCGAAGACGTCATCATCTGAACTGTAACCGGACCCAGGGAGGTAACCAAAACGGCGAAGGAGACTTTTGAGCTTGGATATGCCGCTAACGTGGCTGCCTCTCCGTGAGTTTAGCAGTTTGTCGATATCGTACCATGTGCTGTTGTAGTAGTTATTTACAGTTACTCTGGTTAGTGGCTCCACCGTAAGTTTAGGAACTTGCCGTGCGAGCATGCATGGTGGCAAGATATGGAGGAAGACGAAGAACACAAAAGAGAGATGGCGAGTGCACAGTAAAGGCATGATATTTGATGCTTGAGGCTATTCGGTTGTTTTGGTAGAGGAAGCCTTTGTTATAAAGAAAAGGTACAAGTTTTTAATTATGGATTTGGTTACGATTTTGATAATAATCATGGTTCAACTCATCGAATGACAAGTGAGCTGCAATGAAGTGGATCCAAAAACAGTGTTAATGACTGCTAAATTCTGATTTTTCTTATGATTTGATGGCGGTTAGCCCTTATGAGATATTAATGTTTAGTGATCTTTACTTCTTTGGCTTTATGATTGCTAGAAGGTAGAAAGAAGAAGTTTTTGATGAAGCAAATCTGTTTGGTTGCTCAGAAAATGAAAGCATCATGGGTATGTCCATAATCCTAATCAGGTTCTCTCTTGTGTTCAAAGTAATCATTTAATTAATTATATGATTACCCTTTCAAAAAGAAAGATAGTAAAAAATTGAGACAACTTAAAGGGATTAGAACTTAGATTAACATGAAAATTGAGAAGTATTTTTGTAATTTATTATTTTAGTATAAAAACAAAGAAATTAAATAATTTATTTATTAATTTGTTACATATTTATCATTTTTTAAAGAAAATTAACCCAACTTAAATTAATGACTTTTTTTAAAAAATAAAAAAATAAAAGATTGGAGGTGGATTTTGTGAATTTCAAGTGCATGAGGTATAACAAACTGATCGTCTGCTCCTCTGTTGTTGTGTCTTCAAGTTGAAGTTGAGATAAAAGGCTAAACTGTCTGTAGCTGGTTGGTCTGGTCCTCATGACTTATCATTGTTGCGGTTCTTATCTCCCTCTCTTCTTCGTCGGTGCTTCGGGCTCTGTCGTTCTGTAGACTGTAGACGTGCAGATGACTCAAAAGTGTCCATCTGAAGAAGTCATGAATTAGGGTTTTCTTTTTTCCTTAGACGTGTAAAAGACTCAAAGCTTGAAGTTAACAGTTTAACAACTGCCATCTTAATTAGGTGACACTACCGTTTTTGTTTCAGCTATACACAACATGTTCTTAGATCCTATGGTTACCAGGGAACTAACGGACCTGATAAAAAATGGATAAATATCGAGTTTAACTTCTAATAAATTTAAATTGGTTTAATTTTATATTTGATATTTTAATTTGATTTTAAAATATTTTTTATTATTAAATATTAAAATAAATAATTTAAATACATTTATATTTTATTTAACTTAATTTTTTAAATTTAATTATTTTTAAACTCATTAGTTATTTTTAAAGATAAATATCATTTAAAGTCATAAGATTTTCTTTTCAAATCAAACTTTAATTTTCAAAATATTTTCAAATAAATCTTGATTTATTAAGTTAGATCAAATTAAGTTTTAATAAAAAATTTAAAAATTAAAAATATTCAAATTACATATTATTTACAATAAATTGTAACTTAAAATTTTTATGACGTAAAGAAATATTTTAGATATAATCATGAAAAATTTAAAATTTAATTGAGTGCTTAAATGTTTTAAAAAATTTATATTATCAAAAAATATAAAAAATCTTTAAAAATTATTTAAATTTGATGGATGCAGTCAAAATGAAATTTAAAATTTATTTGCTTTTTTTTTTATATTTTAATAATAAAAATATTATTAATTTTTTACAATTATTTTTATCAAATTTTAATTTAAATAAAGTTAATAAATAAATATTTATTTAAATTTTTTTAAGTTAAAGTTTGATTGAAGAGAGAATACAAAATTTAGAGTTCAAATTAATATTTATTTTATTTTTATAAAAATTTTAAAATTTTAATAATATAAAATAAAAGTTTAACCTTCAAAAAATCATAATTTTTTAATGATAACTTAATTATTTAAAATGTTTAAAATTAAAACTCTACCACTTAATTTTTTTAATTTAAATATCAAATTAAATCAAAACTACATAATTGGGTTAAAATACCCAAAATCCGGCCTAAATTATGATTTGGACCACTCCTCTTCAAAAGCCCAAGAAACATCTGATAGACCAGTAATGTTTTCCGGTTGAAGACTTCCTACTATTAGGCCCAACTTTGTATCATTGTCAGACTGTCATTTAGGTTCTTATTTTCCCAGTCTACCCGAAGAGACCAAATGAATTTAGAATAACTAACAGACCCAAGCAAGTAATTTCAACAGAAAAACAAGGGGTCCATTCACATGGTTCTGTTTTCCAAATCGAGTTGAAGCAAGACCAAACAATCCAATCCACCTTGAGAATCTTAGAATTGGATGGTCCCGGCGGATGGATTCCGTAGCTTTAAATCCATGCGTGTTCGTGTGTGGAAGCCAGTGGGCAGTTGGTGAAGAAAATAATGGGGGAAAGGATACGGGGGTTGATGGGAATTGACGGAGAAGAGAGAGGGCCCATGCAGACGCAGCAGGCAGCAGGCAGCAGTGGAGCTCGGCTCAAATCCAAAACACTGACGCTTTTATGAGTCTAGAGAGAGCGGTGCAGGCAGAGGCAGAGACAGGGCCCCATCTTGAGTCAGCCTTGATTGGACTCCTTCGCTCCCTGCCGCTCTCATCTTTTCATGCATCCACCACCCACTGCTCCCACTCTCCCCTTCTTTCTTTTTATCTCCTGCATGCATCGCTTTACCTTTGGCAGGATGGGCTTCTCCCCTTTTCTCTTCATTTTAGGAAGATCATCCCCTTCTTAATATATAGTAGAAGCTTCTTTCCTCTTGGATTCTCGTCCACTTTCTTGGTCCGCAAACAAAAGGGTATTCCCCAAAACAAGTAGATTCACTGCCAGTGGTTCAAAGATCACACCGGCCAGTTGTTCTTTAATCAATAGGTTTTGATCACGTCGGACCAATGACTTCCGTGTGTCTCTTAAACATTTATCGACTTAGATATAATTCGGACATTAAATTAAAAGTACATAATAATCAATGATGACAACGATGATGATGATGATCATGATGTGATGAACTGCACGAAAAAGTATTCATTATTAAGCAAACGAGCTTTCCAAGACAAATTCTCCATTTATTTAATATGCCAGAATGGTCCCCCTTCCCCTTTCCTCACCTTCTGATAACACCCAAGAAGAAAAACAATGGTCCCCTTCTCTCTTTCCTTCCCTCGTTTCATTCCTCTATTTTCTTCTTTTCGTGTTTCATTAAAAGGAACAATGGTGTCTCAGACTTCACTATGTCTCTTTGTTGCCCAACTCCCTCTGTTTAGAGTACGGGTAAAAAGAATTTGGAGCTACCCCCAGCCCTCTCCCCTCAGTTTGTTCATTTACACGTGGCAAACACCCACTTCCTCCCTGCTTTGCAGGAGCTTCATCCTTTCAAATTTCCTGCAACTCTTATTTATTGTTTATAAAGTTTCTTTGCCATGTAGCAGTCATGCTGAAGATGCCATCTCTGCACAAATTGGACTATAGTGACCGTAAACGTGGCAGGCATCTAAGGTGTCAGGCCTTTCACTTATTGATATTTGGGACCCGCAAAACTTTGGACACCCGATTACGAAATCAGTACCCATCAACCTTTTAACCGTTCATCTCCCACGAAACGAGATCGTCGGCGTGAGGCTAAACTGTATCTTCTTGCAACCATAGGTTGATAGCCAATGAGGAAAGCACTGTCGCGCGTGAGTTGAGGGGATTGCTGTCGCTAATTGTGTGGATGCTTATTCTAAGTGCCGACCATTGTCTGTATTTGCTTTTCTATTTAAGGAAGAATAAACCAACTCAAAAGCCCTTTTAGTTTCCATTCCTGGAAATAAAAATTTGCATTGGGAATGACACGCGCCTCAGGATCGTTTGCTGGGACCTCACTTTCAATTTTTATTTTTCCTTTTTCCCTGTTTTCTGTAACTATATATTTACCATTTTACTAAAGTTTTTTGCTATGAGCAGTCTGTACTCCCTGAACAATGGCTCCTACTTTCTAGTTCAGAAGATGAACGCAATTAAAAAGTTCCAGATGTCCACGATTATTTACAATTATGCCACTGTAAACTATAAATCATGTTGCCTTATTTAATGTGGATTCACATACCGTCCGAAAAGAAGGACAAGGTGTTGTCACAACTCAAACTGGTCTGGTAATAAGGGAGAGATCTTACAGGTGGAGCCCACCTGAAGACACGTGTATGGCTTACCATAAGTGGGGACTGCATCGACACTTTACAGTCTGTGTTGCATTGAATGAGGAATGGACTTTATCAGACATCGAAAACAGGAATATTAAGAGAAGAATAAAAAAAAAAACAAAGAAACACTCTGTCGTTTAGGTTCAAAGTCGTCAATTTTATTTATCTAGAAACGACATTACGTGCGATGTTTTAAGATCAGAACGACATAGCATGCCCATAATACTGCTGTTAAAGCTTGTGTGGCGTTAAACAATCTTAAAACTTATCAACATCAACAACGTTGGTGATCTTTACACTGTGACGTACTTTATTTTCTCGAGAAAATGTTTTTTTTTTTCTCTGGAAGAGAAAAAAGAAAGTCGCTCAGCTTTATCATTGATTGCCGATTAAGTTACGAGAAAAAACAAGTTTTACTTTTGCACGCACGTAGGTTGTATTTGCAACGGAGCAAGAAGCTCCTCACTGGCCAAGGGATTCTATGTAGATTTAGCAGGAATGTTACTATCACATCCAGTTGGAACGCGTTGTCTACACGCTAGAATCATGCAGGACAAGACAGGCGTATCAAGCGGAACTTCGGGTTTTATTTGCAAGTTCTACGTGGAAAATGCATGCAAATTTGCCGTTAGGGGAGAGTGCCTCACACGGCCTGTTAGCGGCGTGGTGAAGTTAGTACCACAGTGATGTTCAAATTAAAGATGAAACGTTTTTTTTTTTTTTGGGGAGGTGGGGGGTTGGGTTGGTTGATGTGTAAGTGTGATATGATGATATGTCTGATCTTGTTGACTCATCATCTCAGATCGCTCTTTCTCTCTCTTACTTATTGCTGCTATCCATTGCTGATTCTTCTAATCAAACCAAACTCAACCCACTTGGGAATTGGCCCCACCCTTTTTGTGTTCCCACGTGCGCCTTTCTTCCTCTCTCACGTGCCAACCCACTGTAATATTTCAGCTTTGTTCTTGAACCCTCCTCATCATCCCCCTTTCTCCATTAAAGTACAACACCAAAGAACCTGACTCTCTCTCTCTCTTAAATGCTTTCTTCCTTCTTTGGCTAAAAACAGCCGGCATATCTCTCCTGCTATGCATCGTCATAGGCCTCTTTGTAAGGACAAAACAAGCAAAGCTAGCCAACTATCAACCTACCAAGCTCGTTACGAACACAACTGAGGGAAAGAGAAGGAGAAAGGGAGGTTAGTACGGCTGCAGAAACTTGAAAGAGAGAGAAGAAAGAGAGAGATGGAAATTGGAGGTAACACGTTCACTGCCAGAGGGCAAAATGGTAATACTGGTAGTAGTACCAACCTTGGTTGGGATATATGGGAGTTTAACACTTCGAGATTTGACTGGAACAACAGCGGCAACCTGTGCGCTACCAACGTCGCCGCCAACGCCACCACCGGTGAGGCCTCGGGCTCCATGCAAACGGATGCGAGCCCATCACACGCTCTCATGTTCCCCAGCAGCTTGCACCATCACCACAACCACCTTCAGCAGCACTCTCTCTACGGCGGAGATGGGTCCTTCTTGAACCAGGACCCGCACCTGACATGCTTGAAGCTGGGCAAGAGGCATTATTTCGAGGACGCTTCCTCTCTGGTTGAGCACCCAGCAGGCGGTTTTTCGGGTTTCTCTGTTGGTAAGAAAGGCAAACCCTATTATAGCCTCAGCGACGTTGGTGGTACAGGAGCAAGAGGAGGAGGAGGAGGACCCTCATCTTCGGCACCGGTGGTGGGCTCAACAACGACGGTGCCTAGGTGTCAAGTGGAGGGATGCCACGTGGCGCTGGTAAACGCCAAAGACTATCACCGGAGGCATAAAGTTTGCGAGATGCACTCGAAAGCCCCCAGGGTCGTGGTTCTAGGGTTAGAACAGCGGTTCTGTCAACAGTGCAGCAGGTAACCTTACTGTCTCAGGCACGAATTTCCATTAGAATTCCAAATTCCTAACGAAAGTTAAGATTGGATTTTCCATGATTCCTTCGCTTCTGCTCCTTCTCTCATATTAATCTGCCGCATATGTAAAGATTTTTTTTATGCTACAAGTTGCTGTTCTGGTCAATTTTGGATGACTGGGAGTGACAAGAGAGAATAGTAAATCTTTGTTGGTATTTAAGTTTGAATAAACAAATGAAAGTGGCTGATGGGTGAGTGGGTATAGGTTTCATGTAGTGTCAGAGTTTGACGACTCGAAGAGGAGTTGCAGGAGGAGATTAGCAGGGCACAACGAGCGAAGAAGAAAGAGCTCTCACGATTCTGTCGCCAGGAACTCTTCTCAAGGTATGGACGCAGTAATACTTAAACATCCTTATAATGTTTGTGTTATTTTCTATTCATTGTTTATACATTATTTCCAGCATAATTTGCATGTGACATTCTTATTTTAATTTTAGTGATTGACAAACAGATGACCCATGCATGTGCTTCTTTGACATAATACACATCCCTGTGTTATCTACTTTTGAGATACCTTGTATGAGTTTCAATTGTCTTGAATTCTGGATTATCAAGAAAGGTTGTTTCTATCTATTGCAGATGGAATTCTTATTTATCAGATGTTTATTTTTTTTTGATATGTTGAAAATTAACTAAACTGGAAGAATATATAGTTATAGCAAAGAGAATTTCAATCTAATAAGAAGACAGGAAGAAGTGTAAATAGTGGGTTATTGCTTCAATTTAGGTTTTAGACTATTGAAGCTATAGAATAATGTGCAAACCACTCAAGAACCTCGTAAGTTGTAGTCGTATGACTTGTTATTGGCTATAAGATATGGATCGGGATCATTTGCTGAGCTGATCTGACATGTATTGCGCTTTTGAATATATTATGATAGGTGGTAATTTTATAAAATTGATGATTAAGAATTTTTTTATTTATTTTACTATAACATTTTAAATAAAAAAAAATACTCTTTTACTTCCTCATCATAGAGCTTAGCACAAACTCAACATAAGAGTCATGGGAGTTGATTGATGAAGAGATCCAAATAAGACTTTTGCCGCCCACAAACTTATTTTAAAGCTTCAAGTTGGACTAATTAAAATTATCAAATGCGGAGAGATATGTTCCCATGCATAACACTAGTTATCTGACTTGACTTAGGCACCTTACTGTGAAGTAGTTGGGTTGCTATGAACAAGATAATATGCTGTCCACTGTCTTACTGTTGGAAGATATAAGTTTAATTGAAGGTCTTTGTAGCCGTGAAAACAAAGGGAAGAATTAAGATGTCCTCCTTGGAAGGCCGGAAAGGAACATTTTCGGTGAGCTTACCAGATTAAGATGCTCAATTCTATCCAATCCTTATCTTCTGTCAGCATCGGCTGGTGGCCTAAGCACGAGTTAACTTGGCTAGACTTTCCTTAGATGAGCACTTAACATTAAGAGAATCATTCATGATTGGCACAATCTGTTTATTTTCTATTTGAGGAATTAAGCAAAGTTCTCTTGTTTTGTCTTTGATGGGTATTGCTAGATAAGTGAAATAAGTAATAGTTTATTTCTCTTTGCTCAGTCCACCATCGGACTTGTTGGAAGATATGGAAACATGAGCATGAAGAAGTTTTCATAGATCTCTTTGTCTATATGTTTGCCTGTGTATCTCAACAGTTCTATCTTTGCTTGAGAACTTACTGATGTGATATGCTTCTGTTGCATATTCTTTATGAGCTTCTTACCTAATCAAGTTAAGTAGTTGGAAGCTGAAGATTGATAGTAACATGATGTCTGATCATGTAAGAGTTTAGCAGATAACAAGTTGATGACTGGGAGATTCCCGTACTTATCATCCCCGACAGGACGTGCTCTCTCTCTTCTGTCATCCAAGGCCGATTCTTGGGTTTCTCCATCTGATCTTTCATTTAGATCCAGTGCTGCTCTACGCGAGCTAATTGCTGAAAACCGTGCTGCCATCCTGGCTCGGCAGCTCATACAGAATCGAGAATGGCACACCCGCCACCAGGCAACCATAGATCCTGGAGAGTCTCACGGTGGCTCCAATTCTTGCTCCAATTCTTTGGCAACTCAAGAGCACCAGTTGCTACCTGAGCCACAAAGTTGGGAGAGATTCCACGAAAGCAGCGGTCACATAACATTGGATCTCATGCAGGCTCCAAGCTCGGCATTTGGATTGTTATCTATGAGGGGAAAGACCAAAGAAGAGGAAGAAGAATGTTCTGAATTGTGGAACTATGGAAGTACTCTTTGGAGGGAATCCATCTAGGTTTAAGGTACTAAACTGTTTCCTTCTGTTCTCATCTGCTACCTGGGCAATTTACTGATTCAAAAAGCTTATTAGCACAAAATTTCTTGGTTTGTATAATTCCTTGGTACCATAATTAAGTCTCATTCAATTTCAATTAGGATTCTGTACCCCAATAATTCTAATTCAAATAATTCACTGCTTCAATCTCGAGGTGTGAGAAACTTAAGATCTTTGATCTTTCTTCCTTTATGCTAAATTATGCTTTTGATTTGATGGATGGATGGTTAATTTTCCTTATGGAAGATAAGATTAGATGTTCTGGGAATCTTATAAGAGATGTGAACAATCGAACAAAGCGGCATGTCAAAGACTTGCTGCTGGGTTCTTCCTCCTTGCCCTAATCCAGAAAGAGGCGTGAACCTTAGCTCCATTATTTTCACAAGCCAAATTAAGACAACTTTTCGATACTTACATTCAATCAGTGTCACCCAAATAAATCCGGCACTTCTTGCTTGTGCTAAGTGATCAAACTTGAAGAATATTTTAAATTATATATATTTATTGTAAAGTCTTGGTATTTAATAATTAATAAGAAAAGGTTTCTATTTTATTAAGTTCCTTTCATCAATCAAGAAATAAGGCCACATAATCCACTAAAAAGAAAATTAAAAAAATAATAAAAAGAAAAAGAAACAGTGGCGATATTTGTCAGGGGCCCGGCGAGGACAATCGCTCTAAGGCTGATCACGTGAAGTGCACGTGAACCTGCAACCCGTAATCCCTCGCGTATCAAAAAGGGGCCCACTCGGTAGCCCAAAGCAAGTCTCCACGTGCAGGCTTTGAAAAGTAATATCCAGAGGCAGCAGCTGTAGAGACTTAACACTTAGCAGCTTGCATTAAAAGGTAAGGGCCCCACATTTCACCTCTCGCAAAAGCTAAGTTCGGCCCCACTAAAAAGGGCAAAATTATATGTCGTGGCACTGGGGGAGATAGGCTGGGACCCACGGAAAACCGGGGATCAGGGAGCCGAGGGGATTGCTGCACTTGATCGACGAGGCAAGTCGTACCTGTGTCCAACAGAAGAGCTTTCATTCCCATCGTATATGGACCACTCTACCCTTTTCCCCGTCTAATTCCGTCCATCCAAAAGCATTTTGGCCATTAAAATAATTTACTAACATAAATTGTAAACAAAACGCTCGAGTTAATGTCGTTTAAGGGGGGTCTAGGAACTGCTGGGATAACGAGACAAACACTTTCGGGGTGAGAGGTAGGGGAAAAAGACCCTTGGCCAAACAAGGCCGAGTGTGGGCTCAGACTCCATCCATTCACCGACAGAATGAGACATGGAATGCGACGCAGAGGCACACCCCTACAAGCACACGCACACGCACACGCACACGCACTCAGAGAGAGAGAGCCTGAAACCTAGATTTTGTTGCCTTCTAGTAAGATTCACGAGTTATTACTGCCTGTAGTAATTTGTGGTTGCTCATCTTCTGTTCGATGAAATGCCTCTCTGAACTGGCTGTGAACATGGATGACCAAGTTTCAAGCTGGGCAACTTAAATTGTTGATCATTTGCCTTTGATGCCAAAAATAAGCAGACATAGTTGGTAATTAGCGTGCTCGTGCTCCACAAATTACTGTCCACGGGCAATTAATTTTGGTTCACTAACTGTCGGTTGGACGCAGAACTTGTACAGAAACGTGTGAAAGGAAAGAAGAAAATGGTCCCAGCCTCCCAGGAGGTAAAACGAAACACAATTTATTTAAAATTACTACAACCGAGGATAGCTAAGATGGGTCTTCAAAATTTTTCCAAGTCGTAAATGATGCCCTGTCGATCAAATGGCTTAGATTTGGATTATATCTGGATCTGGGGTTCACGCAAAGTTTTCTTTGTTTGTGACCCGTTTTCTACTTTGGCAAGAAAAATGTTCTTTTCCGGGAAAAGTTTTATACTTGTGGCTTGATCTGCGTCTGGGTTTTGTGGAGAATCAAACAAAGATTTATTAGAGATAAAGACAGATGATGAATCTTAATGTAAGCACGGGCCCACAATTAAGTTTCGTCGAAGCTGCAGGGAGATTTTCAAATCATTGAAAGGACCTCCGTGGTTAGGCTTACGTGGTTTTCGAGAGAAGGAAAGCAATCAACGAATACAAGAACCAAACAAACAGAAAATCTCTCCATCAACTTTCTAATCATCATCAATCTTTGCAAAGGATTTCAATTTCCATAACATCTCTCTTTGATTCTCACGTGATAAAACACACTTTGGTTAACCCACTAGATTTTTGGTTACTTGCTCCCTTGTCATCTTGTACTTATATATATATATATATATCATTCATATAGAAGAATTAAGAAAAAAATTAAGATTTTTTATTGAGTTGAACAGTACTGGATCTAAAAGGAGATCATTTGGTGTTTTAATATTTATCATTTACGTGGAGGAATTAAAACAAATATGCAGTTTAAAGTACATATGGAAAAGCTTATGACAAAGTAGAAGTAAAAGATCGATCTTTATACCTTAAAAATGTAAAGTTTTTAATCGGAAAGTTATATATTTTATAGTCGATTTATTCTCTGCAACATGCCTAGAAGGTAGAAACTGTTCTGCTTCTATATATATATATACTATGATGCAAAAGGCTATGAGAGGGTTACGGGTTCTGATAACCCAATCAGAGAATTAGGAGACAGCTTTGTTTTAAGGAGAATGCAGAGAAGTAGAACGATGCTTTGAATATATAATTAAGAAAGCCAAGCACTTGGAAGATATTGTTGAGATTCACTGCTGAAGCAGGTAGACCCCAGAATTGGGTCCTTTTTGGCATCTGTGATTGTCACTCTTTTAGTGCTAGTGCTAGCTAGGCTTGTAACAAAAACACATCCACGCAGACGTGGGTGACCGTGAAGAGAGAGAGAGAGAGAGATTTTGCCGTTTCAGCCAGCTCTCTGATAGGAGTACTATTGGTTAGTACAGCCAGCTTCCACATAGGAGACAGCTTCACTGCTCCCTCTCCTTCTTTCTTCAATTTTCCTGGAAAATTCCTTACCACGTGGTCGTTGTCATCTTTTCCTTCGTGTTTCCTGCATTTTCCAGGAAAATTCCAGGACGTTACCAAAGGGTAATAATGCATTTCCCATGGTGAAAATCATGAGCCTCCAAGTCGATCGCCACCTGCCATGAACCAACCCCTCCAACCAAACACTTCCTTCCTTTCATTGCAAAGTTACACAGAGTACTATGGATGATAACCCAGTCAGACTGGTAGTTTCCGTTTAAACAAACAGATATTAAACTGAAAAACAATTTAACTCGATTCAATTTGTTTGCTTCATGACTTCCAACTTTAAGGCAAAAATGGTTAAAATATTATTATTAATAATATGTTTGATTCCCTTTTATGTATTATATTCTTATAAAAAAAAGGTTTTTCCATAAAATTATCTGGCGATCAAGCCATTAACTGAAAATACATAACATAAGCCCACTAGAATCCAAATTTTCCTTTCTGATTTTCTTCCACATCCATAAGGAAATTAATTAGGAAAGCTCAGAAGAAATGAAGAAGCTGGAGTTAACATAATAGGAAATATAATATTTTCCAAGGAGAAAAAAAAAATATACAGATAACAATTAAATGCTGCATTAGTTCATCTTAATACTTCTAACTCCATTTTCTAATACTAACGACACTGAAATCGTCGGGAAATTGAAAAGCTTCACCATGTTACGGCTACGCAGCCATTATTGTCCACTTGAGAAAAAAAGTGAGCTTGATGATGTGGATGAAGATGCTGTCGCTTGGTAAGGTCTCTGCCGGAAACAGTCCAACGTCATCCTCGGCGGCGACACAGCTACTGTCACCGACGACGACGACTGAGCTCCAGAATCTTGGGGTGACCCTATCAGTGTACCAAACGAAAAAGATAACCCACAAATTATATTTCCAATTTTCACTAGCAATTATAGTAATGCATGCAGATAAGGGATGTGTTACAACTTGATATTACGTGTGGAGTAGTGCTATTACTTACTTGGCGGATTATCAGAGGCGGGGTTTCGAGGATTTTCAGGCTGAAACTTGTGGTTCTCTTGGATTGGCTGATGAGATTTTCGCCGGCGGCGATTGTGATCCGCCAGTCTCTTCCGGCAACTCCGTTTTCCGTTATCGAACTCCGACAGGAGATGAAATCTGTAATATGTTTTAGGGAAAACGTGTTACTTATCGAACTGTTCTGAGTACTTGCCATAACAGGCAAAGCAAGCAGTACCTAAAGAGAAACCACAGACTACATAGGAAGTCAGTTCAACAGACGATAATGCCCTCGGGATTTCCCCATGTACGGATATTCCAATCATTGGATCTCAGGACAAAGCCCTAGGGGCGTTTTCGTCACCTGAGATATGTCTCGACCCTCGCGGTGAAGAACTCGCTAGGGATTAAGCAGTCCAGCAACACCGTTCCCATGTTACAGTGGAGGGTGAGAATATGAATCAATGTGGAGGGTGTATACGTCATTTACTACTTTATCCAACAAATTGTATCGTTTCGACGATAAGGCCTGTCTGACTATAATGAGCAAACCGAACGGTACGTAAACGGGAAACACAGGTATTGCTCTACGGACACAAATGCCCTCGGGATTATCCCAGGTACGGGGAAACCAATCATTAGCTCCTCCAACACAAAGCCTAGGGGTACTATCGTCATTTTATCACATCATCGCATGAGCCGCTCCAGATGTAAGAGCAAAAAACTTGACATCATTAGCAAAACTCGCATTTGGGGATGGTGATAACTTATGTTACACGAATTTGTGTGAATGCATCATGCATGGGGAGGGCATTTAGGTCAAATCAAGGGAAAAGAACCTGCTGCATTGCTGGCAGAATCGCTGAGTCAACCCGGCCGCGATCACGGTCGAGGCTTTGGAATGGAACTCGCAGACTTTGTGGCGGCGGTGGTAGTGCTTGGCGTGCGTCAGATCGGCATTGCAGCCCTCGGCTTGGCACCTGGGCGAGTTGGCCGAACCAGGCTCCCCCTGTCTGGACCGGCGGTAGAGCCGGTTCACGAAATCATCATCAGCCGAAGAGAAATAAGTACGGCCACCCAAATTTAGCCCAATCCTCGAGGTAAAGTCCAGGGGCCTAGAAATCTCCTCGCTTTTAGGGACCAAGAAGTAACCGCCTGCGCTTCCTGTCGCCCCCGGAACGGAGTGATCGAGGGAAAGGAGAGAGGAGGGGGAGGGAGCATAGGAAGACGCGCCGCTGTAGGCGCGTGGGTCGTAGATAGAGTGAAGCTGGGTGTGGGTGTGGCTTTGGTTGCTGAAGTGGTGCTGGTTAGCGAAAGCCGTAGCTTGTTGTGGAAGAAGGCCGTCGTTGAAAGACGGTTGGTTTGTGCTAGTGTAGTGATCGAAAATCGAGCGGTTAGGGTCCGGTTCTTGGTTCGGTTCTTCGCCTGATAGCATGATCGTTGAGGTGTTTCCCCATTCGTACTCCAGCATTTTCTCTCTGGTCAAGGTTTCTTCCAGCAAGTTGACGGCGTCGTTTCGCAACACTAGGCGGGAAACTCTTTGATCTGTGACAACAATAACAGTAAGAAGCAAAAGTAGAAGCGCGAGAGTAAAAGAATCAAGGAAACTTGTCAGACAAAGAAATAGAAAAGAAAGATAGAGGAAGAGAATGGGTGTGTTGCTTTCCACGAGCAAACGAAGAATACTACCTTTTCGGGAACATGTCAGTGCGGAGGGGGTTATGGGGTATTAACTGGGCTAGGCAGTTTGAACTCACCTCTGTAGCAGTATGGAACTCAGTGAAGGCGTTGATGGATGCGAATTTCGAAACCCTAACTTGCCATGTGCAGAGTTTTAACTGTTCTTTTCTCGGCCGTGTAGCGAGTTCATTAAGTCTGCTCCCCTCTCTCTCTCTCTGTCTCTCTATCTGCTCTAGAATCTCATGCGCTCTATCTCCGCCCCTCTTTAAAGCTTTGAACTGCAACTCTGTTCTCTCTCATGGAAGGAGAGTAAAAGCCTAATCTTTTTTATTAGCAGTAGCTGTGTCCTCTTTCCATAGGTGGGACTTGTTTGAGGGAACTGGGTAAATGAGGCGGCTTTCTGCAGAAGTGATTGGTTCTATGTAATGTGCTGTAGGATGAAATGACCATTTAACCCAACTGATAGCTACATATTTGCTGTAAGAACCATTGCAATGAAATTCAGAACCCCCCCTCCCCCCCTTTCCATGTACTCCAACTAGTCAGGAAGTAGCAATTTCCTGGAGTCGCCTCAGAACCCCACCCCCCCCCCCCCCCCCCCCCAAAAAAAAAAAGAAGGGTAACTGCCGTGACCGTGTGGGTTTTAAACAGTAGGAAAGGCAAACGCGGTTGGCCTTCTCATTGAAATACATGGGACCCACTTTCTGTTTCCTTTGCCTCGTCTATTTGATCAATTCCGCAGAGAGGCCATGATGCCTGTACCAGTCTCTCTCTCTCTCTCTCAATGCTTTCCACAATACTTTTTTAAAAAACATAATAATAATAAAAGAAAAAAAATCCTGTTTCTTTCTCATTTAATTGGGTGACCCATAATGCTGAAGGGAACCGAGTTGAGTCAGAACTTGTATTTAGCAAATTGAGATATAATTTTCTCGGGAAAATGTAGTTTTCCATATAAAAAAAAATAAAGGGTTCTGTAAATTTTCCCGGAAAGAAGTGGGCAGAATGGGTAAGCCATGTTCCTTAGGTTAGCTGACCTGCAAGGCAGATGATGAAGCACGTGTGTCACACGGAAATCAAATTAGTAGTCTCTGCGTTCAGTATTCCATGTCGAAAATTAAATGTTGTGGTCACGCCTTATTAAATACGTGAGAAGATAGAATAATCTGACCAATCACTTGCATTATTAGACCAAGTAGTTGCCCCTATCCAGCCAACACTTGCCCACATACTAATTCCACCAACCAAGCATACTTGGGAGCTACGGTGAGCAAGTCCACAGGAGATTAAAACGACGGGCGGAGGCTATTTTGTAAATAAAGGGTAAGAAAAGGGTACGTGTATGAGAAAAGACAGAGGAGGAGACGATCGTATCTCCAACGTACGATGAATTATTCGGTGTTGTAAGTAGTTTGTTTATATCCGGCCACTGGTTTTCGTACTCGCAGAAATTCGTGGAGCTGTCTGTACTCGCTGTTCTCGAGTGACAGCAACGGTAATTTTAGGGGATGGATAAGATTTTAAACGAGAAGGAAAGTAATTCTCTGAGGCGGCGAGTAGGGAATGTGAGGTTACGAAGAATAGGTCCAAAACAAATCAAAGCAGAGGAGGGGAGAGAGAGAGAGAGTACAGGGGAGTCTGGTGGCATTTGGTGAAAGGCTGACAAGGACGTTGACTCTTTGTGTACGGAATGTCTACTACTCAGTCAGACTCTTATTTCATTGTTCTAAACTACATAGTCTATTAATAAACTAGCATTTGTCAGACACCCAGAAGGTTTATTTTTATTATTTTATTATTTTAATTTCCAAATATAATATACAAGTTTAAAGTTTTAAATTATTTGAAAAGCATATCTTGAATATTCTTTTTATTAATCTAAATGTGTACTTATTTTTTTTTAAAAAAATTAAAACTATTTTTTAAATTAATTATGTTAATTTAATAAAAAATAAGTATATGAAAATTATTTATAAATTTAATTAAAATTTCATGTGAGCATTTTTCAAGAATCAACATAACCCAAAAGAACAAAAATTTTCTGATTCATTTTCCTTTTCATTTGGATGTGATAAAATGGAATAATCATCAGTTTTTTTCAATATCTTCTTAAATTTTAAAATGACATTTTTTACCCACAGTAAGCCATCTTGTTCTATATATGTAGTGTGTTTGTACGAAAATATTACCAATATTGCACGGACCAGAATTTAGTTTACTAACAAATTCCAAAATTACAGTGCATGTAAAACAGTTGTATCACTTCCATTTTTCCTATAAAAGGGAAAGTGAACATTCAATGCCAATGGTAAAACAGAGCAAGAATCCTTCTGCCTCATGCAATGCCAAACTTATTGCCTTGTCAACATCTCAAACCCTAAGTAACAAAAGATGCGAGCACAATAATGCATCTACAACCATTATGTGCACCTCAAGAGGCATCTCAAGTCCTGATCAAACACATTATGTCCACAGCGAGCAGCAAAGTTACACATTAATTACTTAACATGTAAACAGCTTCTTGACAAAAAAATTAGAGTCACCAACAATCAAAAGTAGGTCAAGCTTGCAAGCAAATGACATACATCGGCTATCAAATTATACATCAGCTAACATATTGTCATTTTGAACGTTATTTCTCTCGAATTCTGTGGTTTATCATTTATGGCCACAGCAAGGGAAAATGACTGACAAATCGCACAAGCAGAGCTTAGGCACGGCTGGAATGAATCCATCGGACAATAATTGTGCAATCACATTGCATAAATTGACTATCATTGAAGATCTCATAAGCAATCCAAAAGTCAATTATTAGAATACCATTCGAAGTTTTCAGCACAACACAAAATGAGTTCCAGAGGTGTTTTACTTTTAGGCTAATCTGTGATCTGTTTATCCTCAACCCTATTGCTAAGAAAGAATAGATATGCTTGCTAACACATCCAGGCGCCCCTGCTTATTTTAAGTCTATGTAAAGCGTTCCTGAATTTGCCAGTCTCCCATGCAAAAATGTTCAGGCAGATGGCTACTATCTGAAATTAAAAGGCATCAATTTGTTGTTTAGGCAATGGTCAGTAATACATGTTCATAGAACAGCACTTTAAGGCAAGAAGAATGGATTCATAGCATGTTACAACATACTGGATTATTATGGATGATTATAAAAGAGTAAAATCAATCTCTAAATCATGAACATCATCATCACCTGATCCCGCTAGGTAGAAAGCATGTCTAGAGCATCCAAAGCTCTATTATGATGAGAGAGAGAGAGAGAGAGAGAGAGAGTGGTGGTTGGAACAAGAAGGAAGAAGGTAAGGACCACATTACAACATAAAAACAGCATTACATGGTGTCTACAACTATTTAAACAGTCTCTGCGAAGCTTCCATATTTCTAATGAAAGTATAAATCAAACTGGTCCCCAAGTCAGGCCTTCTCTGACACTTGTCACACTTCATACTGAGCATAGGGGGGAGAAAACTTAGCTAAAAAGAAAACCAACAAGCCAAAAGCAACTATTTGTAGTCAGAGGCCAAATTACATGATATATATGCCATCAAAGGTAACAACAACACAAATCCCACAACTCAAAAATGGTTATATATCTAAAATATTTCTAGATTCTTTAATCAAATAACATCAAAATCATAAAAGGGAACCAAATTCCTGTTGGTAATTAGTCACAATAAAAGGAAGTTCTCAACAATCTTTTCCTTGTTTCTTTACCAGATGTGAAGAATTACTTGATTGCATTCTTAATAATAGCATGTATACCATTGAAAACAGACTTTACCTGCTCTTTCTTTTCCAAATTTAAATTTGATGGGGTGTAAATAACAGTCCACATATTATTTACGTAAGCTTTCATGGTGGATGTCGAAGAAGCACACTGTCTTAATTCCCTAGAACAGCCAAGCGAGAATATGGGGGTATAACATCAACCATATATAGCATGTACCAATAATATAATAAAAAATTTAACAACTAATGGAAAGTCCAGCAAGAAAATAAACTTTTCCATTCTCTCTAAGTTTGCAGTTCAGCTGTTTTAAAAGGTGGGTGCATGTACGAATCAGCGTTCTTAGTATGATAGAACAAAAACACAAGATAAAATATACACACGAACAGATGATAATCACCAGAAAATTATTTTCATTATTTAACTGTAACTAACTATGAAGATTAAACTGTTCGGCAGAAACATGGAAGCTACTTCGAGTACAAGACAAAATGATTCATCAATAATCAGTAGATTATTATTTTATGGCTTGACTTACTTTGCTTTGTCTGTCAACATTACCAGAGATCTGAGCACAGCTGGACTTATCTTGTCAGCAAGGGCACCTATTTCTGATATTGAAAAGGATTTCTCCTTCACATAGCTTTGTAGTTTATTTTCATTATAGTTCAGTCGTGCTTGATCTGCATAACAAGGACTAGATTCAAGGAACTTGCAACCATTTATAAAGGAACATGACTTTGAGATGAAATGAATGTTATACATAAGAAACATGTAATGAAGGCACACATTCAAAGTATCCTTAACCAGAATTTCACCCAATCATAGTCAATATTGTAAAAATCAACAGCCAAAAAAATTGACAACACTAAAAGAATTATGAATGCAAATCAAACTGCAAAACAATTTCATTAAAAGCACCTCCCTCATGCTTAGGGATACTTTCCAAGACCAACAAATCAATACCAATTTTAAATGAAAAAACTATTGTACTGAGAATTTATATACTTGATATTTCTCCACTAAACGAACATGAAGTATTGATTCATGAAGATATGCAGAATTCACTTGCTGTAGTCTAGATCAATAATCATCAGAAACTTAAGTCTCTGCAAGAGGAATTATAAATCAAAATTGGACCAATAATCAACCCAAAACCTTTTTGATTAGTGATTAGCTTCCTGGTCGGGTAAATTTATGCGTTTCGAAACAATGAAGAATTTTTAAAATCATTAATGTTAATTTGAGACAATGGAGCTACTACATTCTACCATATGGTTGCAAAAGATAGATATGGATGAAACATTTGGTTATCCAATTCAAGCTTGTTCCAGAAGTTATCAACGAGGAAATTTGTTCGTATTTCTCTCAACCTTTTCCAGCTAAGGACAAAGTGTAGCCGAAAGCATAGGCATTTTCATTGGTATGAAGTAATCTATTAAGGCACACTTCCTACATTCATGATCCTCTGGCACCCATCCAGCATGTAGCAATTGTGTCTCACAAATCTCAAAAAATTTCCAACAAGCAAAGGTTATTGAGAGTTACATTTTACGAAAACCAATCAATTCCAAATGTCTATCACATGCAAATGGATACTGCCAACAATCAAAAGTTGCTGAAAAACAAAGCTTTGATCTTCAATAGCCCCTCCACAAAGCTTGGGATGACTTATAAGCTAAAGAGAACACTTTACCTAGTTATAATCAGGATAAAGATGCCAGAACAATATGCTCATTGGAAACTGCCAAAATAAGACAAGGTACATGACTAGATTTCAGTTTCACATGATAGTACAATTCTGGGTTTGAAGCTCAAATAACAGAAATAATGAATTCACTATGAAGGTAAACATAAGCCAATACATGGGCTTATTGGCCAGCCCTCTCCCCCTTCCACAACCCCACCTCCTCCCCTTTTTCCTGGGTACCGAACAGATGAGGAAAAGAACCTAGAAGTCAGACAAAGTAAAGGTACCATAAGATAGAAAGGTAACCTATCACTTGTCAGAAATGTACATAATTTCATAAGTAGCAACAAGACGAACCCAGAAGCCATCATCCAAATATGAGAAAACCACATGACAAAAAGAATCTATAAAATGGCTGAAACTTAGAAGTAAGATTTGAATTAATTATCTAACATTCACATTATGAATAACTTTAGCCAGGATCTAGACAATTTGTCTCAAGCTAGCACCTTGTCTCTATGTTTTTGAAGCGATCTTCCAAGAAGCTGTGTGAATACCTAGGCCTGAGCTTACCTGAATAACCATCAATGATACCTATGTTTACATCTGATTAGCTATATTTTACAAGCAGGACCACAGATACACACATAAAAACAATAAAAAAGATACGTTCAATGTGGTGTCAGTCTACTGAAAAATAATTCATGCTGCTGATTGTGGTTGTTGGAAGTGACATGGGTTGATTTCAATAGAAAGAGATCCTAATGCATCTGCAGACTTTTAGCTATGCACAAAATATAGAGTTCAAGTAATAAAACACTTGGCCCATAATTCACCATTAAATCACTATAAAGTATTGTATGTTCAAGGAAGAAAGAAGTTAAAAAATCTAATTCGTTACATTTTTATTATTATTTGACTCAATTATTTAGCAAACCTCATTCAGCAGGTCTTACTGAACCATCTTATTTTCACATTTAACATGCCACTAAAACCAATTCAAATACATAAATTCAGCAAGAAGAAAAATGACAGACCTGCCTCCAAGATGGTATGAACAGCATGAAATGGGGCCCTAGTGAAGATATCAGAGCCTGGGAACATCATCCACATGAGTTCATTTGAGTCATGGTTGCCACAAGTTGCACACACCTCCTTCACCAAGGGCCTTGACCTAGTGCCCACAATATCCTTCATTATGGACTCAAAAGGAGATGGTACACTGGTTTTTGTTGTCTGAGCTCTCTTCCTTAAAGCAGTCAAGGCTTCCCTGTTCCCATTCCTCTCTTTATCGTTTTCAACAAGCTGTATGTTTAACCAAATATCAAAACCTACCATTTGTTGACAGAAATGAAAAGAAAACAACAGAAGAAAATAAAAAAAAGGTAAAATAAGTTTTCCCCTTGATTAAAAATACCATTTCAATTTGCAGAAATATTTAAATTCATAACCCATCAGGATCAAGAAAAAACCAGCCAATCAGAAAACAAGTTTTTTTCTCTCAATCAAGCGAAACTAATTGATCAGCCTCAACTATATCAACGCTTCCTACTCTTTCCAGTAACCTTCTTTTTTAAAGAAGATCAAAATTCATTTTCTTAGAAGACAAAGTGCTTAAGAGCAAAAATTCTCCAGTGCACAAGTGCTCTTCTCATAACAAGAATCCTTGTTTACTTTGAATCACCTGATGCCGGGCTAAAAGAAGATGCTCAGCTTCAGTTTCAAGCTTAGTTAAGCGTTGCTGGAATTGCTTCATCGTTTCATCCATTCTTGACTCCTCAATGTGATTTCTCTGGCCAGAATTTGTCCTTAGAAGAGTTTAAAAGTTAAGAAAAATGCAAATAGATGTAACACCAAATACCAAATATGAGTACAATATCCAATTCTAGGTCCAAAATTAACACGTCAGAATGATGAAAGCTTTGAAGAATTATAAGTTGATGAGATTTGTTAGACATACAGGCTAAGATCTGCAAAAGGGTAATATATTCAATGATTAACAAAGTGCGCATAACATAATTAGACTAAAATTGTCACTAGTTTTGCATATTTTTACTACACCGATGGCTTCATGAATTACCACCCCCATTCAACGCTAAAAGTTTTTATTAAAAAAAATTAAAAGGTCCAGTGTTAAGTGAGAAAACATTGACAGAAACACATAACCACCAGAGTAAGACTTAAAATCCATTAGCCCCAAACCAAGTAAAAGTCTTCATCTTTTAATCAATGCAGTGATAACATTTGTCCCAAAAACCTCCCAGTCCATTAATCATTTTCCCAAGAAAAAATTAGATTAAGGCCATTGAAGCCCCACATAAGAGATTCCACTCTGCCTATCAGGAAAAGTCAATCAGCCCGGCCCAATCCAAAGCCATACAGCCAGCATCATGATCATCAAATTCATCAGATCAATTCAAACAGACATGGAACAAATTTGGAACAATTGAGCAATTATCCACAAGAACTGAGAACTTGTCTTTCATTTAAACCAAAATGTAATGGTGTAAGTCCTTTTTTTTCTTTTTTAAGACATTTTAATGTTTGGGATTTACCTTTGTTTCTTTTCAAAACTCTGATTCAAAAGTTGGCTTTGGCCACATGAATTGAATTTAAAAGCCACTATTTCATTTGAATGGTCAGACAAGATCTTTACATTTCACTAGTAAAATGACAGTCATGTTACATCATCAGGGAGCCCTCGAAAATTCCGAACTCCTAAAATAGGCCTATTAAGCATGATCTTCCGTCCATATCATTTATCTACATTTTAAAAAAAGGGAAAAAGAAAAGGAAGAAATCAGGTTCAAACTTATGTTATATTAAAAAAAAAAAAACAGTTTCAAATTTAAGTTCAAGTTACATGCTATATTGGCTCAAAGGCAGATCCCTCCTCCCTACCTTGTCGTGGCTCAGGTCACCAATCTGATAACGGTAAAATTTCTGCTTCCACTCACAGCAGGCTTTGCACAGTTTTGTTGTCAGTTGTTGATTATGGAGGATTGATTTTAGTCTCGTTTCAATGGCTGTGTTACCTTTATTGCCATATATTCTGTCTCACTGAACATATATTTGAGTTTGTATCATTTTCTACATTCAGTAACTCTAGCTATGGTTTCTTGGTCACTCTAATGCCAGCTCTTATCTCAGAGTCCCTTCTATATTTTCATTAACAGGTTCTCTTCTGCATCTTTGCATGTTTCTAACTTTTTAGGTTGTTTGATTGATATGTTCTGGAATTCAAATTTCCTGTTTGATTGTGTAACTTGGCTTTTGATGATTCAGGATTTTCAGGTTTCTGATGATTACGGCAAGGCTAGAAAGTACTCTGTGGGCTATGGTTTTGAGTTTGTCTAACATCAACATGTATAGTCAATGAAGCAATCAATTGGCCAATATCTAGGGCATATATCCGGATCCTACAAATTTTAAGTGAGAATTAACGAACATTATTAACATAAGTGTCAAATCATTGACAGGTACCACACTGTTGTAGGGAAGTTCAAGGAAAGCCGACTAAAAATTGCATGCAAATTCTAAAAATTTAAAGTTTGAAATAGATCAAGAAGAGGAACCACTAAGAAAAGAAAACAAACGAAAAAATATCTGCATTTATCCTCTCCAAAATGAATGTGCATTGTTCAAACTGCATCAATCTTACCAAGAACAGTAAGGGATGGAATAGACCTTAAATATTCATACCATTAAAAACCATAAGGAACAAGGATTTATTGACCTTGAAAATTTTCAAATAGGAAATAAAAGAACATAGATGTGTATTACCTCCCCAAAACCTTATTATTAATTGACATCAACTGTTTTCTTGCCTTGCTTGCAAATGGCTGCTAGACCCCCTATTCATATCACATACATTAGGAGGAAGAAAACAGTTGGGAGCAGTTGTATATTTTTGTTGTATGAGCATTGGCTCTTTTGGGAGAGTACAAGCCTCTCGAAAACCTGCTTGCTTCTTCTACTTTTCCTATTTTCTGCAATAACAAGCTGTTACATCCTTTTCCTGAAAATATTGGTTTTTGGTTACTATCTTATTGCCTATTTTGGCCTCCTTTTACATAGGACCTTATCATTTAGGTATCAAAGCTAGAACTCTAAATGCTAATGACTCATACTCGTATGGAGTCTTGTTTGGATGCTGTTGAAAGGGAGATTTCTGACCTCAAATCGAAGATGAGCTTTCTTAAGGAGAAGGCTCAACGAGTACCTATTGTCGATATGGGTATAGCTAGCCTCATGGAATGTTTTGTAAAAACAATGAAAGTTTAGTAGATATCGCGTAAACTGGCAGCTAAGGGCTGTCAACCCTCTGGTAAGCCAACAGTGTCCATGGAGGCTTCTGAAGCTTCTTTAAGCCCCATAACATCAATGGAAGGTAACTCTTCTTCTCAGGCAATGCGTGGTCCTCGTGAACCGGCAAAAGCTTTCATATTAGGCCATGTAAATTGGAGCTGCCACCCTTTGATGGAAACAATCTTGATGGTTGGATTTTGACGACAAAGTGTCATCTCGCTCTTAATCAGCTCACATCAACTGAGAAGGTTGAGGCTACCGTCATATGCTTTAAGGCCGATGCATTGTTGTGGTACCGATATGAGATTCGGTTGTATCCAATTCTTGGATGGGATGAGATGGAGAATTTGTTAAGGTATAGGTTTCGTCCATCTCGTGAAGACTGATTATCGTCAAGAATTCAAAATGTTGGCGATAATATACTTTCATCGGAGGTTATGGAGTCGACATTTTTGAATGGCTTGAAAGAGGAGATTCAAACAAAACTCTCTCTTTTTGAACCCACTAGGCTTAATAAAATTACGGACATAACTCAAATGGTTAAGAAACATAATGAGCTTTAGAAGAAATAGAGTGGACCTAGGAATATTAAGGCATATTCAAGTGGGTTTTTTATTGCCTTAAAACATACTTTGCCAACAAGGGAAAATTGATCCCCAACAAAGAGGTTACAAAAGCAAAGCTGACGTTTAAAAAGCTTTCCAATGTTGAATTACAGCATTGACAGGAGTGAGGTTTGTGTTACTAATGTGACGAAAAATTTCACCCGGGTCATCGCTGAAAGAATCGCGATGTAGGATTCGAATGGGGAGAATAAACCTACATGAGATAAAGACGATGTTGAGGAGACGAACCAAAAGAAGCCGATAGGATTGAAAAGGTGGAAGCTGCCTTAAACTTTGTTGTTCTCTTTACGAAGCCTTAGACTTTGAAGGTGTTAAATACTATTAACGGTAAGCAAGTTATGGTCCTTATAGATGAAGGTGTCACTTATAATTTTTTTTATTGAATGCTACAATTGTGGAGCTTAAATTGCCTATTTCTCCTACTTCTCATTTGAAGTTTATTTACGGAATGGAAATTGTGTTTTGACTAAAGAGGTGTGTCAATAGGTGTTAAGGCATTGATATTCGAAAGATTTCATTCCTATGGTTCCACGCAATACCGATGTAATATTTGGTATTAAATAGCTTAGCATTATTGGCGGGATGTACACCAATGATTAGACACATATAATGAAATTTAAGGTTGGTGATAAATATGTTAACTCTAAGAGGAGATCCTTTCCTAGAGCATCTGGTTGTTTCTCACAAGTCTATGGTTCGAGTACTTAAAAAAGAGAAGGGAGGATATTTAATACAAATGAGCTCTAACAAAGTACAAGAGGACCTGCCTATTTCAAATATCGCACCGGTGACACAAAATGTCGTACATGAGTTCTGGTAAATGCTTTAATTACCTCAAGGATTACCTCCTTGTAGAGGCAATAAACGTACAATTGTTTTGAAGAAGGCACCAACCCAATCAACGTTAGACCTTTTCCTTACCCTTAAGCTCAGAAAACCAAAATTGAGAAGCCAATGGCAATACATTGACAACACGGATTATTGGTCAAGAGAAAAAAAAAAGATGAAAGTTGGCGATTTTGTGTAGATTATATAGCACTTAATCACATTACCATCCTAAATAAGTTTCCCATTCCTATCGAGGAACTCTTAGATGAATCGAGCGGTGCCATAGTCTTTTCCAAATTAAACGTGAAGTCGGGATACCATTAGATAAGGGTGCAAGCTGAGGATGCTAAAAACAACTCTTCGAACACATGAAAGGCACTATAAATATTTGGTTATGCCATTTGGTTCAACCAAAACCCCAACAACTTTTTGATTTCTCATGAATGAGGTTTTTAACCATATCTCTATTGCTTTATATCAATGTTTCTGACGATATCTTCAAACGAGCATTTATTCACAGCCTTACGTGTGTTGCTTCAACACCAACTTTATGTCAACTATTAAGAAGTGTGCTTTTGGGTAGCAGCAACTTAAATATCTTAGCCAAATGATTTTATAAAAAAGAGTGGCAATTGATCCTTCCAAAATCCAGGTTATGCTTGATTGGTCACAACCTACTAATTAACGAGCTTTTCATGGATTTTTGGGCCTTACTAGATATTACCATAAATTTGTTGCAAGTTATGGCCTTATTGAGTAACCTCATACTGACTGGCTTTGCTAAGATAATTTCTACTGGAATGACGCAGTGACTCGCGTATTCGAACAACTCAAGCATAACATGTCCTTCGTGCCAATTTTAGCCTTACCTGATTATTCTCAAACATTTCTTGTGTAGGTCAAACCTTTTCATTATGGAATGAGTGTTGTATTAATGCAAAATGAATGACCAATAGCTTATTTCAGCCAGGCCCTCAATAAGCACACTTAACTGAAATCCATTTATCAAAAGAAGCTAATGGTTATTGTTCTTGCAGTGCAAAAAAAGAAGGCCTTACTGAGAAGGAAATTCGTTGCTCATACAGACCAATAGTTTAAAATATTTGTTGGAACTGGTTAGTCAAGAAGACCAAAAGTGGATGTTAAATTACTGGAGGTACAATTTTGAAATACACCAAATAATGGGCTAGTAACACAATTGCTAATGCTCTATCTCGTGTGCTCGATCAAGCCTTTCTTGCTATTATGATTTCATCTCAAAGGCTGGATTGGGATGTTTTGCAAAAGAAATTGGTTGCTGACATTTTCACCTCTTAGATGTTAAGTAATTTTACTTTTGGACACCAAACATCACCAAGATTCTATATGGTTCATGGTAAATTACTGTACAAAAACAGGTTAGTCCTCCACAAGAATTCATCTCTTACACCTGTTTTCCTTCATCAATATTATGCTCCTCTAATTGGAGGTCACTTTGAGGAAGTGAAAACCTACAAAAGATTAGTTGCAAATGTCTATTGGATTGGAATGAAGAAAGTTGTCTCAGATTTCATTGTTGCTTGTGATGTTTATCAAAAAGATAAAACTCTGCTTGTGTAACCTGCAGGATTTCTTCATCCTTTATAGCTCTCAGATCAGGTTTAAGAGGATCTTTTCATGGATTTCATTGATGGCTTACCAAAATCTAACGGTTTTGATACTATTTTGGTGGCAATAAATCGTCTCAGTAAATATACTCACTTAATTCCACTTCAGCATCCTTATAACACTTAAAAGGTCGCTAAGAAATTTATTTCTTATGTGGTCAAGCTTTGTGGTATTCCTTGCTCTATTGCTTCAGACAAGGATCAAGTCTTTTTGAGTAAATTCTAGGACAAATTATTTCAAATGCTTATAAGCTAGGAAACTTATCTACATTGTTTCGCTTCGAAGCAACCACGTTACTAAACTAAATGGTTAACATAAGCTGAATATTGGTATAACTCAAGTTTCCATACAGCCATTGGTTTGACATCTTCCAAAATATTGTCTGGTCGTGATCCTCCTTCCTTAGTCAGCTATAAAATTGGTTCTATTGTTTTTTCTATTGTGGATATTATTTTAGAAGAACGAGATGCCGACCTTAAGATGCATTTATTACATGCTCAGCAACGAATGAAATTTCAAGCGGATAAACATCGTCGAGAGGTCACTTTTGAGGTAGGTGAATGGGTGTTTATCAAATTAAGGCCTTATAGACCCCAAAAAAAAAAGAAAAACCTCGTTGCTTGGAGGAGTGAAAAGTTGTTTACATGCTATTATGGACCATATGAGGTTGTGGCCAAAGTTGAGAAAGTTGCTTATAAGCTTGCTTTACCCAATTCTTCCTTGGTATGTCTAGTATTTTGTCTCCCAATTGAGAAAGCTATCGGAGTTGCTCATTCATCAACACTTTTTCCATTGCAACTTAATGCAAATATGGAGCTTATTTTCCAACCTGAAGCCACGCTTAGAGTGAGATCAATTGCTAATCAAGCAAGTTATGATGCTAAGGTTCTCATTAAGTGGAAAGCTCTACCAAAATTTGAGGCTACTCAAGAGCGTTATGATGCAATTTGCAACTAGTTCATGATTTTCACCAAAAGGACACAATGAATGTTTGAGTAGTAGAAAATGCTAAAACCCCCTATTCATAGCATATACATTAGGAGGGAAAAAAAAAACAGTTAGGAGTGATGTGTCCTTAGTGATGGATAAAAAAAAATAATCCTTAGATAAGTTTGTTACGTAAGTATGGATAGGAAGGGGGGACTATATGTTTTGGTTGCCTACCTTTAGGAAGTAGTTGGATATTTTTATTGTACAAGCTTTGGCACTTTGGGGAGAGTACCAGTCTCTTGAAAACCTGCTTGCTTGTTCTTCTTTTCCTATTTTTTGCAATAACAAGCTGTTAAATCCTTTCCCTAGAAAATTTTAGTCTTCGGGCTATCATTTTATATCGTAAAAAAAGTGTTATTGGATTGGCATCAATGGCTTTTAGGAATATATTTTAGGATAAAGGGATTTTGATTTGCTTGGGAATTCATGCAATGTAATTGCATCCTTTTGATTCCTAGTTGCAAATAAGAGTAGATAAATCATTCAATAGCGGATAAGAATTGGGTTAATAGATGGAATGGATCGGTTGCCCCAGAAATACATCTACGCACTTCTGTACTTTTAAGTAAACCCTTTCAAATCAATACTACAACCAACAGGCTCTGTCTCAAGCACCACTCACAAGGGCGAAAACAACAGACATAGCAAGACAAGCAAAGGCAGCATACTAACCTCAGCCAAGTTTCTCTTTGTATTCTTTCAATATTACCCTGAGAATCAAAAATGATTTATACTGCCAATAAATATGTGCTTTATTTTGTAACAGACAGAAAAAATTCCGTCCCATAACATAATGAACTATTGAGGCACTTATTTCATTCAGGAAGTAGCCATATACATGGATAATACATTTGCATATACATACATCTATATGCAAATGCCTGTTTGTATTTGCTATAAATCATATGTGTCTATAAATCAAGTATAAATGGATAAACAATCACATCAATAAATATCAATGAGCAAAAGATCAAGCAGAGACAACAACTCCAGTGTTTGAATCCCTAAAAACAAAAATAGAGATTTTAAAAAGAAAATAGATAAAAGATTTGGTAGGAAGAACATATTTGTGACGATGAAAGACTGCTCACCTCAGCTATCACGCCCACGTCCTTTCCTCTTTTGAGAGAGAGAGAGAAGGGGGGGGGTGGGGTGGTGGTTGGAGTGGGGAGGAGAGGGAGGGTAGATAATGCGACGTCGTGGCCACCTCGTGCCTATTTGAGGGGTAAGAGGGGACGATTGGTATTTATCCTTGGATAATCTCCCCATTACCCATGAGATTAAGATGGGCCTTGTGTTTGGATCCCACATGCGTGGCTTGCAGTAAGACCCTTTGAACTTGGGCCAAGCTCTCCTTGTCGCTTGGCCACATATCTTCATAAATGGACCTCGGCCCACTGAAGCCTAGACTGTTTATAAAGTAATCCAATATGAAAGTTGACCCTTGACCAAAAAAGGAGAAATTGACATTTTGTAATTATAATTTTTTTAGTATTAACAGTCGTATTGAATTAATTTTTAATATAATTAAGCATAATTTCAAAATATGTAGTAATCCCATTACAAATAAATAAGAAATTGAGATCTCCATGGATAATGATTTCACTGAACTCTTTCCTCTCTCAGGTAAGCCTGGTGAACCCGTCATTGGTTAAGACTCGAGTAATGCAAAAGCAAGTGATTTCTCCTCCCTAAGCTCCTTTGCTGTGGCATCCATTTGTGCCCTTGAAAACTCATTAATATTGATTCCTGCCAATAAAATATGAACTTTTAGGAAATCAAACATAAAATTTTCTTACGTTTTCTTTCTAAAAAATATATCACTCTTTTAATCTCCATTATGTAAAGCTTCTAAAGAGAAGATCTCAGGCAGTAAATCTAACAAGCAGAAAATTTTTATTTGGAACACACATATTGATCTGTTTGTCTCTAGTTTGCTAAAACAACAATCAGATTCTGTTAACAATGGATGGAAGAGGACTTACCCGGCACAATTGACCATTCTCCCTTTTCACAAGTGACAGGGAAGGCGTAAATAAGGCCTGGTTGAATCCCATAAGACCCATCAGAACACACTCCCATAGAAACCCATGTTCGCTGATTGAAAAATAACATGAACAGCAGGTGTGAGTATTAACTATAGCACAGAGCATCAACCACAAAGTTCTGCTTTATCATATTGTATTTTAAAAAACAACCAACCTTGGGAGTGCCAAGAACCCAATCATGTAGATGATCACAAGCAGCAGTAGCAGCGGATAATTAGGTCACCACGCTGCCTCACAGTAGTGATGAATTCAGTATATAACCTTAGAACAAGTATTTGGAAAAAGGAAGTTCATTGATGAAGTGTAATTATAATATAAAATGGACGCACAGGCCACTGGCAGTCAGGAATTTTGAAGATTAGCATAAGAATCGTTAGCAAGTATTGTTAGCAACAAGTTCTGGAACAGATTTCTCCCCGCTGCTGGTGGTGACCATTGCACAACTGACGTCTGGGTACTGAGTTGAAGAGTGATTGCCCCATATAATCACATTCTTGATATCATTAACATGAAAATTGAGCCTCTCTGCAATTTGTTGCAGGGCCCTGTTATGATCAAGTCTTGTTAGGCATGTGATGTTCTTCTCTGGAATTGAAGGGGCAAATTCGTGCAAGATCAAAGCATTGGTGTTTGCAGGGTTGGCAACTACTAGAATCTGAATTCAAGTGCAGAAAACATAACAACTTAAATGAGAGAAATACAATCTGTAAATTCTTAATGCAATTGTTGAATGAGGGCAAAGAATCTGGGAAATCCTTGCATGACCATACAAGATGAGCAGATGTAGTTACCATTTCTATCATTCCATCATTAGTTCAATAAATTGGAAGATATAATTCTCTGTTTCTTTTGCTTATATTTTCTGAAAAGATTTAAGCACCATCTTTCTCTATTCACAATTTTTCAAACAAGTGATATTGCATGCCTTGCAGTCTGGTGCTGCATGCTTCTCCAAGACCGAAGCTTGAGCCTTGAAAATTGGTACATTCTTAGACATCAAATCTCTCCTTTCCATTCCTTCCTTGCAAGGAAACCCGCCAACCAAAATAGCAATTTCGACACGTTTAAAAGCTTCGGCGGCATCAGTTGTAGCAACAACACCTGTTCAGCCATCAACCCAAACAAATAAAGCTTCATAGGTGATGAACTGTGTATTTTAATCTCAAAACAGGAAAGAAACCTTTGAGGAGAGAGAAGGCAGAATCAATCAGTTCCATTTTCACTCCTTTCAACGCGTCGGCTGCAGGTTCAATGTCAAGCATGTGCAGAATTACAGGTTGATCGGGACCTAACATGATTCCTCCTGCAATCAATGGAAGCAAAGCATAACCTATTTGTCCTGAAAAATAACTTCGTTGATTATGAATTCTGTTAATTTATATCTTTACAAACAACCGCATGCAAGATATCTGTCAACATAAATTCATCAAACATATAATAGAATGGACTTTCAGAACTAAACGAGATTTTTGTGAGGAAACGAACGTTTCTAAAGGAAGAAAAGAAAATACACCAGAGTAATTTCAGTTTGAAAATAAGATTAAAACCTTATGCTTGGTTCTGAAAAGATAAAAGAGAACAAGGGCATATTTGGTTATTGAAACGAAAATGGAAAAGTTTTTTTTTTTTTTTTGTTTCTTCTCGTTTGGAGAAAGTGACCCTATCCTTCATATTTTGTTGACAATCAAAAACAAAAGCCCAGTTGATCTAAAGAACAAGAATTACCAGCTGCGCCAGTGACGAGTATTCTGACAGGATCCTTCGCCATTGTTGCAGATACAAAGGTGGATACCCAGCAAAAAATTGATGAAGGAGACCAGGAAATGATAGAATTACTAGCTTTTAGGAGGGAGAGAGACAGAAACGAAAAGCCCTTTTTTTTTTTTGGTTGTCCAGATAGGATATAAATCTTTGTTTCTATCCTTCTTATCCTTATTTGGTAGATATAATCATATGATTATCATCTTTAATTCCATCCTTTTTATCCTTATTTGGTATATAATTATATGATTATCATCTCTGAAGGTTACCTTCATAGTTATCTGATCCTTCACCTAAAGGTATTTATTTCTTCAGACATTATAATGTTGTCAATGTTTTGCTAAAGGATTTTCTTGTTGCTGTTAACTTAAATCTTCTTTTTCTGAAGTCTTCTTTTAAGTGATCGATTTATATTTACCTAACAATATATGTGCAAAAGCAACATATTTCTAGGCATTATTTTTGCAGTAATATGAAGATTACAATGATTACCATCTTCTACATAGGATTCTTAGATGAACAAAAATAAAGACCTCTTTTCATCCTCTGGAATAGTCAGCTAGAATAGAAGTACACAAGGAACAAATACAACAAAGTGGAACACTTATTGTCATAAGTTAACTCGAACTTCCTCTTCTTAGTAATGTATATACAAATTGACCTCAGGAGTTCTGTCAATTGAGACATGAGTAGGCCAGCGATTTCTCCTCCATGAGTTCTTGCGCTGTTGCATCCATCTTTGCCCTGGAGAATTCGTCTATCTTCAGCCCTGCCAATGCAATAATTTCGTTCTAATTCTCTGTAATAAAACACTGTCTGTGAAAGAAATGGAGTTATAATTTATTCCCCTCATAATCATTAAATCACTTCAGAGGTTAGCTGTATATACTCTCCTTTTCTCAATGACAGCCCTTAACTGTTCGATCAAACACATATAACTTACCCTGCACAATCGACCATTCTCCTTTCTCACATGTAACCGGAAAAGAGTAGATAAGACCAGGCTGAATCCCATAAGAACCATCAGAATACACCCCCATGGAGACCCATGTTCCCTACATGGAACGTGAAGAGGAAAGTGAGAATTTCAAAAAGCACTTTATGTGTTAGTGTGTGTCTCTGTGCAAAGAAAAAGTGGGTTTCCGCGAGATTAAGTGCCATATGAGATGAAAACACCTTGGAAGTCCCAAGAACCCAATCGCGTATATGATCACAAGCAGCACTTGCAGCAGATAATGCACTTGATAGCTTTCTAGCTTTGATGATGGCTGCCCCGCGCTGTTGCACAGTGGTAATGAACTCAGTGTTCAACCTAGTACACATTAGAAATGATAAGAATCCAATCAGTGCAACATACAAAAACCAACTTAAAGTAACCAGAGAGCAGGATTAGGTACTGTAGCAGATAAGATAATTTCTCTTATGATGGGTCTTCCCTTTAATTTCTGATTTTGTCTCCTAAACGATCAACAAGATAATTACTGGGATGTATCTAACGAGATGAAATGAATGAGAGAATTTCAACTTAAGAAAGTTACCAAAGATCATCGGCAACAAGTTCTCTGGCTGACTTCTCTCCACGGGTTGTGGTGACAGTTGCATGATTGACGTCAGGATACTGAGTTGAGGAATGATTGCCCCATATGATCACATTCTTCACATCACTAACATGAACATTCAGCCTCTCCGAGATTTGGCCTAAGGCTCGGTTATGATCAAGTCGTGTAAGACACGTAATGTTCTTCTCTGGGATTGAAGGTGCAAATTCTTTCAAGATAAGTGCATTGGTGTTCGCAGGGTTGGCAACCACTAGCACCTGTATAAAAAGAAGAATGGAAGACACATCAACTTAAGAATGGCAAGAGCTTCTTCAATTTTTGACTCTAAGGCTTAGGTGTTGTAGCAAATCCTTGCCTGAACATATACTTGGGGAAACTGACACATCAACCTAAGGATTTCTCACCTTGCAATCTTCAGCAGCATGTTGCTCCAAGGCTGAAGCTTGAGCCTTATAAATTGCTACATTCTTAGACATTACATCCTTCCTTTCCATACCTTCCTTTCTTGGGAATCCACCAACCATTACAGCAATGTTGACATCTTTACAAGCTTCAACAACATCCGTAGTAGCAACAACACCTAGTGACACACGCACAGCACAAAATCTAAGAAAAAGCTTCAGCTTTTAAAAATCTACCAAACCAGTAAGGATGTCACTAAGGGGCATACCTTTGAGAAGAGGGAATGCAGCATCAATTAGTTCCATTTTCACCCCTTTTAATGCCTCAGCTGCAGGTTCAATATCAAGCATGTGCAGAATTACAGGCTGATCAGGACCTAGCATGAGACCCCTTGCAATCATGGGAACAAGGGAATAGCCTATTTGCCCTGTGGAACAAAATTAAAATTTGAGGCCACGGGAAGCAGTAAAATGAAATTGACACACTAATTTGGACTTTCCATAAAGTTGGATCAATCAGCCTGACTCAGGTAAAACTTTCCTCTGTAGAGGTGATCAATATATTGACTCATTTTCTGCACTCATCCAATCACATTTCCAGCAACATGTATGCCTAAATAGTTAGGTTTAGAGTCTAACGTGGATGATTTTGATGATGATGATGATGAGACATACCGTGAGAACAGAAACAGAAGGTTCACAATTTCCCTTCAAGAAAAGTCTTGTTGAGGATTATTCTGACCTCCTTCTTTTATAAAAACATAGGTGCAGAAAAGAAACAAGTCATAGAATCTAATCTCACCATAAAACTGCAGCAAGTTGAGAATTAATTTTTTTCAATGTGCTGAAAATGGAAAATCATAAACAAATTTCTGGGCATGATTAAAACACTCCAAACAAGCATGGTAAGGCAAATCGATTCAAATGAAGATGATTATATATATATATATAGAATTGGGCTTACCTGCTGCACCAGTAACCAAAACTCTTACAAGTTCCTTTTCTAGTTTTAATAAGCTGCACATATACCTAATGATCTTCCAGGACAAAGTGAAACAAAACAAAAGAACCAGTATTTTCTTCAGCAGCAAAATATTATCCACTTCCACCATAACAGACTCCATTTCCCAAGAACAATGAGAAGAGGGAAACACTACTTTTCCAGATAAAAGCAATACAACTGTTCTCCATACGCAAGAACATATAGTTTTCGTGTTATAAAGAATCTATGAACACAACTCCTAACAAGGCAATCAGATCCCATAAGGTTGCATGCAAGAAATGCAACAACATGAACAACTTCTCAAAGGAAGGAACCTATGCTTGCATATAATTGTAAAACAGATCCGGTTAGAGAAAGATCATGGAACTATAATTTGTTTATTTATTGTGCGTTAGTTGAAGATTCCAAACTACGTTATTCTCCGTTTTCGAAGCAGCGAAACACCAAAGAATGCGTGGTGCACAGACAAAAGTTATTTAGAAGAGAACAAGATACCAGCAGCGCCAGTAACCAGAATCTTAGCTGGTTCTTTCCCCATTGTTGCAAATAGTGACTTGAGAGACGAAATGTCGGCCTTTTAGTGCGAGTATGAGGAAGAGAGGGGTTGATATAGTGGCCCGGAGGAAAGAAATTTCGCTGGTTATATACAATGTTTTAGAAAGCAAAGGAGTGAGATTGGGATTTAGATGAGGAAGCACTATCGAAGAGTAACGATAATCGAGGAAGGAGATAATGAGATTTGGAGACCACTGCTTTTACAGTTGAGGGAAAGCGTGACGGCATATTAAACCAATCGAAAGTTCCTCTGATTTCATGTGATCTCCCATGATCGTGCCTGCAGTTTTGCTTCTGCCGTCGTCTTCTTGCTTTTTTTTGTTTTTATCCCTTCCTCTTCCCCGATATCAATGGGCCAGAAGGGCCTGACGATATAGTGTTCATCAACTAAGCCCATCATTCATGGGCCAGTAATGTGGGCAAACCAGAATAAGTAATCCCAACTTGTCCTTTAGGATCCGACCCGGTTGGTATCTTGTTGTGACAGAGTACTTTGACCAGGAAGAATTTAAGAGAAATATGCTAATAGCAAAATTGGATGGTAGAGGGAGAAGATGCAGAGCATAAGGGGGTCATTAGTGAGGCGCTTACGTAGCACGTTTTGGCTATACGGCAACAAGAGGAGCCTCTGTTCTGTTCCAATCAATGCCACTACTGATGATCTCGACAATCAAGTCTCTTACTGCACTTATCAGTTTCTCCTCTTTTTATCTTTATTTTCTTTTATATACTTTTGTTTGATGTTTCAAATTTAACGACTTCGGCCAGGTGCTTGTGGAAGGTAAAGCCGGTTCACGAACCGCAATTCTTAATAGACCACCTGTTCTTAATGCTCTCAATACTTATATGGTTTGCTCCTCTCTCTCTCTCGGCTTGTTATTGACATCGGTTTTTGCGACGATGTCTTTGTGTGCGTTTAAGTTGATAGGAAACTTATCTTTTGAGGCCTTCTCTTTGTTTCTTCAGGGGGCTAGGTTGCATAAACTGTACACAAATTGGGAAGAGGATCCTAACATTGGTTTTGTGGCTCTGAAGGTAGTTTTGTCCTTCAGCTTTTCACCTCTCCATTCCCCAGTTTAAGTTAATTGTCATAATGTACATGAAGAACTGCTTACAAATTATTTTAAAATTTTGAAGGGCAGTGGCAGGGCATTTTGTGCGGGTGGAGATATTGTCACCCTCTATCATTTGATGGAGGAAGGTAACTTTTTCTTGGCCAGTTTTTCATCTAATGTTATTATGAATATTAGCTCAGTTGAATTTTTGAACTTTGTTGACACTATGCAGGAAAACTGGATGCTTGCAAGGAATTTTTCAGGACATTGTATACTTTCATATACCTACTAGGTACATATTTAAAGCCACATGTGAGTATTTTCTATTCTTGAAATCATAATGATCTAATTGAAATATTATTTTGGAAGATGATAGCTTTCATGGTGTTATGCAGTGAACTGGGTTGAAAGTTCCAGTTGTGGGTCTTTCACTAATATATCAATAACACCATTATATTATATGAACTCCAATTAAGTTATGCTCAGTCTTTGAGCTTGTAGAAAGTTAGTGGCCTCAGAAGATGGGCAAAGTAGCACCTTTACTTTAACTTCTATCAGAAAATTCTTACAATTTCTGTTATTATCAGGTACTAAGTTTGCAGATTGGTGTTTGAAATTATTGTGTGAATGAGTAATTGCATAGTTGATTCCAATTGGTTGGTGTCAAGCTCTTGCTTGGTGTTATTAGTATGCTCTAAATAGGATTATACAATTGTATAACTGCTTCGAAGTGTCCAACCCGTTGGTGGGTTTCATGTATTTCTAATCTTCATGTAGGTTGCTATTCTTAATGGCATTACCATGGGTGGTGGGGCTGGAGTTTCGATACCTGGAACATTTCGTGTTGCAACTGGTAGAACTGTATGTAACTTATTATTCTGCTTTATTGTTAGTGTCAATTTCTAATTCTTATTATCTACTCCCTTCGCTTGGTGTCCTTCTGTTAATTCTACTTAAGAAAGGAAGTAAGACAGTTTGGCATGCCCTATTAAGGCTATTATATTACTTTTCTTATTGTAAGATATATATTTCTTATTGTATCATGATTATCTTATCAGAGATCCATCTCTGTACTTTGGTAGCTATTGTATATTAAGTTTCCTTCTAGTCCTTATTTAAATTCAACTTCTTTTTTGGAGAAGTCATAATTATTCAGTCTCATAATTTGCAGGTTTTTGCTACTCCCGAAACTTTAATTGGTTTCCATCCTGATGCTGGTGCTTCTTTTTACCTCTCTCATCTACATGGTTACTTAGGTATGCTTCTGGTATGTTTTAGACTTTTATCTGTTCTCTTATCCTGGCAATTGTTAAAATTTCAGATGAGAATATTTTGTTGCAACGTTGTTGGAATTCAACATCCACATTGTCGTTATGTACAAGTGACTCAATTGTCTTTTACTTTCATTTGTTACTGGGTTTTGGAGCAGACTTTGGCAAGATGAAGTCCACAGAGTTAACATGAACCTACTCATTTCTTTTGGTTCGATCTCACCTACATGCACAAATGCATTGAATAAATTTCAACACTCCTGAGGTGTGAGTGTAGTGCAACGTTCAGTGGCAATTTGGTTATCTTTATGGCATGGAGAACACTATTAACATATATTATGAGGGCAGTCATTCATTATGAGGACTTTGTCGTAACTCTGAAATTTGACTTGTATATAAGGAACTGAACTTATATATACATATCCAAGGTGTAGAATATTCCGGTAATAGCTTGAAGAATGAGAAGTTAAGAAATAAATCAGAATGATCCGTATCCTCATATTGTTTCTAGTCTAAATTACATCTACAGGCTGTACCACTGGTATTAATAGGAAGACGCAGAGTTGTGGAATCAAGATGAGGGAAGCAGCAACTGAGCGCTTACTGTTTGGTTTTTTATATCTTGCAGGGGAGTACTTGGCTTTAACAGGAGAAAAACTCAGTGGAGCAGAAATGATTGGTTGTGGCCTTGCTACTCACTATGTGCACACTGAAGTTAGTCCTGTTTGAACCCTGGTTTCTCAAATTTTCATGTTTTTACCAGTTATGTGACAAAATTCTACCCTGTTTTTATGACAGAGGCTTTCGTTGATTGAAGAACGTCTAGGGAAATTGGTCACGGATGACCCTTCTGTCATCGAGGCATCTTTGGGAAAATATTGTGAACTTGTTTATCCAGGAAAGGCTAGTGTTCTTCACAGGTCTGTTTTATCTTCATATAGAAGTCCAAGAACCTTATAAGATGATCAACTTGTTGCTGTGATTTTGTCATTGTAACCAAAATACAATTCTGGCTCTGCCATGTACTTAACAGTTATTCTAACTCTTATTGTTTTGTTGCATTTTTAGGATTGAAATACTTGATCAATGTTTCAGCCATGACACGGTTGAAGAAATTATTGATGCTTTGGTAAGCATTTAGTTTATTTGAATCATATGCAGAATTCCTTTTTTTTTTTCATTTATATTAATGGACATTAAACTCCCTCCTCCCCGCCCTTCTACAATATAAAAAATTGAGGACGGAAAAGATCAAAAGAAAAGAAAATAGGTCTCACACATTGAAGTCCTAGGTTTCTATGGGAGAAACACCTGTAGTTGGGCAGTATTTGAAAGGCTGTCAATGGGAATTTTTTACTTGTCTGCTGTAAAGGAGATATCTTTCATGACAAGTACTAATTTGTTCAGGAAAGCAAAGCAATGGGAACAAATAATGCGTGGTGCACTTCCACTCTCAGAAAGCTTAAAGAAGCCTCGCCATTGAGCTTGAAGGTTTCGTTGAGATCTGTGAGTTCCTACATAATCATCTGCTTGGATTTTGACTTTTTAAGATTTTGTATAAACTGGAAAGGTAATGCATTGTATCTGAAGTGCTATTATACAGATTCGAGAAGGTAGATTCCAAACCCTTGACCAGTGCTTGGTTCGGGAGTATCGGATGTCCTTGCAAGGAATATCTAGACAATTTTCTAATGACTTTTGTGAGGTACATTACCTTTTTCTTTCCTAGCTAACAAATGATCTTCCATTATTGTTATTAAACATCTTTTTGGAATTCCTTTGCAGGGGGTTCGTGCTCGAATGGTGGACAAGGATCATGCTCCAAAGGTATCAGTATTTCCTGCAAGGCAAAAGAGGAGAATGATATTGTCAAAATGGAATTTGATAATCCAATGAAGAAAAAACTTTTAAGTGCAAAGAGCATCAAGAAGCTCTTAATGCGCTTGAATATTGTGGTTTTCATATTGATTATCAAATTCATCAGTGGCAATGTTAAAACCTGACATTGCTATGCTCAGGCTGTGTGCTTTTGGTTCTAAAATTTGCAGTGGAATCCTCCAACCTTGGAACAAGTATCAACGGACATGGTGGATCACTATTTCTCTGCCCTCAGCGGATCTGAACCTGATCTGGAGTTGCCAACGAAGCTCCGAGAAGCATTCAACTAGTTCCAATCAATTGCATTCTCTCTTATTTGAGGTTCCCAGAAGCTGCTGGTGGAATTGCCCAAAGAGCTCAGAAGCATTCAACTAGTTCTGTATGCGAGTGGTTATGCAGAAGTATGAATATGTAGCCTTTTACTTAGAGAATCCTGTTCTGTATGGGAAATTGGTATGGCATTCCTATAAGTTTCATTTCCATTTCCTTTCTTGATTTTCTGTTTGTATACAGACAGCTAAGTTACAGTTCCCCTTCCATAAGAATAATTAGCGGTGTTATCCATGCAAGTTCATCAGTATCTTCGAGGTTTGATGGACAGAAGATGGCAAGTTCATCGTATCTTGGAGGGTTGATGGACAGAAGATGGCCTCTTGATGGGGGCCGAACTAAAATCTCTTTGTTCTTGGTTTTTTTAACATTTGTGTGCCAGTGCATTGAACGGACGTCTGATTAACCCTAACGGGAGAGAGAGAGAACCAGTACGAGTAGAGGGTAGACACTACGAGAATTTAGTGTCAAGCTCGTTTTCACAAATTAAGAAATCTACCTGCGCTACCCTTCACATCGGTGATTGCATAATTATAGTGCATAAAAGAACACGAGAAGTTCAGATCAGACGTCCTGTCTCAAGCATCTTATTTCTCTAATGACTTACACCTGCTCTCCAAAGAAAAGAAAATATAGTTTTATGAAATGTTAGCCACTCGTTTGGCAGTTTAGTTTCTGGTACTTTTCAAAATTTTTGATCATTGTAGATCAAGCTTATCAGAAAAACTAATATAAAAAATAAATAATCGTGTCCTTGTCTATAAAAAAGTATAACAATGATAAAGTACAAAAGTTGAAAAGGGTATATGCATGTATTCTTATGGCAATTCCCTATTCGGCTCCCTTGCTGGCTTTGTAAGTGTTTACCAACTGCATCTGCACATCCTGGGAAACTGGTGAGTGCTCTTTGTATTCCATTGTGAATTCACCTTTCCCCTGCACAAATAAAGGAGTCAATTAAGTATTACCACATTCTGATTGAACATCAATATAGCACTGTCCATCTGCCATGACAATTCTCTAAATACCTGTGTCATCGATCTAAGGGCAGTTGAGTACCCAAACATATTGTTGAGAGGCACCTGAAAAGTCAAGAAATTATCTCAGCTTGTGTTTACAGGAGACTGAAGCAGTAGAAATTATTTTAAACATGAGAAGCAAGTTATGCTTACATGGGCAACTATTACGGAGTCATCTCCATCTTGGTCATTTCCAACAATCACACCTTTCCGCCTGCAATATAATTGATATGCATATATTTTCAGATCTGAAGTAATTGAGGCATGACAATGTCCCAGTATAAAGAACAGACGAACACTCACTTGTTGATATCACCAGCAACAGTGCCCTGAAATTCTGTTGGTACTTTCAACTCAACCAACATAATAGGTTCTAATATCACAGGTCTTGCAGCTGCGTAGCACTGTTTCATAAATTTCAAATAAGAAAAATCTGATTTTTGGCGTGAAAGGATGCGTCATTGAAACACAAGATCATACCTGTCTGAAAGCATATATTGCAGCTAACTTGAATGCAAGTTCACTGGAATCCACAGCATGGGAAGCACCATCCGTCAAAACAACACGAATATTTTCGACTGGATGTCCAATTAAGGAACCCCTGCAGATTCAAGATTTCATTATACCTACCCAAAATTCACATAAAAGGAAGTCCATGTCCATTAGAATAAAGCATATTCTCAAAAGAAAATGGAAAAAAAGTAAACATAATAAAGGTGCATAATCCATGCAGTGAAACCAAAAATAATATCAACTCATAAGTCATAGCATACTTTTCATGGAGGAAACCAGAAGGACAAACAAAAGAATACAGTACTCACGAATTTGCAGCTTCCTTAAAACCCTTCTCAATTGCAGGGATAAAATTTGATGGTATAGCTTGTCCAACAATCATGTTTTCAAATTCAAACTTGATTGGTGATCCCGGTGGAAGTGGTTCAACATACCTAACATCATAACCAGACAGATTAAAATATTATCAATTTATCAAGCTGGGAAAAAGCATGTTAAACTACTTCACAGACAACCAGCTAAACCTGGCACTTGCCAACATGTAATTTTGAAACATCAGTAGTCAATGGCCACTGACCCGCAAACCCGTCCGTATTGACCTTGTCCTCCACTTTGCTTCTTATGTAAATAATCAAATTCAGCCCGTTGAGTAACAGTCTCTCTGAAATTTACTCGAGGCTTTCCAACAGTTGCATCGACCTGTTGAATAAAGATAAGTGAATAGAACTCGAAAATCTATGACAGTTTTATGCACCAACAAAGACAAAAAGGCTGGCACCTTGTACTCTCGGCGGATACGTTCAACATATATATCCAAGTGCAGCTCTCCCATTCCCGAAATAATTGTCTGCATGAGACAATATTAACTTAAGAGTGAAAATCATTCATAACCTGTATAAAGAGAAAATGGGAAGGTGGGCAAGAGCAGAGAACAAAGAAAAAAAAAAAGTTTATAGGTAAGACCTGTCCGCTCTCAGGATCCAAGCCAACACGGAAAGTAGGATCTTCTTTCTGAAAACGATTCAATGCTTTCGAGAACTATCACAGAAGAATATATAGTGATTATAATTTCCTAAAAACAGACATGAGAAAATTATAGGCACATACACATATATTCTGCATGTTAGCATCTACTGTTGCCCGCATATTTTCATAATTATATAGAAACTACTTACTTGCCCTCCAGAATCTTTTGAAACTGGCTGAACAGCTAAGGACATTACCGGCTCAGGGACATTCATAGAAGTCATGGTGTATTTAACTGACCCATCAGTAAAAGTATCTCCTGATAACAGAAGACTTATTTAGAGGAAAACTAAAAAAGCACCAAAAAAAAAAAAAAAAAGAATCAAAATCATCAGGTGACTAAGTGTTTTCCCAACTAACTGCAGTCAAAGTCATGTAACCTTCTCCGAGATATTTTACAAGTTGCAGTTTAAGTCAAAGAAAAAAGCTTTGCCCTCTTCTCATTGACTCTGTCAATAATATTTTCCCTCATTTACCGCTTCCTTACTTATGTTGTCATGCTTGTCATATCACTACTCAACATTTAAAACAAAGAAGATTAAGAAAAGAACATAAATATGCTTGTGCATGTAAGCAAAGGGAGGAATTGGGACCTGATGCACAGTCTACACCAAATACAGCAACTATTTGCCCTGCATGCACCTCTTGAATGTCCTGTAGATTATAACCAACCCCCCCCCCCCCCCCAAAAAAAAAAAAAAAAAAGAAAGAGGCACAAAATCAACCTAACTGGAGTTTTGTGAAGCTTAAACTTCAATTTAATCATTCATATGGAATTTGAAGTATTCTGATGACGTAAAGAAAAAACTAGCCTCCATCTCATCAGAATGCATTCGAACCAAGCGAGGAACCTGTATAAAAATGATCCAATGGCTTTAGCATATAAGTTTGAAACAAAATAAGTTATTTTGTCAGCATTTCACTTGCATGAAAAGAAACAAAGCTAGAGAATTCATTACGAAGGTTAGATATGCCAGAAGCCATCTTGTGTCTTACTCTTCAAAAATGCTGGACCACAAACATAAAGATGCCATAAAATTTATATACCAAACAACTAAACCAATTACAATGATAATGCTACCTACACCGACCCCCCCCCCTCCCCCCCCAAAAAAAAGCCTTTTGCTTTTCATCTCAGTTCAGCTCTTCCTATACAGTATTCTAATGATGCTCCTAGATCAAAATAAATAAATATTGACATAATTAGTGGGCACTTCAATAACCATATATCTTATTCGGCCAGAAATTTTTTGCAGGAGATCACAGAGAATGTCATCCAAGATTTTAGAGCAAGAAGTAATTAAATGATTTGTAAAGTATCTCAAACAAAATATTTCCTACAACATCCACTGAAACTGCAAAAATTTAAAAAAATATATTAAAAATACATAAATTCCTATTACAGATATTTGGCAAAAATTACTCATAGTTTGAACTAACCTTCAATTTCTTCCCTGTGTTTATGTTTACTATGAAATCACCCTTCCGTATCACACCCTCATAGATTCTTCATCAACAGAAAAAGAAGAGTTAGCAGAAGAGTATTACTATATGTGACTCTGTATTAATTCAGCTGAAAAAAATAACTGAACAGAAAATTGAGACAAATAGCACAAGCACTAAACATTCTCATTAACAGAAATACCTATTTCGCATACCTTAGATATGTCAGCTGTCCAAAGCGCCCTTCTTCTAATTTGAAAGCCAATGCCACAAGAGGTCCTTCTGGAGTTCCAGGTAACATGACCTATACCATATTTTTTCATTTAAGACTTTTTTTCTGCCTTTTCTGTCTGTAGTGTAATAACTCAAATGGAATCAGCACAAAGTTTTATGAGCTCAGTACCTTCTCTTCATCCTTTGTTTGGTCAAGAGCATAGTTACTAACTTCAGTTGGACAAGGTAGGTAACTAAGTACACCATCCAGAAGCGGTTGTACTCCCTGAGGGCCAAAGAAGCCAAATATTAAAAATATGACAAATCGATAAGTAATCCAAAGATAGTTTACAATGCCTTGATTCCTGTTATATCAGGATTCGACAAGATGCAGAGAAGAATTCTTATTATCATTATCATAACAAGAACCAAGATAAAAAAGGGTGAGGGTAGGGGTGGGGGCAGGGTGAATCATTAAAAGAAGCAAATACTTGCAGGAAATCACCTCAAGGAAATGTGACGAATCCCCACCTAAAACACATCTCCACATTAGGTAATATATTTGGTCATATTAAATATACCATAAATTACCTTGTTTTTGAATGCACTACCCATGAACACAGGCACGAATTTTCGTGCTATGGTGGCTCTGCGAACTGCTTCCTATAAAAAAGAATAAGGTAAAAAACTACATACCAAAATTTTGGCAGTATAACAACAATATGCATCCCCTAATTAAGTACTCACCTGAGAAGGTAGCAATAAGAGAAAGCATAACATAGAAGAACTCCAAGCAAATATAAAACGACAATAATTGAAACTGGGCAGATGGCACTACAGCCAAATAAGCCCAAACAAAGGATTACGTAAATGAGGTTGTATCACTGCTGCCATTAGAATTTAACAGTTTGAGAGAAAAATAATTCAGTTCCGGCCTAGTACCCAAATGGTATGGCCAAGGGTAAGATATCATTAGCTGATATTTGTTCTCTATTTTATGCCTATGAAATGAGAACAGCAATAAATGGCATGACAAACCTTTAAGCCAGCACCAGAATTATGTATGGGCTAGATGGATAAACTGAAGTATATTCTAAACCTCTTACTGCAAAAGAATCATTTTTGTTGCCTACATACCTCAAGATCAGTAGATGACACAGGCTCATCATTGAGAAATGCTTCAGCAAGTTTATCATCGACTTCAGAAACCATTTCTATAAGTTCTCGCCTCTTTTCTGCAACCAAGGCCTCCATGTTGGCGGGTATTTCAGCAGAGACAACTTTTTCACTGGAGTAAGCAACAAGATGATGAGAAGAGAACACATGAATAAGGAAACATAACTCCATATAAACATCATTAAAACACAAAACACACCCATTGGAACCATGAAAATAGTAAGCTTTTAGTTGTACAAGGTCAACAAGACCCTGAAAGTCATCTTCCAAGCCAATGGGAACTTGCACGGCAGCACTGTGATGACGGAGCTTGTTCCTAGCCTGCATCAGCAAAGAATTGAATCACTTGATTCTCTTTTTTTTTTTTTTTTGTTAATAACCAAATTCTGTTTAAGACTTAATGGTTCATATGATTATTCATAACCAAATTGATTACCATCGTAATCAACTTAGGCATTCCAGTTTCATAGAATCCAAAGTTATACATTACACTACATATATCTTTGTTTGATGCAATACTATATGTATCTTAGGCAGGCTCTGTGGAGGAAGGATGGCCTGTGAATATACAAGAGCTAGTGCTGTTTCAGACTTTTAACAGTATCACTGACTACTGTTACTTTTGCAAAGCTCCAATACCTGGTTCAGAACTTTCCAAGGGTCCGCTCCCATTCGATCAAGTTTGTTGATAAAGGCAAGTCTTGGAACCTCATATCTTCTCATTTGCCGATCAACTGTAATTGACTGACTTTGCACACCACCAACGCTGCAAAGGACAAGAATCGCACCATCAAGAACACGCAAAGCCCTCTCAACTTCAATGGTGAAATCAACGTGACCAGGAGTGTCGATTATATTAATCTGCGACAGTCATTTTTGTACATATAAAAATCCACAGAGATCACAAGTAACCAAACTGTCATGAACGAATCAGATATATATTACTGTGAGTGTTATAATTAGGATACAACACCTGGTAATCCTTCCAGGTACAGTAAGTAGCGGCGGATTGGATGGTGATACCCTTCTCTCGCTCCAAGTCCATGGAGTCCATCTTGGCACCAACCCCATCTCTGCCTCTGACTTCGTGAATCTCATGGATCCTTCCTGTGTAAAAGAGGACCCTTTCAGTGAGAGTGGTCTTGCCGGAGTCGATGTGGGCGGAGATCCCTATGTTGCGAAGCCTGGACATCGACTCCTTCCACCATGGCTCCCTCTCTTCCTTCGCTCGCGCCAGGTTCCCGGCCGAGAATTGACGCACCTGGAAGTCCCCCTGAAGGAGTGCTGCTGCTGGCGACGGACATGGCGACCTCGACGACGTCTTCTCAGCAGAGGAAAAGAAAGAATAGAGTAGGCGAGGTGCAGACGATCTCGAGAATCTCCCCATGGTGGTGGAGGTCGGGGATTTGGGCTGGTTGAGTGCTGGTAAAACCCTAAACCCAACTTTCTGTGAGTAGGGTTCTTCAGCGTCCAATGACGAGGCAATTTTGATTTTGAGCCGCAAGGACCGAGTTGGAAACTGGGCCGGTTCGGTTCGTCGGTTGGAAAAGACCGTTTAAATCAAATAACGTCGAAAATGGGTCAGTTTGCCGGACGGACCTGTTTACCTTGTTCCCCCTATGCCCTGCCAGAAAAAAGTAGTGCACTTTGTTCTCAAATTGGCAGTTGACCATATTTATAACTGCATTTCTTTCTTTGAACTGGTCTACCATTGAAAACTTGCAGTGATCAGAATGATCTTTCAATATTTTAAGCATAATAATCTTATCACTGAAAGTGAATTATAGAGATCCTACATATCACACAATTAAATTCACAAACTCCAAATGATACCATAAGCAGGAATTAGCAGGTCTATGGCAACCTTTGTAAATTTTCCTCCAGGTAAGACTGCCTTCAAGCATTCATCCCAATTTTACAGGTTACTATTCAGTTTGACTAAATTGAAATCAGCTATCCCCTTTTCAGTACATTTGCAAAATAGGAAGGAAAGAACGGAAAAAAAAAATAAAAAAAAGCCCTGGCCAGCAGGTTATAAAAATGTCAAATAAGCATATTCATGGATCAATCTAAAATATCCTACAACCAGAACAATTAAGCATCTTTGATGCCTGCAGCTACCATAACTTCCTGCATAAGTTGCTCCCAAAAACAGAACCATAGGCTCTATCTTATACAGGCTGCAACTCCAAATTGGCATGTTGGCCATTCCCAGAAGATGGTGCTGAGGGGGCAGACTCCTTGTTCTCACTAGAGTTCATCTCTTGGGCCGGTGGAGGGTTGACAACGGTTGCAAGCATAGCAGCATTATCAGATAGATGATTCTTCATCTCTCTGTGTTCCTGACATATGGCACACCAGTGCATGCAGCAGTGCACAAGGCATGGGTCGCATGGCGCGTTCTGCAAACCACCAGCATGCAGAGTCAACTAAGAACAAACATTACATCTATCTAGATATTGAGACACAATGAAGGAATGGTCAATTAGAACTCCTGTTCCTGGTGGATAAAACCAATTCTTTATTTGTTTCACCAGGCCTATCTGTTCCAATGCAACAGGATTGGTCTTAATGAAGTTATTCTTGTTTAAGTAATAATGCAAACCATGCCAAGGTGAGATGCAACTTCAGAAATGTGTACATCTTATGTAACTTTACACGTGAATCCTCCCATAAATATGGGCTGTAGAAATTGAGATGTGAACTAAAAGAAAATTATAGCTGCTAATAAGTAATCATATTTGACATTTGCACCTTATAGTTATGGACATTGGATCTTATTACTGCATCTGCTGACAAAAACTAGTCATATGCAGAACACATAGAGATTTAGAGAAGAAGGCACCTTGAGATGATATTTTTTCTGCAATGACTGTCGAAACAGACCAGTATAGATTCCACACATCCACCAAGTGAAGAAAAGGCTCTCACAGATGAGAAATGATGTGTTCGGGTCAATACCATTGAAGAGTGCAGTAGCTGCTGCAACTGCCATTCCACCTTCAACACATATTGCATGGCAAACACAAGCGTTGGTCCAAGGAATATCTTCTCTCAAAGTTTCAACATTATGCCCAAATAGCACACATGGGCAAAAGAGTCCAGTCCAGCCTGTAACAAAGCATTAACAATTATGGAATGAATCATGAACAAATAAAGAACAATCACAGGCATGCATGAGAAAAAGGCACTGATATTCCGGGGGCAATATAGAAGCAGCCATTATTCTGAGGGAAAATTACACTCCTCTACATAAAACTGGGATATTTTTTCATATTGCTATTTTGTTTTTGTACCTTGCATTCAAGACAAACAAATGATCTTTCAAGGGACTGCCAAGGATATGAGAAGCCTCTTATCCTTTATCAACAGTCACAAATGCCACTGGCATGCAACTTATGTTTATGTAACCAATAATGATTAGAATTTGAAAACTCATCTCACCAAATTTGCATTGTTTGCACAGCTAATCAAGCAAGTCAGTTCTTTTGGTCCTAAAAAATATTGAACTACAAACTTGTTACAGCGCCCTCTTATCGTAGTCACCTACCTGATTTCAGTTTCCAATGGTTCTGCTTCCTGAAGTCTACAATTACTGCTTTACATATCAGAAGAGGTACTGCAATAGTTTCATAAATGTCCTTAGATGAAACTAGTACTACTATTGATCTGACTGAAATAGACGGATCCCTAAAATGATTTCATTTACACGTTAACACATCATATGAGCCTTTCTATCAACACCATGAGAGCAAACCAGACGAAGCACAACTTCACATTTACCAGGACTGCTGAATAATAGATTTTGCCGGAAACTGTATTACGTTAACATCTAAGAGTCTAACTTGATAAGCAAGCAAACGAAACCCTTACAACTCTCAGTATCTTCAGCACAACCAAAAATCCCAGTTGTCCAATCTTCATCAGCAGGGGGCTCATGGCTTTCAGGTAGAGCTTGTCCACATTCAGCACACCTATGAATAATCAACTGCATGAAACTACACATAATCAGCAGCAATTTAATTGGAGAAAGGGGAGAATATCCAAGCATGGATTTCATGCATTGCACTGTGCCATGACAACAATGCAGGTATAAAATAGATTTAACTGAAGGAATCATGAGCCAAGTAGGAAAAGAATTTTCCTTAATTACTCTTGACTTCCATTTCATGATAAAAGGTACAAATACCTGTAATACATATAGGTTTAATGCTTTGGAAATAGGATTCAAAATTTTCCCAAGAAAAATCAAAAAGCTTTCTCTCTTCCTGATGCATCTCCGTTTAATCTATCGGTTATTAACACCATCCCCTCAAATGGACAGATAATTCACATTTTATACATAAAATGCACCATAAGAAAAACACAGGAATGCTTGTAGTGGATTACTGAAAGCTAAAAAATATAATGAAACAGAGTGAATCATCGTTTTGACACGGGCAGTTAAACTGCCTATTGGGAAGCTGAGAAGATGTAGAAACTCAAAAGAAAACCAACACTACGAACATTATATATTATTTGCCACCGCCCACATTTCTTCTTCTACATTTTCGCGAGAACTAAACAAATGCAAGCGCAGAACATGATATGACCCAAAGATTGCAATGAGGACCAACGCAGAGATTCAGATTCTTACATTTGCATGCACGCCCTATACATATGCACGTATATGCATTTCTGCGCACAAACGAAGAAACATACAAGGTAATACCTGCGGGACTTGAATGGGTTGATTGAGTTCCCCAGGCGTGATATTCTCGAGGGGTGCCTGATCCCTGGTCAGCTTCACGTACCGTGATTGTGTATTTCCGTCCGCCATCTGATCCTATGCGCACCTAGCTATCAGCCACTTTATATTATCCACGCATATGATTTACGCACATGAAGAAACGCAACAAAGAGGAAGAGAAAGGAAAACGAAAACTCGAATTGAGAAGAATGTGTGAGGGACTCCAAATCTGGAGAATCCTTCATCTACCATGAGTTTAAACATCCTGGTGTTGGCAATTCCTTGATTGCTGCATCGAAAGCGTGGCACCCATGAGCGTTGCTATCTGAAACGACGTCGCCGCCAATGTTGTTTTTAATTGGTTAAAATTCGGTAAGACCAGGAAGAAGGAACTTTTGGGCCAAACACACCCGACCTTTCCTAGTCAATTGGGCCGATATGGCCCGTGATTATGAGCCCAGCCAGAACCAAGGGGGTTGGACCGGGACTAGGAACCCGACCGGTATGGAGCACGTGTTTCCACTTGACCGTTCCAGATTAAAAAAGCTAGTTGTATAATTTAACATTTCAACTCCCTATATCACTTGCTCTGTTCAAAATGCTGCTACTCTTAGAGAGTAAGCGTGCGACTTGATCCGCATGAAAAGGTCAATTTGTCATACTGGATATCATGGTGGTCTTTGGTAAATATCTTATCAGAATATGCTACGTTAATAAAGTAACACTCTTTTCAGCCAATAACACCAGCGGCCAATCAAAGGATTTAGGGAAAAAGATAAGCCAGAAGCTTATTCTACATGTCTTCTCTGGATGAGTACTTGGAAGAGCTGTGAGGTTATGTAACAGGAGAAGAGAGAGCAAGATGGGAGGAGGGGCTATGCACATAGAGCTCCCAGTAATATATAACTTCAAAACGTCTTCTTCTGGTGTTCCTTTGTTATCTTCTTCCTCCAATCTCAACCTACCAGTTTCAGCCAATCCTGGGGCGCCTCTTGGATCTTCTTCTACTGGTTCTGGCTGTTCATGTCATAGTGGTACCTGGACAAAAGTAGACTCTGTAGATGGAACGGAAGATAAAAGAGCAAGTGGGTCTTTGAAGAACTTCGTTTTCGGGTCAGTTCCATCTCGACTCGAAGTCGAAAGAGCCGTAGCTGCTCTGCAAAGGTGAGCTATCTTTGTGATTTCTTAGTGATTATGATTTCTGGATCAAGTTTCATGAAGTTGTATTTTATGCTACAACCTTAGAGTAATTGACACACCATTTTCGCCTGATTTCCTGTTAAAGTGAACAGTTGAGAGTACGGCACAAGGAGGAGTTTTGTTCTCTGTTTTCTTTCTGATCTGTCTGTTTCTGTGTTTCCCTCGGGCATGAATAAATTATCTGATAAGAATTTCCTATGTGGACCAGTTTTACGCAACGGATATCTTCATTCGGACCAGAGTTAAAATGGCTGCATCCCATGTTCGAGTCTTTTGACCCAAAGCTATTGCTACCTAAAAAGTACAGGAGGGTGTTTGATGCTTTTCGCTTGCTGCAGGCAGAATCATCCATCAAGGTGATGCTTTCTGGATTCGCTTTCCTTTTGGTAGAAGTTCAGATTATTACCTTCTGATTAATAACCCATGCATGTACGTTTATCTTCTTTGAATTATGTTGCTGAGGAAATTAAAATCCCCTGTAGAGACTGGTGGTTTCACTGGCATCTGATAAAGCTGTGTGGGATGCGGTTATGAACAATGAAGTAGTTCAGGAGCTCCGCGAGTCCGCCTACTCAGGTTTGCATCTTAAATCTGGGGAGAACTTTTCTGTTTCTTATGCCTTATTAAATGCGTGCTCATATATCTAGCAAGAACCCTGAAAGAGCTGTTGAAAGATTAGGTTTTTGTAGATCACGCAGATCGATCAACACTCAGCATAAGCAAAGAATGCATGAACATGAGAGAATTTTAGGATTCTTTCTCTTCCTTTTCCCCTAACATGACTATTTTTGCAGTCCAAAGTCGAGGACTTGAAGAGTATAAAGAGGAAGAATTAGGGTCACTAACTATCAGCATTCTAAGGTGGATTCTTGATGTTACAAAATCTAGAGTGACAGAACTCATAGAGAGAATACAGTCACTTGTCAATGAGCTATTCCGAGCAAGTTCAAGGGACAAAACAGCAGCTGGAAATGAAGGAGACAAGTTAGAAGAAATCCTAGGGTCATCTTTGCTTATCTCCATTGTGGTCCTGTTGATTGTTGTTATTGCTCGGGCTCAGAGAGCCTGATTACCAATTGGCAACAGACTAGAGATAGTTCGATTCAACTGGCTGAAGGTTACATAGAATCCGCTAGCAGTTGTCATGCATATTTGACAATTGAAAATAATTCAGAAGCTTGGTAATGGGTAATATTTTAGCTCATTCATTCTATTAGCATCAATATGGCCTACTCAGTAAATACCAATATGGCCTACTCAGTAAATACCAAGTGCCAAGAAATGGTGAGTTAGTTGATGATATGGGTTAACAAAGAAACCACAATCTGGTAGAGGGGAAAAGAGAAGCTTAATTATGAATCACAAACACCACCTCTGATGGTGTTGGATGGGCTCAACAATGTAATATACCCAACAGGTTGTAACAATCACTAATGAAAAACATCTTTCTGAGGGCCAAGCATCACTAAGGAAATATCAGCAACATCGCAGCATAAATGCTTTTCCTCTCGGTCAACTGGAAAGGCTGATGCTACCTAGTTTTCAAGGCTTTTCAGATTATGCAGGATTGTGTAATATCTGATGATCAAGACATCCAAAATCTAGGACCCATCAATTCACGATCTGCAGCAGAACCTTGGCTGGCAAGTTTTTGAATTCGCGAAGAGAACTCCTCAGCCTAGTAACATTAAAGAGACTGTCAGTCTTCTTGCTATCAAAAAATGTAATAGTCATAAAAGATCACAAACAAGTGAGAAGAAAAATGGATTAAACTATCCATGCATTCTTAATTCAAGTTTCCTGTAGCATCAAAGAATGAGGAGACTTGTCAAAGTTTTTGTTGATATTTCTCTCGGGTCAATTTGATGCAAGTGGAAGCTACATCTAAAGCAGAATGACAATTGACCAAACATGTATCACCACACAAAAGAAATGTTTACATCAAGTCTAACCTACATGGGCACTATAGCAGAAGAGCAATGGAAACATAATTAAAATACTATTGGTTAAAAGTGCCTGAGGTTCTCTCTAAATGCTAGAAACTGACTAAGCTGGCAGGTACCTCAAACAATTCATATAATTGAAAGAAAAAGTGAAGTTTATATGACATACTAACCTTCTCGTCAATCCACATTAAAGAACTTAGTTGATTGTTCAAGATCCGGACAACCACATCGAGTGGAGTCATTCCTTCAATTGTATCAAGTTCTCCACCCTAAACATTTATGAGGTACATAACATCAGTTACGTAGCAAAAATTAATCAAAAGAAGTCTACTCAATGAATTGAGAGCTCTCACCTGGCTGGCATTTAAAGTCTGGATAATTGATTTGATCTGTTCTGTCATCTGCTCCAGTTCCCTCTCTATAAATTCAGCTTGCTCATACCTGAAATGAAACCCAAGTGAAGCATGTCAAAAATCACAATTCATTTTAAAAACCATAGTTAAGCCATTTTAAAAATCATAACTGCCAATCTTCAAAGAATTAGTTTCAAATTTATGTCAAATGCTCTGCCACAGAAAGTCACAAGATAGAACTAAAACCAATATTCAGCATGTTTGCTTGTTTATCAAAGAAATTGTTTGTTTATAGCTTACTAAATAAAAAATCCGACACTCAGCATTTAACAGTACCAACTGACTTTACAAACCACATCAACATAATTGAAATATTGAAATGTACCACGTGTCCGATGAATTGGATGGATATAATTAGCAAAATTGGTTTACAGGATCCAATTGTAGATCCAAAACCTCCCCTAAATCCCATTCAGCTCAGCTCAACAAGTCCTTAATCCCAAACCAATCAAGAACAACCACATGGATCCCTTTCTCCTCCAATATACCAATCCAAGGGCAAATCTACAGCAAAGTTTTTACTGCTCAACCTATGTAGTTTTTGGCCTATCTATGATGCTTTCGTACTTTATCTTTGGAAAAACCTTTCTCCATTATTACTAACAAATCTCTAAATTTGGCCAAACGACATATTCCCAAAAATCAACATGCAATTAGTTCCATAAACCATCATCATCATCCAACTCCCATAACAATTGCATGCACATACATTCGATTACGGCATGCACACCGGACAAACAAGACACTTCAAACTTAATAGACAAGATTTACTAGTATGCAAAAGTAAGGACATATACAAATGAAGTAAAAGGTGAAATGTATCTGAATTAAGAGCCACGAAAGTCATAAAATATCAAAGAAATGAGGTCCCACATTGCATCTCTCGTAGATGCGGCTTCATCATCAAGAAGCAATCCACGTTCATCCTTGTAAATACGCTCAGCTTCGTCTTCTATACTCTGCAAGGCCTTGTCAACCTATCACAATAAAGAAACAGGGAAATGCAATTCATTATAGAAATCAAGCGAACATATGTTATTACAAATATGCACATCCTTCACTAAAACATGCAATAAGCATAAAAGAGTGAGCAAGGGGAGACGGGGAATAAACACATACAGATGAAAAACTTCATTGAATACCTCTTGTTGATGAGTCTCAATTAACTCTAGCTGCCGCTCCAAGCTAGCTTGGGTCTCAACTACTTTTGCCACTTCAATCTGAATTAAAATTTGGAAATTAGACAAAGAGGACCAGAAAAAGCACTTTAAGGGGAAAAATCAGCCTATGACATAGAACATGCTTTGACAAATAGTAAAAAGGCATAATATGATAACTGTTAAACAGCAACCATAAAAAACAAAAACCTTCTCAAACAGTGAATATAATCTTTTTCTCTTATATACACTAAAGAGAGCGTGAAAACTTTCGAAAACACATAGTGTCCAACAAAATGTCACCTCAAGCCTGAGAAGAATGTCTCGATTCTGCAAGATACGCTTATCCCACTCAGCTATTGCACTAGCTTGCTTTCGGAATTTCCCAGTACGCTCTTGTAGCTCAGCATTCCACTCTTTGATAATCTTCCAACACAAGAGAAATATATAAAATTTCAGAAGGTCAAATGACAGAAAACCAAAAATTAGATATAGAAATAATTGTGGTAAGAACATCAAATTGTAATGATGATAAAATAAAAGGTAAGCTTTCCCTGAAATATCGCTTGCATTGTTTCCCCTAGAGAAGGCAACTTCCAAGAATAAATAATGAGGAAGCATTTATATCCTCCCTAGTTATATTCATATTTTAGAGAACAGATCAATATCTTGTTTCCCATTATACAACAGTGAATATCTGCTTCACTTTAGCATATTGCACCATTCAGCTAAGTGGCCACAATATTAAATCCAAAAGTCATATGACATAAAACTGAAGTAAAGAAATGAATGGCAAGGAATAGAAGCGCAAATGCATACCTCCTCCACAGTCTTCCCAGTGATTTCAGATGGTAATTTTGGTGTAGTAGATACTGCAGCACTAACACTTGAACTCATTCTGTGAGACAAGCAACACATAAATAAAAGAATGAGTTAGATGAAAAACCATGACCTTGCTTCATGTTTATCAAGGTAGAAATCATCATGCTCAACATTAAAAGAAGTATTATTCCAGACAAGATAATTCACAGAACTCAGAGAACACATACAACCAAGTCAGTTTCAAAATAAAGAGAAAACGATATGCTTAAAGCATTCATATTGGTTTATAAATTAAGATCCTCCTTATTATGAAAAATAAAGAAACATAAATCATCACATACAAAGATTGATTTTTGTTTTTTTTTTTTAAAAAGGTGGAAGATAAATAGGACAAATTTTTTATTTTCTATGAGACAGCAATATGCAATTAAAAAGAAACAAAAGGTTTACATATACAGTTGACGGGCAAGAAAAAGAATGCATACCCACTACTCGATGCTACAACAAGAGATAATGATGTTTGAGCTGCAGAGGCACCGGAATTCGAAATTGCTGAAGGTGCAGAAGTTGAAGCAGGGAGACCTACAGAATGAAATTATAAGAACTTCAGTAAGAACAATCTGATACTAGATTTGGACAAATCAGCCTTTTAGAGGCCGAGTGGTAACTCTAAAAGAAAAACATGATTTCAAGCTTAAAAAAAAAAAAATCAGATGCATATGTTTAATTGTCATATATCAAAATCATGGAGAGGAAAAAGACATGTAACTATTGGCCATTAGATGCCATTATCCTCCAAAAATTTTAACTCTTGGCTTAATAACTTTGTAGAAACCCTTGTTGCTTGGATTCATGTTAAAGAGCTCACCTAGTCCAGCGCTCATAAATCTTTTATCATCATAAACATAATGATATGTAATAAAACAGTACATGATAGCTAGGCGGAAAAGAATAAGACAAGCAAGATTTAGTATTGCTAAGAAGCAAAAGCTTATACAATTCTAGACCCTGCCATTGCACCCCTCTGCAGAGACAGTGGCCTCCACAACTGGTACTATTAACAAAAGAATGATGAAGGCTAACACTTGATTGGACAACACCACCATAGGGAAAACCTAAAGCAACCATTTGTGTAGCCACTCGACACTCCTCCGTATCTGCCAGTTTCTCTTTCACAAAGTTCCTCCTTTGATCTTCGCAATGCCCAACCATCAGACAACCTCTTCAACAGCGTTATGCACAACATTTGAAATATTCATGCTTCACTAACTCATCCTACTAACTCATCCATCACCTGCTCTCTGCCTCTCCCTTAACCAAGTGCAGTGTGTCACTTAAGCAAAAATGCTGACCATACCAGAGAATGCCTAATAATTTTCACCCAAGGAAAAAAATGATCCGGGAATGCACCAGAGTAAAAATCTCATCTAAAATTGAAGAACAAATGCAGATGGGTTTCCTCCAACCTCCGTGATAGTTGTCCATGATGTAATAAAAGAAATAAGAGTAGTTTCCTAAAAGAGTCACCACCAAGTACATTTCATTTACAACATAAATCTATATCAGTTTGCTCTGATGATTCCTGACCATAAGAACTCGACAAGCTACCCGACATCCTTAATGACTATATAGGTGACTTAGTATTCACCCAATTTATAGACCAATAACACAAACCCTCAGGTCAAAACAGGCTAAATTATGAGAGACATAAAACTTATTACTTTACGAGCTAAAAATAAACCACAAATAGCTCACTGAATACAGGGGCAGCCGTTGTGGATTGTGCTTGTGCAGATGATGATGGAGCTAATGTCTTGGTCGATAAGGAAAAACCAGTGAAAGAACTAGCAGTCCCGGAGGAAGCAGCTGAGCTTGACACACCAAAACCAGTAAAAGAACCTACAGTAGCAGATGGCACAGCAGAACTTGCAGGGACTGCTGCTGAAACTGCACTAGCAGACAAGGAAGAAGAAGTGACACCAAAAGAAGGAAATGCTGGTGTAGAAGCCGAAGCTGAAGAAGTTGTACTACTAGCGGCGGGAGTTGAAGCACTGGTGGTGGTGGTGACAGTCGAAAACAAGGGTGCTGAAGATGTCCCCAATGACAGAGACGGAGGTTTCCCAGCAGCAGGGATGCTAGAGGCTGTGGCAGCTGATGAAGCAGCATTGCCAAAGCCGAAAGAAGATTGAGAAGCTGAAGAGGAGTGTGTTCCAAAAGAGAAGCCAGAAGAGGTTGCTGAAGAAGATGTCAGTGAAGGAGCTGTAGTAGATGCAGCACTGGATGTAGAACTTGTCGTACTCTTGGAAAATGCTGAAGTTCCCGGGAAAGAAAATGCTGTGGATGCCGCAAAAGGAGAAGCTGAACTTGAACTTGAAGAGAACAGATTTGGGGCTGAAGGAGTAGTACTATGGGCTGAAGATGAAGAACCAAACAATGAACTAGCAGTAGAAGTTGTTGTTGTTGAAGAAGAAGATAATACAGAGGAAGCACCAGAAGACCCAAACAGTGAAAGCCCAGGGCTCGTAGAAGAAGAAGAGGTCCCGAGCAAGGATGAACTCGCCCCAAACAAGGAAGGCGCAGAGTTCACTGTAGACGAGGCTGCACCAAAAATTGATGGACTTGAGCTCACCGCAGATGAAGAGAGCCCAAACAAGGGCGGAGGCGAACTCGCTGTGGAGGAAGTAATGCCAGAAAAGGGCGAAGGCGAACTCGTCGTGGACGAAGATGTCCCAGAAAATGGCAAAGGCGAACTCGCCGTGGACGAAGATGTTCGGAATAGGGGCGAAGACGAACTAGCCGTGGATGAAGCTGCTCCAAAGAAGAGCGAAGGCGAACTAGATGTACCGAACAAGGGGGAACTAGCTGCAGCTGTAGCAGTTCCGAACGAGGAGGAACATGTACCTGACGCGGATGAAGACGCCCCGAACAATGACGAACCAGAAGCAGTAGTGGACGCAGATGAGCCAAACAGAGATGGAGCAGAACCTGACGCAGCAGGAGCGGAACCGAACCCGAAAGAAAAGGAAGGGGCTGATGAGGAGGACCCGAACCCGAAAGAAGGGGACTGGCTGGGATTTGAGGAGGTGTTTAAGGAAACTGAGAAAGGAGCAGACGAGGAGCTAGGGTTTGAGGAAGCAGATCCAAATGAGAATCCACCAGCAGTGGCGAAGGATCCCGATGAGAATGGCGAGGAGGAGGATTGAGATTGGAAGGAGAAACCTGACATTGTCCCTGTTCTCGATTTCCTTATCTCCCTCTGTCTCGATGTGGCTCTACCTCCGCATGAGACTGTTGCCGGGGCCGGGGTTTCGGAAAAGTAGGGGTTTTCATGGTGGGAGCACGAGGGTTTCCGTTTCTTTTCTGGGCAGGCCATAACGGAATTTGGGCTCTTGTTTCAACTGTTGAAAGATTGGGCCTCTTTTTAATAGCAATAGGCCATGTCCGTGGGCTTTTAGAAAGTAGGCCTACAATTTGCCAGTAACGTTGTACATCTAACCGGACTACATACTACCCAGCATCAAGATTTTTTTTTAATTTGATTTTTAAAAAATTAAAATAATAAATATTCGAAAATATTTTATCTATTTTTTATATTAATATAATAAATTATAAAAAAACATACTTTTTATCTTTTTTTTTAATTATATCAACATAGCTCAAATAAAAAAGTCACATTTACCATTTTGAACAACATCAAGTCAATCCTGTGTATCTGGAACAATTCTGAAATTATTGCATTATCTAGAAAACAAATGCAGCCGCTGAATATATTCAATTAATTTGAGATGGTTCTAATATTACAAATATTTACTCTTTGCAAGTGACTAAAGTCTGGTAATACCACAACTAAATCCGGACCACAAAAATGCAGGGTGAAAAAGAAAAAGAAAGATTTAACTACTTCATTGATTTGCAGCTATACAGATACACATGATACATTTTAATTTCTTCACATGTTCTTGTTCTTGAACCATTTGGAAAAGCAAGAAGACCCATTAGTTGGCGTTGGCCCAAAAACCATGAAACCCAAGAGGAAAATTTAAGTGCTTAGGCACTTCAAGTCTTGCTACGAGAGCATCACTTTCTCCAATCCTCTTTGAATCGAGAATAACAAGATAACACCTTTGTATGGAGACAGCATACTGCAGATCAACTTAAACTGTGTCAGCAAAACTTAATTTTGAAAGAAGAAAACGGTCCATGAAGAAGACGCATGACCAACCATAAAATGGTGAAGTAATGTCTGACCTCAACCACGAGAAGATAGCCATCATCTTCTTCAATGCCTCTGGGGACAAAAATAGGCTCACCGACGTATCTTCGAGCACCAACGGACCATGTACGGGAAGACTTTGTGGCCACGTTCAGCTTCACCAACATATCAAAGGGGAAATGAGGCAGTGTTCGGCGAGACCCAGAAGATGTTGCTGCATAAAGGTAAGTATGCTTGTTGCCAGAAAAGGCTGGGTTGGTGACAGGAAAATCTGATGGCTTACTCCATCCATTCAAACGCTCTATACAGCATTTTCCGCCGTTGGTATCTTCACCCAAGTTGATGCGCAACTGAATCAAATGAGATGATTAATTTGTTCGTTCAATAAAAAACCATGCGACCTGGAGAAGTTATTTGCTTAAACAAAGTTGCAGGTGATAAAATATCCACAAAGATTCTTCTAACATGTTTGCTCTGCATATCATCAATCAGTTGTTTTCAATTCATCTAGTAAATGTGTTGGAAGGTGAGAGATATGAATATTACCTGAATAAGATGGGGCAGCAATTCAGTTTCACCTTCTTTTACATTCATGATTGAGGGGTCTAGTTTACCACTTTGCCAATTATATCCTGTCCAATTCCAAGGTTTCAACAATTCATGTCAGCATCATGAGTGAAAGTTCAGCGATAATGAGATCTCTAAACTGTGAAAGGCATTACCTCTTGGAAGCAGCCCAGACAAAACAAATGACATAGAATTCTTGCAGACTACTCACCAAACATTTTCTGAAAATTGAACCACTGATAGGAGCAAGCACAAGCATGCATTTGGATCTCCAAATTCCCATTGGCATTTGCAACCTCAAAGGCGTTGCCAACATGTAGCAGCCACAACTGTGAGGGAGCATCCACAGGCACTCTCCAATCTCTGTCTCCAACAGATCTATTGGGAAATCGAGGAAGCAAGTAAATTGGAGAAGTGGACTTGCTTGGATTCACTGACAGTGCTGATATCATCGGAGATAATCCACAAACTGCTGTCATTGATCCTGAACTTACATAAACAATCGAAGCTTATGATTTTCAAGACTTTCTAGGATATTAACAAATTCGTAAAATTTTCTCATGTAATGTACTCATTATGTTCTTATGTTTGCATGCAGGTCCTTACCAATGACATCAAGCTTGATGCGGTTGGCAAATAGTATGTAATGAGTATCCGTGAAAGCCCAATCGTGGATCATTAAATGGTCAGGAATGCTGAATTCTTGCCTCTGCAGCAACTTGAAATCTGAATCGTATTCTGCAAATAGGAGGTAGCACACAAATTAGAAGATCATGAATCTCGTATTGTCTTTTATTGTATATCCCACATAAATCAATTATAAAAGAAACAGAACTTTATTTACCATAAAATGTAAATTTGCTGCGAGGAAGCAGCATATCCTCTGCATTGCATGACATTGTAAGAAGTCTATTCCTTTGAGCATCAACCTTGTAATGAGATAGCAATCGCTTTGCAGGCATCTTAAACACACCTGTGCAACTTGGTGAAAAAGCGTACATTGAGATACATGAAGGATGTTGGAAACTGTTTCTAACTCAAAGTAATTGTCCAGAATCTTTGAACAACATGAAAATGAATAACCACATCACCATTTTGACATCAGGAATGATAGCATTTCCTTGCATCAAACTAAGCGTACAATGGATACCTTAGATGTTTAGATGAAGAAGACCAGAATATATAGCTCACCGTAAAAGTAACATGACTATTCATTCAGTTAATCATCAGCAGCTGAAAACAGCTACTCTCTGAATCTCTGATCCACAAGTTATGAAATCAAATGATTTTGTTGATGATCATGAACTGCCCAGTTTCTAGGGGACTTAACAATTCAATCTGAAGAATACGATATGAAACATACTAGTTACGCACTCACATCGATTGTTTGTGAACTAGGAGAACTCCTATGGTCCACTAGGGAGCAAATTAACTTCTCTATCTCTCTCTCTCTCTCTCTCTCTCTCTCTCTCACACACACACACACACAGACGTCTTCGAACTAATAAAGGAAAAAATTAGCAGCTACTTTAGCTATGGCGACAAGAGGCCGGCCGTGATGTTAAAACAGAAACTCGTCGTGATCTGGAAAGATCATTTTAGCGTCATCAAGAAACTAATATAGTAATTAATGCATATACGTACCATTTAGAATTGGTGTCAACAAGCCTGCAGCTATAACCCAGGCATCGGCTTCCTTCTTTGGGCGGTCCTGCATCGAATCACAGCCGTCCATCACATTGAATATTCCGATGGTATCCAACGTCTCAGATTCAATCTCGTAGGGTTCCCCACCTTCCCAGAGGCACAGTAGTCTCCCTCCCCACCTCAGGACGCTAGTATTTGCCACATTTTTCATGACCTTTGTGTTACCAAATATCTTACCCCCTTTCAACACCGAAAACGGGCCTCGATGTGTGAACCGCCAGGTGTCCGTTACGGGATCATGCTCCTCCACTTGGGCCTCCGTCCTCACGTACTTAGCCATGAACTTGACCTCTCCAGTTATACCGTTGATACCAAAGGCCCTAAGGTAGCCGTGACCATCCAGGGGATGCACCGTTGAGCCGTGGTCATCGGTGAAGAGGCCCGGACCGGCAAGGTAGTACGTGCCGGAGGGAAAGTCGTGGGGGAGCGCACCATCGACGACTCGCAGAGAGACCGGTTCGACCGTCTCCGAGCGTTGTGAGACGAACAAAAATTGGTAGTCCCAAAAGGCTGCCACGGAGTCATCCATGTCTACAGTTAAGCTGCTGGAAACGTTGATATCGGGGGCTGATATTGATATGGCACGAGGAGGCTTGACCGGCGGTGAGATTCGGTGCACCCTGGGGACGTCCACCGGTGGGAGGAACTTCGGTAGAATAACATGACAAGGTTTGGCTTGCATTTTGTTGGACAAGGATTTTTGGGGGGGGGGAGAGTGAGGCCTTTGCTTTTGTGCGGTACAAACGAAGAAGACATGATGGGTTATTTATACTCCGTAGAGGAATAGATGAAGATCCTTCATACAAGTATTCACCTCCACTGTTGGTTCTAATTACAGATTTGCCAGTTCTGTGGCTGCATGTTCGGGGACTATGAGCTTCTTCCAATATGGATGGTGGGGTACAATGTTGGGCTTATCATGGAAGACAAAGGAAGGAATTTGCACGTAAAATGGCAGACACAATGCTCCGTTGTTAAATTTCTTCTTTGTTTTTTAATCAGACCGCAAGCCTATTCTTACCATTATATAAACAACTCTAATGGTAATAGATGTTTACTTATCTTCAAGTGGTCAAAGCCAACACATTTATATGCAATGAAACGATCAAAACTTGTTGCTACCTATCCAGCAAGGTTATGGTCTTGATATGTAGAGAGGCTTTTTTTTTTGGGGGGGGGGGGGCGCTGGGGCGAAGTGATTATTGTGCAAAAATATGTAAGAAAGTAAATATTGTCACCTTGGGTTATATTGAGCTTATTAAAAATGATATTTTTTTCAATATTGATATTGCTTGTATTGAGCTCGAACTATAGGCTTTTCTGTTGAGACTTTACTTAAAGACTGTCTTAATTTCTCAGTTAAAATTATGTTACAGCTGACTCGAATCTTGATGTAGCAAAACAAAACAAATCCTTAGGAATCCACCATTTTTGGTCCGAAAGGTGATGCCCAAAAGTGGCAATGTGGTGATTTCGAGCACTGGGGATGGGCCACTAATACTATAAAATTAGGGCACTAATAAAACAATGATTAGGAGTTTGATACCAAAACGTGGTGTTGGTGTGATTCTCTTTAGAATAATGACAAAAAAATTGGGCCAGTTGTCTACTTTGGCCGTCTAGTGCGGAATCTGCTGAGCTCACTCCCAGCTCCGCAAGCTCCCGATTTTGGACCTTCACTGCATGGGCTTTTCTGACTTTATCTTCAAACGTGACTTTATGGATTTTTAAGTAAAAATGCTAGCTCGGATATTCCAAAAATTGAATTAAACTAATCGTGACACTTCAATCAAAGTCACCAGCTGGCCCAATGGCTAGCTCCATTGGACCATTGTCATCCAGACCTAAGAATTTTAATTTATTTTGTTTAATAATTGAATTGGGTTATGTCTATAAATTTCATAAATAAATTAGGGAATGAATCTTAAATATTTAATTGGATTGTCCGATCAACCAATTTGGTATGATTAATTAAATGAATTAAATACATTATAGTTTGAGTTTGAATTCATCTAATTTTTCTAAATTTAATATACCATTTTTTATATAATAAAATTTATCCTTAAAAAAGTAACATCGCTTATCAATATATTTAAAAAAAAATTCCATGCATACATTTATTTAATTAACATTTTCTTAATTTATATCTAACTCTTTTTATTTAATCATTTTATATTGTGATAAAAAGAAAAATGAAAGAGACCTTTTTTTTTTTGTGTGTGTGTGAACTCATATGTTTTTTAAAGACAACAAAAAATGTAAGTTTGTTTACAGGCATCTCCTTTATGTTTGTCTTGTCTTGGATATTTATTAGAAAAATATTGAAAATAAAAAATAATTAAATATAATATCTTTGTAATATTTTCACAATTATGTTTATGATATATAGGAATATTATTTTGTTTTATCGTTTTAAAGTTATCATAATTTTTAAATATATATAAAAAGATTGTTTTAAATTTTTACTTTTCTATACTTTTAATTAAATATTAATTTAAAAATATTTACAAACAAAATTTAACCTATTTATTTTTTTAAATTAGATCTTAGTGAAAATAATAGTAAAAAATTAATAGTATTTTTATTATTAATATATTTTAAAAATTACTCACCTAAATTATACTTTTCATTTTGATTTTATTCCTTAAATTTGAATAGTTTTTAATTAATATATTTTTTAATATTTTTTAAATAATATTAGTTATAAAGTTTTTTTTAAATAATGCTTAAAAATTTTTAAAATTTTTTGTGTTGATAATTTGAATATTGTTGTAAAAATTTTTATTTTTGATAAAATTTAATTTGATAAATTATATTTTTAAAAAAATAAAATTTAATTTAAGAGAGGACAAAATTTAAAAATTGAAATAATATTTTATTTTTTAAAATTAAATGTTTTATATTATTAAGACTAGTATCACTATGTGTAACTTGTGCGTAACATAAAATTAATGCACTATTGTTATTATTGCTGTCTTTGTGAGCTGTTGTCTCACTTTGACAACTAAAAACTAAACAGAGTCTAGTCTTTCTCTATATAGGACAAAAATTTATAATTGCGAATCTGATGATAAGAGTGACGAGTTGTTTTTTATTCAAAAGATTATTCATTCGCATGGTAGAATAAAAACAAAATAATGAAAAATAAATTTGATATTTTATTTATGAGTTTGTGTTTATGAATTTATTATTAGCTTACGTCATAAAAAAAATTGTATCATTCATCATTTCTTTAAATTTATTTATATTTATATTTTTAAATTTTTATAATTTTGAAAATTTATTTGATAACATGCCTAGCACTCATAGAACCATTAAATGTATATCTTAAATTGATTTTATTTGAAAGTTGAAATAACTTAAATTTATATTAATAAATTATAAGTAGTTTGGTATTGAAAAGTTATGATCTTTGATTTTTTAAAAAATATTATTTATTAAGTTAGATCTAATTATTCTTTAATTATATCAGATATTCTTGTTTATGATTTAAAAATTAAGATTTATATTTTATTTATATTTAATTACAAATATATTTAAAAATATATTTTAATAATTTAACATATTTTTTAAAAAAATAAATAAAATTTATTTATTAAATTATTACGAACTATCATCTTATAAAAATTCAATACAAATTAGTAAATTTAAATTCATATGAAAATTACTTCAATCATCACCAAGAATGGAATTGAGTCAATGACTCAACCCGTAATAAAGTGTAACAAATTTTTAAAATTAATAAATCAAATTAAATTGGTATATTTAAAAAATATAAGATACATGGTATATTCACGACATTTATAAGTTATTTTATCAAGTATTTAATAAATTAATTAAATGTGCTTTAAATATGTCGAGTATGGATTGAATCAATCAATTATATATAAATCAATTTGATAAATAATTTTTATTTATTTTTTTAAAAAATTAATATAAATAAATAAATAATTTACTATATTTTTACTTATAATATTAAAATTAGCAAGTAATATATATTTAGATTGAAAGATAGATTTTAACAATGAATAGTATTAATAAGCATTCAAGATTATAATTAAAAAAATCAACATATTGACTACATTTTCCTAAGATGAATTATTTTGGGAATAATGTACACATTTAAAAAATATAAAATATAAAATACTTTATTTTTAATATAATAACACATTAAAATTTGATAAAATTTTTTAAAAATTGATTCTATATGTACGATATATATATATATTAATTTAATATATAACTTAAAATTTACTAAAAAATTAATATATTATGTCAGTAATTTTTATTGATAAATTTTGTATATTTATAAAGTTTATTATATAAAATTTAATGAAATTTAAACTATTCAAATAAATTAATGTAATAACCTATTTGATTGATATTAATAAATTAAGATATAAAACTCATAATTTGTTTTTATTGAAAATATAATTTCAATTCGATTCAATTATTAAACGAATTAAACTAAAATTCATTAGATAAGCATGTCGAGTTTGTTAAATGTAGGCAAAACGATGACCAAATTGGGAGATGTGTGAAACTTAATGGTTAAATAACAAATAGTTATAATAAATCTCAATCATGTAAAATATGAACTTTAACTACATACTCATTTCAATGGAGATAAAATCAATCAAAAAATAAAAAAAAAACATAAAATTAATTTAATTTTGACCATAATCCGACACATGTTTTAGCTCAAAATACGAAAAATGACTCTTAACACAGATTTATCATGTTACTTCACCTTTCATGGATTTCCACATACAATGAAGCATATAACAAAACAAAATAATCAATATAAGTATTTATCTTCAAAATAGTTCCAGATTAGATGACCAATTCCACAAATTTAAAAGTTTGTTTTGCTGCAAATCTGCTAAAATATGGGGAAAGAATTGTGATTTAAGTTTGGTGAAAAAGGTAAGAGAAAGTGGCGTCTGACATTTTTTCTTTTTAGCTCCACAGAGATGGCGAATCATGTAATAATTTTGCCAAAAACTCATACTCAAAAGGCTATTAACAAAATTCCATCTAAAGAAATCAACACCCGCCAAGATTTCGAGGATACCCAAAGCGGTTCCGCCTGAGGAAGTAACAAGTTCAATTTTCTTTCTCTCCTTCCTTTTGAAGGTCACTGGCATTTCTCACACCAAAATTTTGCAACCAAAGATGAAGAACTACGAGCAGAGGCTGAAAGCAGCGGCAAAGATCATACTCGCAGAGGACGCACGCGCAGACTCCGCAGAGGTGAACTGCACAGCATTTGGAGTCACGGCGACGTTGAAACCTCACCAAGTCGAGGGAGTTTCATGGCTTATTCGGCGATATGTGCTCGGCGTCAACGTTGTTCTCGGTAGAGTCTTTGTTCGAATTATTCTTTTGAGTTCTGATTGATTGCTGAGAAACCGTATGAAAAATGGGAAAAAAGAAGAAGAAACTGGAACTTTTGATTCTCATGATAGTTCAGTTAAGCTCGTCTTGCTTATATTCCATTTCTTTCCTCTGGTTTGTAGACGCTGTAAGAAGTTTCAGATCGAGTACTCTTATTTCTGTCATTGATTTTTTTTTCTTTGGCATTAAATGGACGCACATGTTTCTGATTGCTGTCATTTTGTTGCAATTGCAGGAGATGAGGTATGAATTCTTTGGATTATAGAAGTCTTATGCATGCCACAAAATTTGTGTGTTAATGGTTCTTGTTAGGAAGTCACATCCAGGTATGGTGGACGCTGACTTGAGTTGTATCCAGTCAGCTTTTAGAACCTGTAGTTTAGTGTTTATCACTGTAGTTGTCTGTCTTAATGACTTCGATGTTGAATTTATAAATGATATCTTTAGCGCCAATATCTATGTTGAGCTTCAAGCATCTCAGACTGCCCTTTTTGGTGGGGAATTTGATACGACCTCCAAATTGTTATTGGTATCAGAAAATGAATGAGAATGTTATTTTAAAGGTATTTCATTTTCACTAGTTGATGCATGAATGACTAGTAGTATTGATAATAAGTGCCTGTTCTTGGTGATTAATTTTGGCTGCTAGGATATATCTTCAAACAATATGTAAGGTAGCTGCAGATATTGATGCTTTAGGTGAGTGACAATAAGATTGTAAGACTATTTAATTGCAGTGTGCTGCCTTTTAATCTTTCTCACGAATTCCTTAAATTAGCAGAGCTTAAAGCTGAGGCAATAAAGTAATACTTTCTGAGTTGTATAATATGCTATAATATTCTTTGATCATTATGTTTTGAGTTGAAGTAAATGATGGACAGATGGGACTGGGGAAGACTTTGCAAGCCATCTCATTCTTGAGCTACTTGAAGGTTCATGAAAGGTCACCTGGACCATTTTGTGAGTTAAGAGAGCCTTTCCTTGGATATATGGATTTGCATTAATTTATGCTTTTGGTTTGAGTTGCCCTTTTTTTTTCTTTAATTTTTTTTTGAATTATTTGCAGTGGTACTGTGTCCTCTGAGTGTTTCAGATAGTTGGGTATCAGAAATAACCAAATTTACTCCAAAGTTGAAAGTTCTTAGGTATGTTGGTGACAAAGATTACCGACGAAGTCTACGCAAGACAATATACGAGCATGTGAACCTGCCCTCTTTGTCATCTGATGTGAGTTTTTGTTCATGCTATCTTGTTTTAAGCATCATAATAAGGAAGGTCCATGAAATAAGTAATTATTTGGAATTCTTTTGCAAAATTATTGCAAGTTCTTCCTGGGTTTGTGTTTTCATAAATATAAAATTTTCCCATTGTATACATTTCTTCGCCTTATCATGTGGCAAACAATATTTATTTCATTTTATCTTCCATTTTCAGGTATTATTGTTACGTTTCGATGTACTACTGACAACATATGACATAGCATTAATGGATCAGGATTTTCTTGCCCAAATTCCTTGGCAGTATGCAATAATTGATGAGGCTCAAAGACTTAAAAATCCTTCCAGTGTATGTTTTAGCTATCCTAATATATCTATCATGTGTTTATGAAATTACATCTGTGTCATGGTAACTTTTTGGCTGATCATGAACTAATTATATGGTGTGACACTCCATTTGTCTTGTTCAACTGTGATTACTTGTGACATTTTACTACTTAGGGTGAAATTAACAACTATAGCAGAGATAGCACGTAAATTATTGTGTCTGTGTGTTTCTGTGCATGCAAAACAGATTGCATGTTAGAAATATATTATTTGGTTACTTGCACACATGTGTGCAGTTTGCAACTTGATGCCTTATGGTGTCCAAATCTGAAGCAACTTTGTGCCAGTTCATTGATGTGTGTTTTAACTTCCTGTCTGGGCTAGGAGACTCTGATGCATATACTATTAACAGGTTCTGTATAATGTCCTGCATGATCGCTTTCTCATACCTCGACGATTGTTGATGACTGGCACACCCATTCAGAATAATCTCACTGAAATGTGGGCTTTGTTGCATTTCTGTATGCCTTCAGTATTCGGGACACTGGACCAGTTCCTTTCTACGTTCAAGGAAGCTGGAGATTCTTTGTCAGGTTATCTTTTTACTGGTCACAAGTGAGCTATGCGAGATTGTTCTTCTACCGATATTTGCTTTACTGTATTAGAATTTGGGTGTTCTGTTTTGTACCTTTTTCTTTTTTTAATATCTTTATAACGTCTGTTTGTATATGCTTTATGGGTAAATATCAGTAGCCAGTTTCTCTGGATTTCTTTCTAGAGAATAGGTATGGCATTATTGATTTGTGAATGTAGCCATGGTATCATTGAACAGATTTTGAACCATCTAAGGTGAAGGAACAATTTAAAACTTTAAAATACATATTAGGGGCTTTCATGCTCCGGCGTACGAAATCTATGCTTATTGAGAGTGGGGACCTATTGCTGCCACCTCTTACTGAGATAACTGTGTAAGTTATCTACTCGTTAACTTTGACACCTTGCTTTGTTGTTTGTTTCTGATAACTTCTTTGAAAAGATTATTAAGCTGCTTAGCACTAAGATGCTTCATTTTGATAGGATGGCTCCATTAGTTAACCTGCAAAAGAAGGTATATAGTTCGATATTGAGGAAGGAGCTTCCTAAACTTCTCGCATTGTCTACTGGAGTTGCTAATCATCAGTCACTGCAAAATAGTGTAAGTTTGGTTTTCAGATGCTTGCCTAGTTTCTTATTGTAAGTTTAGCTTACTGATGAAAGCTTCAACACGTGACACACCTCATTTTTTCAGGTAATACAGCTACGAAAGGCATGTAGCCATCCCTACCTCTTTCCAGGTATTGAACCAGAACCATATGAAGAGGGTGAACATCTTGTTCAGGTAGTCATCTTATTTTAATTTTGTACAATAAAGGTAGTGAATATGAGTTCAAATCAAGTTGTTAGAGTCTAAAACCATCTGATGCAACCTCTTTTCTTCCTTCTAACTGTTTATAGTTTACCTCAATCTCTCTTAGAATGTTCACCTATATTAATTGGTGACAACCTGAGCAGGCCAGTGGAAAACTTATAGTTCTGGACCAATTACTTCAGAAGCTACATGAGACTGGACACCGTGTCCTCCTTTTTGCTCAGATGACCCATACACTTGACATATTACAGGTTTGTCATCTCCATCCTGAAATATATTAATATTACTTGCATGTAACTTGATATATTACAGGCCTCTTATCTCCATACTGAAATACGTCAAAATTGCTTCAGCTGGACTGCCTACTTTATTGTGCATAATAGAAGTTTAAATAGTATCTATTGTATGCAATATAGGATTTTATGGAGTTAAGAAAATATTCCTATGAGCGTCTTGATGGATCAGTTCGGGCTGAGGAGCGCTTTGCTGCAATCAGAAGTTTCAGTGGGCATTCAGCTCATGAAAGTGGTGCTTTTGTTTTTATGATCTCAACTAGAGCTGGGGGAGTTGGTTTAAATCTTGTGGCTGCTGATACGGTGAACCCTGAACACTTAATTAATTTCTTAGTTTTTTTTTTCTTAAGATGGAAGCTGTGATGTGTACTTCAGTAAAGAGAATGATTTTATCAGTCAAAAACAAAATTATATCTTCTGTCTACAGTTGAAACTTGAAGACATTATCGCAAAACTTTTACATGAAACTCAGTCTATTCTGGTCTTGGTCTGGATTCTAAATTCCTGCTTGAAACCTGCGAGCTCCGGCTTGAGTTTCCTGCTCTAATTATGAGACAATTCCCCATTAGTCCATGCATCATCAGGTAATGTGCTTCGTTTTTGATAGGATGGCTCCATTGGTTAGCCTGCCTGTCCTATCCATTTCATGTGCTACCTTTCTAAAGTTGGAATAAGTTCAATGATGAGACTGCTCGAGATTAAGAGTGTTTCTTGGTTTAGGAATTTTCTAGATCTGAACTTGCCCTTGAAGTTCTTCTATGCTCATCCTACATATATATTTATGATATATTCGTGCATCTGATTGTGACTAATTCAAATACATGATGCAGGTTATATTCTATGAACAAGATTGGAATCCCCAGGTGGACAAGCAGGCTCTGCAGCGAGCACATCGGATTGGCCAAATGAATCATGTGTTATCTATAAACTTAGTTACTGGATGCACTGTAGAGGAAGTAAGATCTATTGAATAGTCAACTTTCGATCGCATTGTATCTGTTTATTGATTGCTAATTAGTTGATGCAGGTGATTATGCGGAGAGCAAATAAAAAGTTGCAGCTTTCCCATAATGTTGTAGGAGATGATGTTGTGGACCAGGAAGGGAAGGAGACAGAAGGCCTTCAGATGGGTGACTTGCGATCTATCATATTTGGATTACACATGTTTGATCCTACAGAGATCAATAGTGAAGAATTGGGTGGCTTAAAGGTTTCAGAATTTAATTCCTTGGCTGAAAAGGTTGTTGCAATGCGTTATGAACAAATAGCTGGACACGATGAGAGAAAGTTTGAGATTAGTCCAATGGTTATATTGGACAGCCATGATATCACAATGCAAGGAACTTCTGCTTCGGTTGATTTTAATCCTGATCTTGATGAGGCTTCATATCTCTCATGGGTTGAAACATTCAAGGAGATATCCCCATCAGGTAGTAAACCACTGATGGAGTTGGAACGTAGAAGGAACAAACCTGAGGATAAGCATGTGAAACTTGAGGCAGCAAAGAAGAAGGCAGAGGAGAAGAAGTTGGCTAAGTGGCAAGCTCATGGATACTGCTCATTGTCTGTCAAGGATCCTAGTTGCCCTGCCGAAGCTGATGAAATGAAGTCAGATTCAGGTTCTGTTCATTTTGTTTATGGAGATTGTACCCAACCATCAACTGTTTGTCCTTCTGATCCATCTGTCATATTCTGGTTAGTTCCTTGAACTGAAAATAATTCCGTCTAAGCTTTCTTAACCTTGTTAATGTAACATGAGCAATGGTTATTTCCTTCTGTCTTCTAGTCAATCCTTTCAGTTTTTTTTCTTGGTTTTTCACTTATATGTACAGCAGTAAGCCATGCTTTACCTTTGTTTGTTCCCCCTTCCCCATTTTATTTGGCCATACCTTAGTTAGTGCTCTTGGTGGGGGACTCAAATCATGAGATTTACATGTTTGATTTCTTCTTTTACTTTCATTAAGTTACTGGATCAATAAAACAATAGGTTTTGCCTGCATGAACAATACATTCTTGATATTATCCATACCGTAAAGTGATTGTCAACTTTATTTTGCATATTTTGTGATAATAGTTTCATCAGACAGCTATAGAACTATTTACAATTGCAAATTATAGTTTGATATCAAACAAATTGTTTGTTTTTGGACATTCCGAGAATAAATTCTGATGGAATATTTAATATTTTGCTTCAAAATTTCTTTACTTAACTTGATTTGGTGTTCAAAATGAGTCCAGACTCTGCAGAGGGTGATGTAGTGTAGACATGTTTTTTAATTAATGTTTCATCTGATGGCTTCAACTTGTAGACCTCTGTTTTTCACAGCAGTTGCATTTCAGAAATGAAATTGTGCCTGCTACTTGTGTTCATGTACATGTACAAGTTAGAAGAATTCACTAGTTTTAAACTTTGCTAACTGGAAATATGGCAGCTGTGTTGATGACTCGGGCAAATGGGGTCGTGGAGGAATGTTTGATGCACTGGAAAAACTTTCTGCAAGTATTGCTGATGCCTATCAACAAGCTTCTGAATTTGCGGACCTTCATCTTGGCGATCTTCATCTAGTGAGAATTAATGGTCTGCTTTATGTTCTTTTACTTTATTCAACTTATTGCCCAAAGATCTTCATGGTATATTATACTTTTATTTGCATGCACAGAAACATCTGCTCTCACATGAACTATTGTTCAATATCATAATTCGAGTAATTCAAGAAATTTACTAGACATATTAATTGCAGTTTGCTTACAACATTTAGCGGATCGGACTAGTAAGCATGTTTGCCACACTTTGGTACTGTCTTGGGTTTGTATGCTTGTCATTAGGGTTATTGCCATCAGGAATATTATGTTAAATTTTATTGGCTTTTGTTTTATCATATCATCCTATGTGGACCAGATCATTTTTCATATTTTTTATTTGCTTGGAATGACTGGCAGATAATAGAGAGGTGTCGGTGCAAATTAATATTATGACAACTACATCTCATGACAGGCCTATTACTGATGTGTTTCTTCTAGGAATTCACCTAAATGAGTTAACTAAAGGTGACCGATGGTCATACCTTAAATTTACTACACTATCTAAAGGAGATATTCTGGCAATCATATGATTCTTAGTTTTGCAGTGTGATTTTAGTTTGGTGTTAGCATTAAATGGCAACCTCTATCAGCAAAACTGATTCATCTGCAAGAAAAAGTTAAGAGCACATGATAACCTTTTGTTGGAACTAAGCTAGCTAAGATGCCTCAATTTAACTTATGGATAGAAGAAACAACTTATGGATTCGTCAGTAATTTATTTAACAAGCGATTGAGCAAAAATCTTAATTTTGATGTTCAAGGATTTTACTCAATTTAACTATTTTATCAGAGGCATTTGCTATAACTTGTTGGATCAACTTGCACCAACATTTATCTTAACACTAATACTGTCTGTACTTTATGCGGTCATATCCTCTATCTTTAATATCAAGATTGATTTCTTGTTACTTACTTTCATATAACATTTGTTCCCCTCCCCTCTTTTGTTGCTATGCAGAGGATTATAGTGAACAGAGTAAGGATGACTGCACTCCAATGTGGGTGGCTTTGGCTGTTGTGCAATCATATAATCCTAGGCGTAAAGTCTCTCGCAGCAATATTTCTATTCCTGACTTGGAACATTGCTTATCAAAGGCTTCATTCTCAGCGGCTCAAAATTCTGGTAAATTTTTAGACATTTATTTACTTCAGTTTTGAATTTAACATGTCTTACCTGCTCCTCCGTCTTTGTTGGAACTCAGCAAGGACGATGGCTTGCAAGCCCTCTTGCTTAAATCTATTGCTTTCTCTTTTCAGTCTTTCTTTTGTAATATGAACTAATGATAGATTTTTGGATGATGCAAATTGCCACTGCTTGTCAACGCTTTGTAGCACATAAAATATTATTGAACAACTGCTTCTGTCTAGCTAACTCTGGCATTTTTCTGCCTTCATTTATATATCAAATGCTTTCTTTCTCACTCTCTCTCACACTAATGTGCACAAGCATAAAGAGATTAGACTGTAATTAAGAATTCTGATTGTCTATTATTTTAGAATCTGAAACTAGCTAATGTTTGTTCTCTGATTTTTTTCAAAAGCTTCGATCCACATGCCACGTATTGGTTATCAAGATGGATCGGGTCGATCTCAGTGGTATACTGTAGAGCGTCTGCTACGAAAATATGCTTCCATTTATGGGATAAAGATATTTGTGTATGTGACTCTCTCCCTATGCATGTGCTGTTTATGTGCACTGTGTAAGTGTAGTAATTTATTCATTCAAATTGTGCAGGTATTATTACCGACGGTCATCCTAAGTCTCCAGGCATGGCTGTGTTTACATTCCTCAAAGTTTTCCTTGTTGAGGTGCAACTTCCACGAGAGCTTGAAATTTTGTGTACAGATTTCTTCTCAAGTTCTTGTGGCTTATAAAGGAGTTTGTGTTTATGAAAGGTTGCAATATAATTCTGTGCCATGACATCTCGTGTCTCCCTGTTTCTCATTTTTATTTTTATTTTTGTTCTGTCTATTAATCAGTTGTAGCATGATGGACTCGCTGGTCAGAAGAACCAACAAGTTGGGTTTGATGCATGATATTGTCTGAATTGTGAGGGAATTTGTAATTGTTTTCACAGGCTACTGAATCTGGTTAAAATGGATGGCAATAACTACTAAGGGAATTTCTCTTCATGAGATGCAAGTTGCAACCCTAATTCTCAAGTTTAGGCACCTAATAATGCATAAAATCGGCAAAAGGTCCCCTGAGGTGCACACATGAAAATTGGTTCAAGCATTTCCTCTGTTTTTCTTTCCTAACCATATGTTTTGCAGATCCTAAAGGGAGGCTTAACTCTAATGTTCTCTTTCTTACCTTCAGCCTGGTACTAAAATTTTCTATTTTCCATTCACCCTTGTTCAGATATATGGCCAAGGCGTTTATTTTTCATCTTGTGCCATCTTCTATTGACTACATAAGGTGATCTGAAGTTGCAAATTTCATTATGTCTTCTAGAAATGAGTTCTTTAACCTCTTTTGTTAATTTGAGAGTACCTTTTACCTGAAAAGTCAGAGAGGAAGGCATAAAAGATCGGATATCTAAACAGCGCAGCCCGGGTGATCCGAACGACGCCGTGTCAGTGCGGCATATTTCTAGAATAAAAAAACGGTAACACGGAAGGGAGGGCTCCAGTCAACGCGGATGTAAGCAACAAAAGTGTTGATTTTTTGTTGCATGGCGCTCGTTGCAAATACTCGAAACCGTGCTTTGTCGTTCTCTCAGAAGCAGATCTCCAAGTGTGATCTTCGTGATCCAGTTCAGCTTTTTTCTGAATTCAGGTGCGTCCGTCTAAACTTTTTCCTGTATACAAAACATAGCTTTCACATCTTTACATTATTGCCCATTTTCACTTGATAACTTCAGAAACTAATTCAAACGGAGGTAAGCAGGTACTCTGTCTCTCCTCAAACAAAGAGCGACCATGATGGTGATAATGGCGAGACAAAATCATCAAGAAAAACCAAAAAGGCTAGATCCTTGGCACGCCTTATAGACTCGAAGCCATGGTCGAGGGAGCTTGAATCCTCTCTCTCTTCAGTCTCTCCGTCTCTCTCTAAGACCACGGTTATCCAAACTCTTCATCTTATTAAAAATCCGGCTAAAGGTCTTCAATTCTTCGACTGGGCACAAAGGGTGGGTTTCTCTCACGATAACCAATCCTTCTTCTTGATGCTCGAAATCTTGGGTCGAGCCCGAAACCTCAATGCGGCTCGAAATTTCTTATTCTCAATAGAAAAAAGGTCCGACGGTTCTGTGAAGCTTGAGGATCGGTTCTTCAATAGCTTGATTAGGAGTTATGGTAGTGCAGGGTTGTTTCAGGAATCTATTAAGCTTTTCGGGACCATGAAAACCGTTGGTGTCTCACCTTCAGTTGTTACATTTAATAGTCTTTTGCTGATTTTGCTTAAACGAGGAAGGACTAATATGGCTCAGAGCGTGTTTGATGAAATGCTTAACACATATGGTGTTACACCTGATGCTTATACCTTTAACATTTTAATTAGGGGCTTGTGTAAGAACTTAATGGTGGAAGAGGGTTTTAGGGTTTTCAAGGAAATGGAGAGGTTTAAATGTGATCCTGATGTTGTTACATATAATACCCTTGTTGATGGTTTGTGTAGGGCTGGCAAGGTGAGAATTGCACATAATGTGGTGAAGGGTATGAATAGGAAAGGGGCTGAGTTGCGCCCAAACGTTGTTACTTATACAACTTTGATTAGAGGGTATTGTATGAAGCAACAGGTTGATGAGGCTATGGTTGTTTTTGAAGAAATGGTCAATCGAGGGCTGAAACCAAATGAAATTACTTACAACACTTTTGTCAAGGGGCTTAGTGAGGCCCAGAGGTACGACAAGATAAAAGAAATTTTGGAGGGAGCGACACTTGATGGAGGTTTCATTCCTGACACCTGTACCTTCAATACATTGATCAATGCACATTGCGACTCAGGGAACTTGGATGAAGCACTGAAATTTTATAAAAAGATGTCAGATTTGCAAATTGAACCAGATTCAGCTACATATAGTGTCTTAATTAGGAGTTTGTGTCAAAAAGGAGATTTTGATCGGGCAGAGGAGTTGTTTGATGAGCTGTCAGAGAAGGAGATCTTATTAAGAGATGTTGGCTGCACACCCCTTGTAGCTGCATATAACCCGATATTTGAGTTTTTGTGTGGCAATGGGAAGACTAACAAAGCTGAGAAAGTGTTTAGGGAGCTAATGAAAAGGGGAATACAGGACCCTCTTTCTTATAAGACTTTGATCATGGGGCACTGTAGAGAAGGTACATTCAAGGCTGCCTTTAGCCTCTTGGTCTTGATGTTGAGGAGGGAGTTTGTCCCTGATTTTGAGACCTATGAATCATTAATCAATGGTCTCTTGGAAAAGGGTGAAGCTCTTCTTGCCCACCAGACTCTAGAAAAGATGCTCAGGAGCTCCTACCTCCCAAACACATCTACTTTTCATTCTATACTAGCAGAACTTGAAAAGAAAAGCTGTGCTCGGGAATCTGCCAGCATGGTAATGCTAATGTTGGAAATGAAACTCAGACAGAACATCTCTCTTTCAACAAGAACTATAAGGTTGCTTTTTAGTAGAGGACTGTGGGATAAAGCATTTACAATTGTTGGCTTGCTTTATGATAACGGATACATGGTTGAGATAGAAGAATTGGTTGGCTTCCTATGCCAGCATAAAAAGGTATTAGAAGCATACAAAATGTTGCTGTTCTGTTTGGAGAAGCATCAAAGTGTCAACATTGACATGTGCAGCACTGTTATACAAGGCCTTTGTGAAAGTCAGCAGCTGTCAGAAGCATTTGGTTTGTACTATGAATTGGTGGAAAGGGGAAATCATCAACCTTTGAGCTGCCAGGAAGATTTGCATATTGCCTTGGAGGCTGGTGGAAAATTAAATGAGGCTAAGTTTGTGTCTAAAAAGATGCAAGAACACAGGCAGTCAGACATATCTCCTGAAGTCAGATCCAAACAAAAGCCCTAACACTTTTAATCTCACTACTCTTTTTTTTTTTTGAAAAATTATCCTATCATGTTTCCAGTTTTGTGAATGGTAGCGTAATGGATTTATTAATATACCGTGGTTTAGATATAGCACTTATGCTTCTACAAAGCTAATATATCAGTTTCACAGGTGAAGGACGTAAAAGGGTGATGATCGTACAGGGCCTAAGCTCAAAAATTGAGCTCACTACTCCTTTCTAATAACATTCCTATCAAGAGAAGGTGATTTTTTGAATGATTTGTATCAATGAGTTTGTAATCCTCCACCAATTTTTTTTTTTTTTTAATCTCATCCTCTCTGTGCTTTTACTATTGGTATGGGCAATTGCACCTATTTGTCACCTTTGCAGCAGGCTATATGCAGATAGAGAGCCCTTATAATTCTCCTCTCAAGTTGTGGCTATTGAGCTTGATGGGAAGGGTGGTTCAGCCTGCCATAGATATACTACTAAACTTTTAGTTAATACTTCGTATAACTTGAATAATTTTTTAAGTGCCTTTCAATGCTTGACGGTGTTCTTTTGCAGAGATATTAACATGTATATCAATTTATATTTTGATTCTCTGATGCTGGCCTTTTCTCTGGTAAATACCCACTGTGAATTATCAATTTGAAAGAACATTTATATTTTTGTTTAATCTTATCTTTCTCAATATATTTATATGGTCCATGAATCCCTCCTGCGGCGCTCTTTTTGATGTTGTGCTTTCCCTTTCTTTTGGGGTTTTAATGCTTCTGTTCATAATTTTTTTTGTTAGTCTTAGACTTGTTATATGTCTTCTTTTCCTTGGAGAACCAAGAATAAGGAAAGAGTTCTAATGGAGCTGCTGAGGCATGCATTGCTTTCAGCAACTCTTATCCTCAACAAACTTAGAGCTGTTGAGGTAATCTTGATTCCCAGCACTAAACAAAAGGAAAAGGAAAAGCTTGTTGAGAACCCAAAAAATTACCAAACCTTGATTAAACTAAGCATTTTTCTCTTTTCACGCTGCTCTTTCTTGACACCAAACTCTCTCCAAGCACAAACTGCGACTCCTTTATATTCCTCAGTTTTGTGTAATTTCCACAGCACGTTTCCTTCACACCCAAGCCATCTTCTCGCTAACGATCTCAGAAATGTCAAAAACTGAAACCAATGGTGCTCCTAAGCATCATCCTGCACCAATAAAGCGTGGTCCAACACAAGGAAAGGCAACGGTGCTTGCAATCGGCAAGGCCTTCCCGAGCCAACTCATTCCTCAGGACTGCCTGGTGGAAGGCTATATCCGTGATACAAAATGTGAAGACACATCCATCAAGGAGAAACTGGAACGCCTCTGTAAGCGTATCTCTGTTTCATCTGAATTTTCCAAATTGTAATCTCTTTGTTGGCTTTTAGTATTGTCGTGCTCAAACTTACCATCTTTTCAGGTAAAACCACAACTGTGAAGACAAGGTACACAGTCATGTCCAAGGAGATCTTGAGCAAATACCCTGAGCTAGCAACTGAGGGTTCTCCAACGATCAAGCAGAGGCTCGAGATAGCGAACCCAGCAGTTCTTCAAATGTCGTTGGAAGCAAGCCTTGTTTGCATCAAGCAATGGGGAAGGCCAGCTGCGGATATCACCCATATAGTCTATGTTTCCTCAAGTGAGATACGCTTACCTGGTGGTGATCTTTACCTTGCGAGTCAGCTTGGCCTGAGAAACGACGTTGGCCGAGTAATGCTGTATTTCCTCGGTTGTTATGGTGGTGTCACCGGCCTGCGAGTTGCCAAGGACATAGCCGAGAACAACCCAGGAAGCCGTGTTTTGCTTACAACTTCTGAAACTACAATACTTGGTTTTCGCCCCCCAAACAAGGCACGCCCTTACGACCTTGTGGGGGCTGCACTTTTCGGTGATGGAGCAGCGGCTGTGGTAATCGGAGCCGATCCTTTAAAGAACCAAGAGTGTCCTTTCATGGAACTTAATTATGCAGTTCAACAATTCTTGCCAGGAACACAAAACGTCATTGATGGACGCCTAACCGAGGAGGGCATAAACTTCAAGCTTGGAAGAGATCTTCCTCAGAAAATCGAAGATAACATCGAGGAGTTCTGCACGAAACTTATGGAAAAGGCTGGTTTGACAGAGTTCAATGACCTCTTCTGGGCTGTCCATCCAGGTGGACCAGCAATTCTCAATCGGCTAGAGAGCACTCTGAAATTGAAAACCCAGAAGCTCGAATGCAGCAGGAGAGCACTGATGGACTATGGAAATGTGAGTAGCAACACAATCTTCTACGTGATGGAGTACATGAGAGAGGAGTTGAAGAAAGAGGGAGGAGAAGAGTGGGGACTTGCTTTAGCATTTGGGCCAGGGATTACATTTGAAGGCATCCTTATTCGCAGCCTGTAATATTACAGCCGGCTTCTGATTTTTCTCATAAATAGGTTTCAGCTAGGATTGTTTTACACCCTTATGCTGCATCTGAAATCAGCAACTCTTGAGATATGAGATTCGAGCATTTTATATGTAATGATGGAAAACTATATACTCCGCATATTGAAATCCTTCTGCTTGCATGGAAAAATTGCTCGTTAAAATCAATGTTGTTGATTCTTACAAAACTCTGAAAGTGGAAATTCATGTCTACCAATTAGGAATGATGGAAAATATCCATGCTTCCAATCAAAAGGCAGAGATTGCTTTTCGAGTAACAAATGGGGACCCAAAGATTACCACTATCATCATCAAGCATAAACAGTTTTTGTTTAAGTTAAACATTGCTTTAAAATGATCATAAAAAATTAATAATATTTTTTATTGTTAAAAAATATACAAAAATTATTTAATTAAATATTTTATTTTAATTTTAATTTTAAAATTTAAATAATTTTAATTAACATATTATTTTTAGATTTTTAAAATATTTTAGTACTAAAAAAATTTAATTTTTTTGAAATGATAGCTTAATTATTTTAATTTATTAGAAAATTTAAATAAAAAATTTATTGTAAAATATGTTCAATTTAAAGATCTTTAATTTAACTTGACATAGTTGATAAATTGAAAATTATTTTAATACATTTTAAAATTTAGTGAGAGAAAAAGTAAATGTTTTTATCATTTAATATTAAAAAATTAAATTAAATTAAATTATAAATTTTTTAATTTAAATATATTAAATATTTAAAATTTTAATATAATACAGTATCACTAAAATTTTCAACTATTAAAATTCAATTGATACATGAAATATCAAAAAAAAAAAAAAAAAAAGGGCAAAAGCGTACTAGTTAAGAAGGCCTATTGTAAAAGGATAACCCATGGCTCATGAAGGGTGGCGTCGGCGCACATAGTAAGGCCTGTTCCCATAGCGAATCTATCCCACTTCGAGGCCCACCTCAAATAGCACAAAGGGCGGTCACGCATACGACGTCGTGAAGCCTTGTTTCGGTTGATCTGCAGTGCGGTAAAGAATATTTTTCTCTCTACGTTTGAAATATACTCGAAGAAACATTTAAGAACCCCTAAGGTAATTGGCAGTGGTTGAGGATTCTTTGATTTTGATGCGCAATCCGAGACCCTTAAGGTAAGACCTTTTCCTAAATTCTGTTTATCTTATGGTCGTACTGTTTCGATTTTTCATTATTTAATGTTTCTAATCGTTACTCTAAATTTGTATGAAATTTGATAAATTTGATCTTATTATCGTTTCATTTTGGGAATACGATGAATCTAAAGTTGAAATGAAAAATCCATTGTTAAGAGTCTAGTTAGCACATGAATGGTTATACAAATCCTTTTGGACAAATGTGTGCATATTTTTTTGTGAGGCCAAGCTTTGTGCGCCTGCATACCTGTGAAGCTCTTGGTAAGGCATGGAAGTGGTTGCTAACTCTATTCCATGGTATTTATTCAAATTTGTTTATTATTCTTGGTTTGCCTTTGATGACCAGCACTCCTTGTTGCCTTTGTGGTTAGGTGCTCCTGTAGCTATTGTTTGACCATCAGGCGTGGGGAAGGAGAGTAATATGCCCTTTTTCATAAGGAAGAATCCTAAGGTTTGATATGGATTCATGATAGAGAGCCATTAATTTTGTTATTTGGAATTGAATTTAGTTTGGTCGATATTCTATTAACTTCAATGGGGGTTATTATAAGGCACTGGAGCAACTTCAGAAAATTTCAGTTTATGGTTTTCCAATGTTTGGTTACTTTATCTCTCATATTTCTTCTTTATGGAAGAGCGTATCTATTGCAAAGATATCGATAAGTTTCTGCTTGTGGTTGTTAGAGATCAATCTCAATGAGAGAACCTGGAAATTCAAGAGCAAGAACTGGAGAGTCCACTACCCCACTGGTTGTAAGTATTGCCATGTTGATGGAGAAGTTTTCTTGCTATTGTGTCTTCCTTTATTGGGATAATTTAATATTATTACATTTGTGTCTTTCTTTTCCACTAGAAGGCTGCTGGGGATGTATGGAAAGTGCTGGGGTTTTTTTGTGGGGGGGGGGGGTGTGGTTGGAATGTTTGCTGTTGAACAAGTTAAAGTTAGGCAATAATTTCATTACTTTTTCTGAGGGGAAGATCTCTAATTCTATCTCATGATGATTGTAGGGCCAATTCAAGTGCTAACCAAAGTCATTTGTAATTTATTTAATGATAGAGATCAAAGTATTCATCTGAATAACATATATCCTTTTAAAAAAAAAAAAATTAAAGAATATGTCATACCTATTTATTGATGCATTAGAGAGACTGGATTGGTAAATTGGTGTACCATAGAAATTTATGGTAATGTTATAAGAATGTTTGATGAAGGACTTTGCAGAGCTTGGATCACTTAGTTTTTCTGTTACATTCCTTTATTTTTGAACTAGAGTGCGGCAATAGTAAGGTGTAGAATGATGAGAAAGCATAAAAAATTTGTAGCAATGAAGCACAAGCAAATCATAGTCTTATTGAAAAGAATAAGCAAGTGGTAGAGTTCCTGAGCCATCAGTTGCTTTCCATGTAAAAGAGTTCAAAAGCTTTTAAGTCTTTCAAATCTTTAAGAAAGATTCATCATAGAATCTATGCATGGGTAAGTTGAGTTTTCTTGGTGGTAAGCAAAAGTTGGTGTTGGAACTAGTGAGATGTGAAAGAAGATTTTGCATGTTTGGTCTACTGGTGCCAGGAGCCAGTTATGATATATATATTGCGATTTTACCACCTCCTTTCATCTTCAATTGATTGAAAATTTCTAGAAAACGATAATACTTTTTGACATAGTTATGTTGTTTGATAACTTTAGTAACATTGACACCTTTGTCAGACGCAGAACCAGAGACTAGGAAATGATGGAATCACTCCTCAGCTATTTACCTCTTTACCAGCTCTCAACGAAGCTGCATCTTATCTTTCACAAGCAACCTCATATATAACTGGATGCTTCTCTGATTATACTGGTAAGCTGCCTCCTACTTTCTATGGCCGTTCTCTTATTATTTTATTCTCATTTTTTATGTTTGTTTGTGTGTGTCTATAACATGTTTACGTATATATATTTGTTTTTTTTTTTTTTAAGGGGGGGAAGGGGCGGGGGGTTCACATGAATTCAGGCCAGTTAAGTATGCTATTTCATATAATACTCATTTCTCATTATTGGATCATCTATTGCTCACATATAATATATAATGAAATTTTGTTCACAACTTTGTTTTAAATGGTTAATGAGAACCTTGTTTTGAGTTAAGTACAAACTTAATTTGTTGCTTATAACTCGTTTATTGTGTTGTCTACTTGCTTTGGTTTGCTAATGTTATCAAGTCTTATATGAGTTGAGCAGTAATTTGTGGATTCTTCAGTTACAGTTTTCTTAGACTTTTTGCAGTGGAACGTGCTGCTATTGATTCGGGGAATTTTGGAACACATGCACAGGAATTGGTTACATTTTGTTCAGCAAGAACTGAGGAAAATGTGACTGGTGATCATCTGTCTTCAGGTGGAAGCCATTCAGCTTCTTCTGAATCATCCACTTCTGTTGCTGCTGCTGCTGCTGCTGCTTCTGCTCCTTCTACTGGAGATCTGTCTCAAAGTACAAGTGCACTTGTAGAATCAAATCGGACAACGCAAAATGGAATTTCTATTTTTCAAGGGTAATTTCCTTTATAGTGAATATGGATTTCTTCCATTATAAAGTTAATTATGAAAATATATATGGATTTTTATGGTGGAACTAGCCCTCCATATCTGAAAATGCTTGAAATCCCATTTCGTTTAACTTTTTCCACCACATGCGTGACTTATTCTTCTCTGTTCCATAATGGTCACTCACAATTCATTGTGTGCATTTGTTTCATTTCTTTCAAGTGGCAAAGCCAAAGATGATTGGCTGTGTAATGATCTGGTAAAAATGGATGCTGACGTTGTTCAGAAATGCCAGCCAAAAGAGGAAAAGGCTAAATAGTTAATCCTTTCCCTTTTTCTTACAAGTTCTTTTTCTGTTTTATAATATGCCTTATACATGTTGCTTGCTTCCTATGAATATTCTCTCTTATTAAGGTCCATAGGATGAGTTAATGAAGCTGTTATGATTACTTCAGGCTTATTGAGCGTGCCCGGAGGACGGTTCATGGTTCGGCAGATGACATTGGATGGTTACAGCGGGATCCAGATATGCCTCCAGTTGAAGATGGAACTGAAAAGTTTATGGAAATTCTTGATAACATCCGGTAAGCTGGCCTGCTGTGCATATTTGCTATGCCCATACGCCTAGCCCATATGCCTAGCATGGTTTGCAATTTTGATTCCATTGGGTCTCTCTTTTTTCTCAGGCATGGTCTACACAAGCTTCCGAACTCGATGGTTTACTTGTTGATTCCAGGTAGGGATTGTTATTCACCTCCTTTAAATGATGATGTACTCTTGGGGTATAATGTTGAGGGTAATAGCATCTTTTCTTCACCAACATGGCAAAGACTATTGTTTAAGAACATTGCTTACGGTCTGTAACCTTAAGGAGTACTGTAGGCAGAGTAGCATGTTTGGAGAGAGTGTACTGATTATATCTTAATACGCTTTCCTATGGTCAAATGTGTTACTATTTTAAGAACTTTATTCCCAACATCTCTCAGATGTATGAGACAGTAACACGGATTAGTTTTGGATCATATATCATACAAAGAAACTTAATGAGGGATAGTCTTTTGGACCTTTGATGGCAATCATGTGCCATGTATCTTCAGCTCTTGAACTTTCAACGGAGTGAAAGTGGGATCTGAAATAGATACCTAACCCTCTGGCTCTAGCTCGAGTATAGTGAAGGGCATGTTAGTGTCTAACTTGACCTTTTGAGTTCTGCTGTGTCAAAATTTGTTCTATGTATGACATGCTAGAGTTAGAGTTAGAGTTTGTTGGCTCTGATGCCCTGGTTTAGTTTCCCTAATTGTTTAGGTGAGTTGAAGTCTTCATGGTTAATCAAGTTTGGATATTCTTGTATCTGGCAGGTCTTTTCAGCAACCATGGACCCCTTTATTTTGTTAGTACAAAAATGAGTTTCTCAAAGATGGGTCTGGCCTGTCATATTGCCAAGATTCACAGTGAGGTACTTATTTTTATCTCGAGTTCATATTATTGTGTTTTTTAGATTTGTTTACTGAACTCTGAAAAATCATTAATCAGGCTTCAGTTGAAAAAAATGCCAAAGAAATAAAAGAGTATATTGAGGAAATTTATTGGGGCTCCAAGAAACGTGTTTTACTTCTTGGACATAGCAAAGGGGGTGTAGATGCAGCAGCAGCGTTGTCATTGTATTGGTCTGATTTGAAAGATAAGGTTGCTGGATTGGCACTGGCACAAAGTCCATATGGTGGGAGTCCCATAGCTTCAGATATTTTGCGAGAAGGGCAGCTTGGTGATTATGTTAATTTAAGGAAACTTATGGAGATTATGATCTGTAAAGTGATTAAGGTTTGCATAGATACTTTCTTCTTTATCTTTCCCTTTAATTGATTTTTGTACTCTTGACTGTTGTTGATGTTTTTGGGTTCTGCCTTAGTAATTGGCAGTTCTTGTTCTTGGCTGGTGTTCAGAAATCGTAAAAGCATATACAATCATATGTTCCTGCAGTTTCTGCAGTTACCTTGGAGCCCCTTACCGGGCTTGCTAAAATCATTTCTGTATGTGGCACGCCAGGCTATGGTGTAATAATAAAAATGTGACTCTGGATAATGGTGTTATTAGGTATCTTTTGTAACTAACCCCAATTGGGATATGGATTTCTTCGGTATTTGGACTCAAGAGTTTGATTTGTCTCTGGTTTAATTTGCCTTGCATTATGTGAAAAACTTAAGAATTGGAAGTCATGTTACTTTTTTGCCCTTCCTGCATAGTCTGCACTCTTGTAATTACTCAATTTCCTATTTATGACTACTGTTAATTTCGGGAACAGATTTGTAGAAGCATTATCATACTTGCTTTAACATATGCATGTTCTTATGTTGTCTGCTAATGTGAAGGGTGACATACAAGCTTTAGAAGACTTGACATATGAGAGGAGAAAGGAATTCTTGAAGAAACATCGATTGCCCAGGGAACTTCCTGTTGTTTCCTTCCACACAGAAGCCAGCATAAGTCCTGCTGTTTTAGCTACCTTATCTCGTGTTGCTCATGCAGAGCTGCCATTGATGGCTCCCCTCTCTGTAGGTCAGTCTACAAAACTCCCAGTTGTAATGCCTTTAGGTGCTGCAATGGCTGCATGTGCCCAGTTACTTCAGGTCAGGTACGGTGAGAAAAGCGATGGGCTCGTCACATGTCGTGATGCTGAAGTCCCTGGATCTGTGGTAGTGCGCCCAAAACGGAAACTAGACCATGCCTGGATGGTTTATTCTTCATTGAATGATGATCCAACAGAAGCTGATGCTGCTCAACTGTCTGAGGCGCTGTTGACATTGCTTGTGGAAGTTGGCCAGAAAAAAAGACATGAACTCGCAATGAAAGATGAATGACGCATGGGATAATCGATTCCCACCTCCTTGTCATGCTCTATTATTGTAATGATAGTTGATATATCACAATATTCTTTATTCTTTCTGTTTTTCTATTGGCAATACGAATCCGACTTGATTGGAATCTGGTGTTCGTTAATGTGTATAGCTCACACTTAGGTTTATCAAATTAGCTTCATAATACATGCATTTGTATGTGTCTTGTTCTTATGTTAACCTTTCTCTTTTTCATGTATAAAGTTATGCTTAGCACGATTGAATTTCATGTGTATTGATAAAGTGAAATTGAGAATTACGAAGGACTATAGTATGTTAAACTTAATGAAAGCATGTAGATAATCGGTTGGATTAAGTAAATGATGCTTCTTTAACATTTTGTATTAAAGAGATACCCTAAAATCCTAGAAATTATCATGACAAGATTTTGCTTAAGCTGCTTGATTGAGAGAACAAGAGAGTTAGTTGTTAGGGTAATTCAACAAAATACCTGTTTTAATAGATAGCTTAAAAGCTTCTTAGCAGATTTTTCAAGTAATGAGAATAAACATGTTCATGGTAATAAAATTTAATTATATTTATAACTGAATAAAATTTTAAACCTTAAAGCATTAAGGATATCATTATGAAAAATACTTTGCCTAATCAAATATCGTCGTTTTTTTGATTAATGATATGGTTATTCATATCTAACTTCACATACGTATTATAAACAGAGTATTAATATTGGTATCATTGTAAAATTAATTAATAACATAAATATTGATTTTCACTCTCATGTATAAACCATACACAATGTTGGTACTTTTGCAATATTTGTTATTGATGCAATCATCCATTTCCAACTTTACATGTATATCGTACATGAAGGATTGTTATCAGTATTTTTGTAACATTGATTAATAACATAATTATTCATATATTTATATATATATTACATACTTTACTTACATGCAGATAATGAAATTTACTATCATATCTTTTTGACATTTATTATTAATGTAATATTCCATATCTATCTTTGACTAAAGATCAATATCCATGTACTCATAACATCTATTAATGACACAACTAATTATATCCTACTTCAGATATATACAATGTATGGTGGATCGATGTTAGCATCCTCTTAACTTTAATTAGTAACGTATATACTCATATCCAACTTTAGCTGTAATACCTTTAATTTCGATATCCTTGTAACATTGATTATGATTTAAATTTTTATATCTAACTTTACCTATATACCACTTACGATAAGGAAGGACATCTTTTGATTTGATTTTTAATTTTTTTAAAACAAAATATAATTTATCATATTAATATAATAAAATAAAATATATAAAATTTTAATATTTAAAATTATTAAATGATCTGATATTAATATTTCTTTAAAAAATCAGTACAGTTAAAAAAAAAAATTGATCCGTACATTAAAATTTATTGTCAATAATATTAAATAATAATATAGTTATTTATATTCAACTTTTAAGTATATACCATAACAGAAAATCAACGTGAATATCCTCATGACCTTCATTAAGAACATAATTATCACATACAATATTCGTATATACCATAGCCTAGTAGCTCCAATGTCCATATCTTTGTAACATTACTTAATTTCACACAACACATGGGTGACAAACTAAATTTCCATCGAGTCACTAACTACTTTCCCCATAACCCAAGTGGAAACAAAAGGGTTCGACTACCTATAAACTAACCTAGTCAGGTGGAATGAGAGGGAGTTCATGGAGAGATGGGGGCAGGGAGCAAGCTACGGGTGAGATACAGTGAGGGCATCCCACAACAGCCAATAAGATTCATATGCTAGGACGAGATTGCACCTGTTACTCACTTCCATGCTCACCCCGTCATGTGATCACCATTTAGATGAATACAACAGGTGTACGTATAAAAGTCCGTGTAGCGTTAAATGCCTGAAATGCCCTTACGGGATTCTCAAAATCCCAAGCTACTTCTTATACCCGGTTACCAACATCATTTCTTCTTTCTGTTGTCCTGCTCTAGGCGGAGGGAAAGCTTTGAGGAGGAGGAACTATTGGAAGAGGAGCTAGAGAGAGAGAGAGAGAGAGTGATTATATGCTTACGTAATTACGCATAGAAGTTAGACAGAGAAGGAGCTTGAACTGATAGATGGAAGGAGACAACAAGAGAGCTTAAAATTGGAGTTTCAGATATTAGGGTTTTGGAGTGAAGAAACTTGAGTGTTGGGACTCGAATTGGGAAAACAAGGACCGATTTCTTGCCTAAGGTTTTCGTACGGTATTAGTTTTAATTGGTTGGTGTTTGCTCTTGGGCGGTTTTCATGAAACTTTGGTATGGCCTGATGTGAGTGAAGCTGCTGTTGGAGCCTAGGGTTTGTCTTCGCACGCGCGTGTCTCAATGGGGAGCACGGGTGAACCAGACCGGAAACGGCGTCACTTTAGCTCCATTTCACCCACTGCTGCTGCTGCTGCTTCCAAGAAGCAGCCATTTTGGCCCTCTTCTGAGGACAAGAAGGTTATATGTTGCCGCTGTTCTTTTACTAATTCTGAGTACAACAGACCTCACATTTACATAAGTACAACATACATACAATGTATAGCTACATGCTTACATACATATACATGTGCCCACATATGTGCTTCTTAGCGCGGGTTAGTCTAAACTATTTCTGTATTTTTGTTTAAATTTCTAGTTTTGTGTCTTTCATACATGAAATTTATGATTCTGCTTACTTGGAGTAATTAGATTATTGAAGTTCTTTTTGCTTGTAATTGGCTGTGCCTTATTAATTTGGTTGAATCTGTGCTATTTCTAGTCTTAGAATAGACATTTGGTGCTCCAATTCGGTGCTCCAAATGTATGCTTTGTGGCTGTGTCT